>JAODTR010000002.1:2863089-2903207 GCA_025399935.1 Amblyopsis rosae | reverse complement strand
GCTCACACCGAAAAATGTGCATATCCAGACAGTTAGCTAACGACAGGCATGAAGACTAGCCTAGTTAAAAATAATTATATCCAGTTACATAAAGCATGCTCACAGGGAGATGACAACATTGGATCTGAAATAACCGCTACATTATGAAAATGAATGCCTACTTCTAATATAAATACGAGACATTTTTAATTTTTACTTGACTCAAACTAGGTTAGAACATTTTCCAGGTGAAGTGATGAACAAATTAAGCAAGTAATAGGGCATGCTATTTTACTACTGCAATAATAAACTAAATGTTAATATCGTGATCAGTGGAAATTGAAATCCGTTGTGATTTTGCGAGACCAAATTAAATTGGAAACCTACCGAAGGCGTGAACCAGCAGGAGTGCCACTTTGAAGAACTTCATATCTTCAAATGTCAAACTTCAAATCAACGACAGACGTTATTCCTTAAAATCCACTTCTGTGTATTCCTTTAATGAAATGTGTCCAGTATTTTTGAGTTATGTTATTCCACTTGAATACGAGATTGATATGATTGAGATTAAAATGATTGCGCAGACTATCTCAGTGGCACAGCCTCTACCGAGCGCAAACAAGAGAATGACGGTCACCAGAGTATTTTATAGTCAACCTTTTCCACGCCTACAGCGTCGATTGAAAGTGGAGGATTTTTGTTGATCACTTTTGATTTACATAAAAAAATTATCTGATTTATGCCTTTACTATTTTCCAAATACAATTTACGAATAATTTGTAAATCCTAGTGGAAATATGGAATATAAACCTAAAAACAAACAATTATTTGATATCCACAGCAACATATGGCCTAATAGCCTAGCCTAAATAATTGCTACCACTCTAGTTCTAAAATGTGTAATGTGTATTTATTGTGTATTTATATGTGTATTTGTGTTCAAATCTAAATTAAGATACATGGTGGGCTAGCCCACTCTAGGAAAAACTTAAAAATCAACCAATGTTGGTCTTGCAGTCTGCAGATCATAGACACAAGAAGACTGTTGAATAGATATGTCCCAAAATGCCATGGTGAGCGGTCCAATGTGATGATAAACAGGCCACCGATAGGCCTACACAATTTGTATCCTAAAATAGGCTTTGATCCAATCCAAAACATATAATGGCAAAGTAAGAAATTAGGCTATGCCATGGCGAATTACCGTTGTATAATGAGGTAGAGCAATTGTGTTCCAGCGTTCAATCAATCTGAAGAAGTTAATATTTTGCACAGGCTAAAGTTAGGCTATGAGTTCATAACTTGGTCTTGGGCGCCATCAAGTGGAGGATGATTAGGACTTGCAACCGACATGTTCATTTTTTAAACTTTATTTTTAATTTTTTTATGTAAATAGAATCATAAACGCACTGAAGGTGGCAGGGTGGTGTTGCTTGTTTAATATTTGGGTTTGCTGTATTATTGCTTTATTAAGACTAATCGAGCTGTAGAGGACTATTAGGCGCGATTGCTTTGGCCTGGTCACGTGGTTGCCTAAAAAATGGCTGACGAGGCAGAAGAAACAAACACATCACTGGAGGAGAGTGGATCAAAACAACAAGAACTTCAAGTTGTAGAAGTCGCAGTGGACAACAGGCCTGGCGATGATGACCAGGAACAGAAAGATAAGCCAATCCCGGACAGCAGCTGGTCTGCACCCATCATGTCTCTGGCCAGAAACGCGACTGAGACTATAAGCAGTGGAGTCGGCTATGGTGCTGCTTTAAGAAATCCCTTATCGGGATCAACCTCAGCTGCCAAATCCCCGACTGAGAAAAACTCTGAAAATGACAACAACTGTGCTAAAAATCTTCCAGGTATACTTCATACGATCTGCCTGCAGTTCTTCTCCGGTTGTGCGTAAAATAGTTTTAGACATACTTTGTTAGTACCCATTTCTTGCCATCTGTTATTTGTGTACACTATCATCAGCTCAAGCTCATATGATTTTATGGGACATTCGCTACACTAAATGTCAAGTTCATTTTTTCTAACTGTGGAAAAGTGTTTTCTCTTGTTCAGCTCATTGGCTGTATATAAATAATTTAGAATCATGCTTATTTCACACGCTTCTCTATTCTACCGTTGCAGTTGTGCCACCCAAAGACCCCATGTTAATAGAGAGGGCTAATCTCCTCAGTATGATGAAATTGAGTATTAAAGTTCTAATCCAGTCCTCCCTGAGTTTGGGAAGAACACTAGACTCTGACTATCCTCCACTGCAGCAGTTTTTTGTGGTGCTGGAACACTGCCTCAAACATGGGCTGAAAGGTATATTTATTAATTTGAAAAGTATCTCCTCTGCCTTAATTTGAAGTACGAATGTATCTAATATGATAAATACATACTAGGACAGTCATGTAGCAGGTCCACCCATACTTTTTTCTCTGTTGCTATAGCCAGAAAATCATTTATAGGTCAGAGCAAATCTATCTGGGGACCATTGGAACTGGTAGAGAAGTTGTGCCCAGAGTCCACGGATATTGCTACTAGTGCCCGAGACTTGCCTGGCCTTAAGTAAGATTGAATGTATTATTGTAATATCCATGCAATGTAGGCTACACCTGTATGTCTGTCTGTCATTGATTCTATGGTTTATGCAATAATTCACTTTCAGGACCGGTTTGGGTCGAGGGAGGGCCTGGCTACATTTGGCTCTAATGCAGAAGAAAGTAGCTGACTACATGAAAGCCCTGCTGGAACGGAAGGATCTCTTAAGGTAAGACACTGAAGAAAACAGTTAAGCTTAAACTGAGTTTACGCTTTTTTCCTGTGGATGGATGAAACCAATGGATGCAGCCATATCCTAACTGCTTGTGCCATGCCAATCTGTAAAAATGTATTTTTGTCTTTATATCTTAACTCTTTTACACTGACAGATGTGTTGTCTGTAAATTTGATCAGGCTATAGTCCCACACACCTTCTTCTTTCACTTTCAATGTATTTTCCTGACTAGTGAGTTCTATGACCCTGGAGCGTTGATGTTGGAAGAGGAGGGGATGGTGATTATGGGAATGCTGGTGGGTCTCAATGTCATCGATGCAAATCTTTGTATCAAAGGAGAGGACCTGGACTCCCAGGTGAGTAGCAACTACATTCTGGCTGTAAACTGTTTATTTTCCTTTCAAATATTTCCTTACCCTTTAAACAACAGGCCAGCCAGTGTGCTGAGTTGATTAGTTATTTGTCTGCCAAAGGTGGGGATCATTGATTTCTCGCTTTACCTCAAAGACCCAGCCAACAGTGAAAATCCAAAGGAGTGAGTGCCTCCTGCGTTTCCATAATGTTATTCACATACACAGTTAACATTATTGCTTTACTTCACACATGTATAATAAATAAATAAATTTTAATTACCCCCCCACCCACCCCCACCCCCCCATCAGTGATGCTAAGATGACAGCCATATTGGATCAGAAGCACTACATTGAGGAGTTGAATCGTCATCTAAGTTGCACTGTCACTGACCTGCAGGCTAAGATGGACTCTCTAGAGAAGACGAATAGTAAACTTGTGGAAGAGGTGTGTGTGTAAGGTTTAACAGTTGTTTACTTCTCTCCCATCAGCAAGCAATACAGAATAAATTAGGAATGCGTACAGTATTTGTGTTCTATACCGTAACATATAAACGGCTCTTTTTCTCAGCTGACGGCTGCAACAGACAGAATCAACTCTCTGCGCGAAGAGCAGGAACAGTTACAAAAGGAGAACGAGTCTATCTTGCAA
The DNA here is from genome assembly GCA_025399935.1 of Amblyopsis rosae. Lineage (NCBI taxonomy): Eukaryota > Metazoa > Chordata > Actinopteri > Percopsiformes > Amblyopsidae > Amblyopsis > Amblyopsis rosae. The sequence goes on along the minus strand of JAODTR010000002.1, from coordinate 2,899,462 downwards.
TCCAGCCAGAAAAAGGAAGAGGTCAGAAGATCCACTTACACAACAAAACCATAATCACAGAATGATTCGGCTAAATCTGACGACGTCATGCTTTTTACATTCCAGGCAACTCTGCAGGACAGCCAGGTGGAGTTGGAGACATATAAACAGACACGGCAGGGCCTAGATGAGATGTACAACGTGGTTTGGAAGCAGTACAAAGAGGAAAAACGCATTCGCCAGGTCAGAGTCAAACATCATTTGATAATTTACATCTGCTGTAGTTACATAAATGTGTCGTGTGGTAATTACATTGACATGGCCCAAGGAACACTGCTCCATAGTGAATGTCAATAAACCCATGAAGGGTTTTTAATGAATATGTTAAGGGAGCCTCATGCAAGATATTAATGTGTGTGTGTGTGTGTGTGCGCTTCTTGTAATGTTAGGAGCTGGAACGAGAGCTGTCGCTTCAGGTGGGGCTGAAGCAGGAGATGGAAGTTGCTATGAGACTGCTGGAGAAGGATACACACGAGAAACAGGACACGCTGGCAGCACTGAGACTTCAGCTTGACCAAGTCAAGACTCTGAACCTGCAGATGTTTCACAAGGCTCAGGTATAGACACACACACACACACCCTAATATGAAATCTCTCTAGCTTGTTTACAGTAACTAGTAGTATTCTGTGTCTTGTAGGATTCGAAGCGTGAGGCAGAGAAAAAGCAGCAGGAGGCTATGAGGCTTGAGCAGAAGATGAGTGAAATGGAGAATGCCATGATAGAAATGGAGCGGAGGTGTGTGTGTGTGTGTGTGTGTGTGTGTGTTGTGCTTGGGTCTATCCTGCATCTGTTCAGCCATATCGCATAAAATAAAACACGTTCTGCTGTTGGCCTGTTTTTGCATTCTTCCTAGGCTACAGAACTCGGAAAGGGAGCGTAGACAAAGTGACGAGTCTGACAAAGACATGAGGTTGGAGCTGGAGGACAAGGTGGACACCTTGCAGAAACAACTGGGGGACTTGGACACGCTGAGGTGAACACGCAGCACACATGCGACAAGCTTGTTGTATGTTGTACTTTTCACCCTTCTAATAGTTACGGCAGATCAATGGGATTGACTTGATTCTAAAATAGCCAGTAGTACTCAAGATAAATGCAGTTGCACTCGTTGTCTCACCTTGAAAATGTAACTATCTATGGTGTTAGTGGTCCACACCGTTCAGCAGTAAGTCTGCCGTGAATTAAACTCTCTGGAAGCCAACAATGATTTCTACAACTTTAGTAAATAAAAGCAAATTAAATCAGATACACAATGTACAATCATTTTAGAGTTTCTTCAATTCTTCTTCTGTTCGGTCAAACTGTGTTGCTCTGTGGGCTCACTAACTGACTGAATATTTAGACGGTAATACACATCACAGCGCTAATCTTAAAGGGATAGTAACTCAATAAAATGAAAGAATTATATTGATCATAGGCACAATAGCAACTACCACATTATTAAATCAAATTAAATGATTTGCATTACATTACTAATAACAGCTCTTACAATAAATGTCCTTTTTTATTTTTTTATTGTCACATACACATACATTCGAAATTTGTTCTCTGCATTTAACCCATCCCTTAAGGGAGCAGTGGGCAGCCACTGTGCAGTGCCCAGGGACCAACTCCAGATGGAGTCCAGTGTCACTGGTCAATCGGTACTGACTGGAGAATGAAGTTGTTTTTAATTTGGACTACACACAAACACCCCACTCCCGAGTCCGACACATAAACAGCTCTAAAATGTAAATGATTGCGTAGGGTAAATGTGAAATGTAAAGTATAGGCCACACACATTAGGACACATTGTCTCTCACTGTGTACAGACTGTGTTTGGAGAGCGAGCTGCGTAGTGAGAAGGAACAGAGGCAGAGCATGCAGAAAGCCCTCCAGAGGGAACAGGACAACAGCATAGAGCTGCGCACACAGCTGCAACAGCTCCAGGGGTTGCAAACAGTCAGTATTCCTCTTCAATTCCCATATCCAAACCAATTTGTGGAATGTTCATTTGACATGGACTGCTTGGTGCGCAACATAACTGAGAAGGCAATGTTGTTTTTCAATTATATTAAATATGTAATGTCTTGATGTTCTAGGAGCTGCAGGACCTGCAACAGGAGAAACATCAGTTACAGCAGACATGTGAACAGCAGGAGCAGGCCTTACAGGAGATGGGCCTGCATCTCAGTCAGTCAGTAACTCCCATATTCACTATATCACCTTTTATCTACATTGATTTATTAATAGTGATCCCGCTTCCGGTTTTTGTTGTAACCCTTCTCTGAAAGGTCGAAACTCAAAATGGAAGACTTCAAGGAGGTCAATAAAGCCCTCAAGGTAAAATTTTACAGGGTTCTTGGTGGGCACTAATGTAGTAGCACCCTCTGTAACATGTTTGTCCTAAACTTATTTTCCTGCTGCTAATCAGGGCCATGCTTGGCTGAAAGACGACGAGGCCACAGAGTGCAAGCAATGCCAGAAAGAGTTCTCCATCTCCCGCAGGAAGGTAATGCTTTATGTGCATTATTTCCAAGCAGGGGTGTGTCAACTTTGCTTGAGTCCCAAGTAAATGTAATACACCATGTAGGAATTTAATGAAACATTTGTGGAAAATTTGAATAGCATAAAAAAAATGCTATTACTGTAAATATATTTTTTAGAAACGTTTAAGTTAAATCGTAAGTAAAATTGTAACTGTAGTTAGTCCAATTTTTCTTTGGGAGACCGTGTAGGGCTCATAGTACTTTTTTTTTTTAAAGCATCACTGTCGAAGTTGCGGCGACATCTACTGTAGCAACTGCTCCAACAACGAGCTGGCGTTACCTTCCTACCCTCGGCCTGTACGGGTGTGTGACATATGCCACTCTCTTCTCTTGCAGAGGAGCTCATCTAAAGCATCCTGACAGCAAATGCACCTTAATGCTTTCATACATAAACAATTTGTAATTCACTAACAGATTTTCACCAGTTATTTAGTTACATAAGGGAGGTTGTCTGTTTCAACTAACTTCTAATCAACAAACTTGGGTCTGTAACTAATTATGAATTTTGAGACCACATTTGTGATGGCTTTTATTTCTATATTCTTGTCATGGAAGGAGTTTAGGGGTGGGCCTGTATTGATAGCTGGTGTGATATTTGCCACTTTAGAGCAGTCTGATGGCCGCCTCCCTCTACAGCACTCCCCATTCATTCAATAACATTTGTAAATTACTAGAATGTTAAGCCATTTTAGAATGTATAGTAACATTACAATGCCATTTATGTAATTTGGGTGTCTTCAATGTTTTCTATAGATTGATTAAAACTTTGAATTTGATGTCTTGCATTGTAATGCTCAATTCATACTACTTTATATTCATATTACTTTATTCATTGTGCGCACAAGACATACAAAGAAAAGCATGTAGCAGTCAAAATACCTTGATGTAATCTAGAAAAACCTGCCCTATCCACATTCACACATTAATAAAACCACCATGTGATGTTTCAAATTCACATTGACATTTAATCCCTAAATAAAAAAACAGCTAACCTTTAAGCAGGAATTAGATGTAACATCCAAAGATTTGAGGCATATTTACAAACTGACTTGTTCATTGGCCTAAATTTACTCATTTAAATGGAAAAGTTAACACAAGAGTCATTTAAAAAGACTGTCAGGAGTTTGTAGCATAACACTAAAAACAGCACATTTCCTGGTAGTGAAAAAGAAAAAAAAAAATCAATGCAAACATTTCCGTGGTCTGTCAAATCTGAGTCAGGTGGAATGAGGGGAAACAATGCTTCATTCTGCTGAACTTCTGTACCCAATTCTCATTGACAATTCATAAAAAAAGAAATCAAAATCCTACCCCATAACCATACCAACCCATATGTACTAGATAAGGTACATTTCCAAATCTGGCCAGCAAAATGCTGAAAATATTTTTATTCACATCCCCCATCCCCCACTGAGTCCATTCATGGAACTTCTGCTTCCACCACCTCCTCCACCACCACCTCCACCGCTGCCATAGTAACTGTTTCCCATTCCGCCCTGGTTACCTAACAAGAGAGGTAGAATATACAATATAGGACCAAGGAGTTCACCAACGTGCCAAAACAAAAAAGAACACATTTCCATCTTTTTGGCAAAATGCACCCCATCCTTGTGTTTTTATCAATTACAGAATTTAACTAACGTTAGAACAGTTAATAGTACAATTACAAGGATTAAGGAACAGGTAATGGTATCTTGGTTAAGGATCCTTTCAGGTAGGTATCTTAGTGAGACTTAACTGCAACCACAAGGCTGTCTTGCCTCAGTACCAATTAGTTTGGGGTTAAAGTGCATATTTATCTAAATAACAAAGTTAAGGATTTAAACCTTATTAGCTGGCCTACTGCTCTAGAGCTGACACTCACTATAGTCATTGTAGCCCCCCATGCTGCCTTGGCTACTGTATCCACCGGAGTACCCGGAGCTCAGCTGGCCACCGCTGTAGGAAGACTGGTTACCTGGGAGAACATGAAGGACAGCGACACACACAAGATTAACCCTTTAAACCATAAAGGTATTTGGCTTTTTCCCCACTACTTTCATAGAAATGCTTCTAAAAGCATGCTGTGCATCGTTGGTGGCCACAATGCAAAATCATGTTGCCACGGACACCGGACACTCGGCAATGTCGACCCCTGCCCTCATACCTTCACACAAACCACTAGAGGATTTGCTACGTGGAAATTATCCAAAACCTAATGTTAATAATTTCATTGCATTTTAAAAACATTGTGTCTCAAAAATATTGTGATATTATCATTATTGTAGCTGAGAGGGTGCTGATATCAAAGACATAAAACACTTGATTATGGTTATTACAGAAATGCTTTTAGAAGCCAGTGGCCACCTAAATTTAATTATTTTATGGTATAATATTGTAAGCTATATTCTATGATTTAAACAGTTGGCTGTTAGAAGGTTAGTAAGCAGCGAAAGCTGCAAGCTTGAGCAGCGTCTGCCTCTCCTTTTCCTTCACATTCAGCGAATACGCTTCGGTGTAGCTCAGTGTGTGGCGCTCAAGAAAACGAGGTAAATAGTGTCCAGAACCAACCAAAGTTATCAGCAACAGTCTCTCAGACGCAGGCGCGGCATGCAACGTGTGCATGTTTTGCATCACGACAGCGCTATAGAGATCTCAGCCTTCAACCCGCTTCATGCCCCACACCTCTGGACCTCCGTAGTGCATCCACTCAATGCAAGGTTCAGGTTTGCTATGTGCAAGGAGGCTGCGGAAGTCAACTTTTTTTTTGCCTTGCATTTTTAGACTTGTCCCAGAATTAGATTGATCTAGCGTAGGCCATTTATAGCATCTTGCTCACCTTAATTATTGTCAGCATGTATGTTAATATAGCATATTCATGATAGCCTCACTGCCCAAACATGCTAGTCTAATGTTAAAGGCCTAGGCTACTACACAACCAATGAAGTCTTGATTGAAAGTATTAAACAACATAATCATTAACAAATAAGAGTGGAGGGGAGAACATTTATTCATATAGCCTAGTTGTGTGATTGTCTCTAGACCACCAAATGCGAAATTATAATACAAATGTATAAAGATGTGTAGATGTAACAATACAAATGAATAATCAGCCTACAAGATGTTAAGATTTTAAAGATGTGCTATCTCAACAACTGTTTTGTTAGTTCGTAAAAACACATGCAAAATTGTGGCCACTAACTAGTAATTTTGCCCACAATATTAACTGGCTCGCTGGCTTGAGTGTGCAGTGTAAATATGTATATTAGTCTATCCCTGTATGAAGGTATAACACTTTCTGCACAACTGGTCGATATCATTTATTGTCTTAATAATGCATGCGTCACTGATTTAGCCATTGCATTGTTACCATCCTTATTACAATTATTACAATACATAATGTATGGGTGAATGGTGTAAGCTGCAAATTAGCTGCCCTTTTTGGGATCAATAAAGTTTTCTACATCTACACGCAAGCATTATTACATTTTAATCAAAGAGTCCGTCTCCACTTTGGCCATTACACTCACCCATGCCACCCATCATCTGATTGCCATAGGTTCCGTTACTTCCCCCTGCCGTCGAGTTCAGAAACAGCTCCACGTACCGGTGCTCTAGAACACAAGAGGAGAAACAGAGAACTTGCCTGACTGCATTGTAGCAACCCCAGAATACTGGCAGCCCAACGTTTCATTTCCAAACCGTGCATGAGAGGGTATGTTGCTGTGGGGTACAGAACTGTGTGAGCCTAGCTGGGAGTGTCGTGGAAGGACGAGTAGAGGACTGCGGGCCAGTCACTCACCGACCACAAGCACCCAACCAGTGTCTTTAACCATGCATTTGATGGGGAAGGAGGGGGGGCGTTAAATACATAGTACTACATCAGACTCACGCATGTTGGCCTTGTCTTTAGACATGGCTGCGACAGCATCCTCGTGTGTGGCAAACTCTACGTCTGCTTCCCCGGTAACCCTGCCATCTGGACCGATTTCAATGTGGACCCGCACTGGATTTAGAGGGGAGAAGAACTGGGGAAAACAAAAAGAAACAAAAAGAAAACAAAAGATGACGCGTGTGCATGCTGCAAAAACACTTAAATGAGTTGATCATGTTCAAACTGCCGAGAAATATATTTACATTGTAGATATCTGTCTCTGTGGCTCTGTAAGGGAGGCCCCTCATGTGAACACAGTGGCCTGTTGTACTCTGGAAGGACGAGCCACTGTCACTATAGCGCCCATCGCTCACACCTGGACATGGATAATGAAGATTAGCACATTGTTTTATGTGGACTGTAGAGCCTAATCCCATAATGTCCTCTTAGCCTACCTCCTCCATAGCCACCACCGCGACGCATTCGGTCATAGGATCCACCGCGGCCCATCATGTTGTACCCACCACGGCCACCAGAGGGCCGGTCATAGGGGCCAGGCCTCTGCATTCCCATGGGCTTCCGTCCAAGTGGCTCCACATAGTGGGTCCGCACCTCAACACGGCTACTCTTGAAGATCTCAATGTACCTAAGTGCATACAGAGAGTACAGTAAAGACTCTGGAAATGCACAGCGGTGCCTCAACAAAGACTGAATTTGCTCAATACTGATGCAATTGGGCTATTCAGATGCTGTCTTGGTGTGGTCCAATAGAAGATGTGTCTTTGAATAATTAACAGCTGAGGTTTAAGGGCAAAGTGGATAAAAAGTTAAAGTGTTTTATTACTGGGGAAGGGGGGGGGGGGGTTAAGAAAGCTTGTCCAAATGGCAAATGGTCCTAGTGACCCAACACTTTTCTTATGGTTACCTGGGGTGATTTACAGAGATGACTGATTTGTTTTACTGCGAGGCATCCGGTGTCCTTGCCATGACAGCCATTGACTTGGTTATAGAGGACAGAGGGCTCCTGCCCTTCTGCAACCCACTCTAAGCTTTACCTGAGAGAGTGGGCTCAAGTTCCTTGTGTACAGCAGCCCACTGATTTAACCACCTGGGAGACACCTTCCCATTTGTTAACCTGGACTGTTAGTGCAGAGATACCATTTGTTTTGAATGTTTGATGAATGTACTCCGAACCAAATTTATCTTTGGGCATTGAACCAGAATGATGCCAAAGCACTAAACTTCCCATTAGATACTGTGTATGTGTCACAACTTTGTCTAGAAGATTGTGTGTTATATTAGAGTAAAAATTACAGATGTGTTCATCAAGTCGGTGTAAACAGTGCTGTGTTTGGTTCAGATGTTGAAGGTGCACACCATAAGAAAAGCAACTTATCCAGCCAACCAACCAACCATCCCCACCTGTGCCCTATTCTTTCCTTGTGTTTCTTTAGAGCCTTTTCAGCTATATCCTGTGAAGCAAACTGCACGAAGGCCTCCCCCGTACTCCTCCCCTGGATGTCCACCGGCAATGTTATCCCATTTGGCACGATTTCCAACCCTTCAACCCAAGGACAGATAACCCCAGCAGGGGACATATTAAATCACATGCCCAATCACAGAGAGAGACGTTTCGCTTAAAGTAAAAATAGAAAACTTACGGAAAAACTCTACACATCAAAACATACCAGTTGAGCGTATACCAGTGACTGGCCATTTAGATTACTTGTGGATATGTATTTTGGGAAAGAAAGGATGAAATAACTACATGGAGAAGGGCATTATGAAAGACAATATAGTAGCAGAGTAGACCAACAGGGTATAACCAAAATGGTGAGTAATGGTAATTTATTTTCACCCATTATATAGTGGGCCCTGTTCCTCATATGTGGATACCCAAGTTTCATGAACTGAGTTTACACATCTAATTGTAATTTTAAGGTCTAGTCTTAACAAAACAAAAAATAAATACATTAAAAAAAAAAAGAAAAAAGATTGCTATATAGCTGTCTGAAATCAACATGTGACTGCAACCGATAAGGTTCCTAAATGTTTAATTCCATAGCTATGCTCTATTTAAAAAAATTGAGGTTTTATAACTGAAGATACACAAGTCAGTAAAAGCACTGCACTCAGCACTTTAATAACTAAATAAATTAAATTGCCAGATTTCCAGCCCAGATAAACGACATACAAGGAACAGGGCCTCTGTCTTCATTTTGGAATGTTTATAATAAAATGTGTTGTATTTTAACACAGGAGCAAGGTGATGGGGTGAAAAGGAATACAATGAAAATAGAACAAGATATGGTGAAATTGTCGACGAGAAGGCCCCATCTCAGCCCAAGTTAATAAAAGTGCAGTCTGGATCTGAAGCATAATTCATTATACCCTTCAAAAATTGTGAAATGGTAGACCACAGCTGGTTATGATGGAGAAAAGTTATTTGAAATTACAGGGTTCCTGTCCTTGAACAAAAACACAAGCAGTCTTTAAATTATTTGTAAATGACTCTACAAGCCTCTTTCCTGTGCATCAATCCAGAACTGTTTTTATATTCGGTTCCTTTTACAAATTAGTGTCAGTGATTAGTCACTGACACTTAACTGATAGTCATTGACATTTTATATTATGCAATGGCCATAGGTAAAATAAAAAATATATATTTTCACACTAAATTACTTCATGTTCTAGAATGAGACGATAAGCATATTATTTGTACCTGAAAAGAACTGTACTATTTCCTCCTTGCTGCAGCCAAAAGGCAGACCTCTGAGCCGGACAAATCCATCCCCAGCAGTCTCTGGACAGTTTGGACCAGTGTGCTTCATCACCCAGTCCATCTCCACATTGTTGGATTTGAAAACTACATCAAAAGGACAAGAACACATATCACATATTTTCAGAAGCCAAGATTTTGGATAATTTACTGAGGTATTGTGGGTTCATACACACCCTCAACATATCTGTGTCCCATGGTTTCTCTGTCCTTCTTCACTGCAATTTTTAGATCATCCTCTGTCTCCATCTCTACAAATGCTTCTCCACTGGGACGTCCCTCTCTTGTGTAGGTAAAATGGATGTTGTTGCCATTGCCTGCAATTTTACAGTCTAAATTGGAGGGATTAACTGTTAATAGAGTACATTTCAGGTAGAAAAAAAATATATATATTCACACTATTCCAAGTTGTAAAATGTCTATACTTCATACCAGAAAAGAACCTTTGAACTTCATCCACCGAGCAAGACCAAGGAAGACCTCTGATGCGCACCACATATCCTTCATCGGCCATGATTGGTCAGGAACCCTAGGAAAAGAGCAGTTACAAATCACGACTACAACAGATAAATATGTGTGCACACAATATTAAAATGACTGATCCAGGTAGATTAATTGAGACGCGTCCATACTAAACACAATCATTCTCATAAATTGTTTTTTTTTTGTCTAAATGTACAACCACACTTCTCCTTCCTTTTAGAGAAAAGGCCATCCGGATCCTTGCCGACAACCACTTCAGCAAGCACGCGGCGGACTCTGTCTGCCGGTGCTACAAATGTAGCCGCCGACAACAGTATACCGTATTCTTACCCAAAGCTATATTAACTATTCCATTTGTAAATTATTAGATAATTAAATTGTTAAAAGAAACCAATACAGTAACACAAACCCCAGATTGAATTAAATCAAGAGTGGGTGTCCCGCCACATGCACGCCGCACCCAGAAGAACAAAAGCGGCCTAGGCCTGCGCCATATTATTAGCCTTAGCTTAGAATATAGCGTAAGATAACGTACGTTAGTAAAATGGTGTCAAAGCAGCGTACACATATTAGTAAGCAAATATCAACATTGAAACGCAGTCTAACGAACTTTTGTTTTGTAAGGTTTGATTACAACTCTTGAATAACTCTATTTACCTGATAACAACTGTCGAAGACTTAAAACGTTCTTCAATGACGAGCGACTTGCGTAGTGTGCAGCTAAAACCCTGGCGCCGGGATGCCAAATAACCAACTACGAACACCCCCTTTCATAGAAGTCAAAAACAACGCGGTGGTAGACGACAAAACGAGATAAAGACAACACATTTACGTTAAATTAACCAAATACGTTATTGTTAACTGTATGTTCATACCAGCCTATCTACAATATTTATATTTGACAAAGCTCCGAGCATAAACAAACTCCACAATGATAACATATTATCACAACCTGGCAATTCAGTCCAACTGTTTTCGTATACGCCCAAATTGTTATGACGTTAGGCACCTGAACCAGGGTCTATGCCCAGGCCATATGTAAAAATAATAAAATAAAACACATTGGCCCCTTGTATTTTAACCTGGCTGGCCGTAAATCATTTGGACTTTTAACATGAATTCCTCATGCATTATCATTAACTACCATGGTAATGAATATAATCCACAGAGGACTGAAAAAGATCACACACTAATTGTATTTAAACACAAGAGTATATATTTTAAATATTGGTAGTGTTGCTAGGCTATCATTTAAAATGTGTTTAATGTATGTGAATATGGTGCAATAAAGTATTATTTTATTATATTATATATTATACATATATTATATATTGGTGAGTTCTAATTTTGAGTGACGTGTACTGTAAAACACTGTCCAATAAATATGGACTTTATTAGGATAAAGCAATATCAAATGCATCATATAGTTTCTAAGTAGAATAGCAACAGTTTGGTTGAGTTCTAAATTGTTCTATAAGAATTCTAGAAGTATTTAAGACAGGACATACTAGTAGGCCTCCTGCAGAGGATAATGTATTTGTCTGAAAAAATACTTATATTACTAATATATTTGTACTTGTATGCATATTCTAGAACACTAGCATAGGCTACTGTCCATTTATACCGTATGATCATCTTTAAAGAAAATACTAACAGATAATTCCATTTTAGTAAACTCAATGCCCAACACCAACACAATCCAAAACATCAATCAACATCAAAACAACAATTGTATGATCATCATAATAATAATTACTATTCTAATAATAATAATGAATTGATATTTAAATTAAAGCAAGACATTTATGTTTTTTAATGTATTATTATTCAGTAAATAGAATGGTAGGTGTACACATATTTTATATCGATTTATAGGGGACGTATTCTGTGTAATATATTCTATGGTAACTGTGGCCCCAAGGCAATATTTTGTCAGGTGCTTTGTGTAATGAAAATGTGAAAAATCTAGTAATCTGGTAAATTAGATACTTTTAACCAAATTGACTCAAGAGTACAACAAATAGAGCAGGTAGTCTTGATTAGGGAATAGTGGGACACACAAGTAGGCTATTAAAGCTATCTAATCAATTAGACTATCCTCCCAACATTTTATGTGTGACTAGTGACATACATTAGCAGCTCACCAGAAAATAATGATGCCCCTGGCTTTTCGATTTGGTAAATCACCACCGTTCTCGTTGTAAATATCACGTGTGCAGTCGTACGGTACTTATGCTTTTGAATCTGGAGGATACAGTATTTCTAGTTAGGCTAAACGTGCAAGGAAGATGTTTGGATATTATTAAATGAAGGAACGCGTAAAATAGTATGAGTACTGTGGCTTTATTAATAAAACATTCCTGTTCAATGCAATCAATTGACATTTTACAGCTCAAGGTTTGTGAACAAGTTGAATACTAGTACTGTTCATTGTTACGCCTATTGTCATGTGTAGGTTACTGTAACACTACATTAGTACTGGTAACAGTAGTAATCAAATCCCCTCACTTTATGCAGTATGTCATTCGTTGTGGATGTATTTTAAGCACAATATATATCCATGCCAATAATATGTCATCGTAGCTATTATACATTCGCATATTACGTTTTTGGAGTGTACTTTATACTAACTAGTAATCAAGCTACCAGTTTAGTTGGCCTACCGTGTCAAGTCTTGACGTTCGTTCTAGTGAGCCTCGTGATATCGGTAAACCTAACATGACGTTGCGGTCTTTCACGTGATAAGCATTCAAGTACACCAATTGTAACGAAGCAGGTTTTGAGCTGAGCCAATAGGGACATGAGGATTTTCAATCTAGGCGGACTTTCTGCGAAACAGTGCGTAGTGTGTTAGGTTGTTAGAAAGTTAATGGCTGGGGAAAGAGACGAGATACTCAACCGTCGCTTCGGGAGAGTTTCTGGATTCCCTGAAGTAAATCGCGCAAATATTCTGCAAGAAACAGCCCGAGTGGACGTTTAAGTAAACAATAAGCTCGTTAATATACGTATTGTGAATATAAGTATGCAGGATGCAGTAGCCGGGACGGCAATGCTGACGGACGGCTTCGAGGACGAGATTGACTCGGTGACTCCTCGCTCCCCAGCGGTAGGGATGGGGGTAGGAGCAACACCAGGAGGAGTCGGGCTCGGGGGCATTGGCATTGGTGTAGGTGGAAAGAAAGTACGTTTGTTCGGTGAGCCCAGTGGGCCTGCAACAGAGAGACTGGATTTCAAACTAGCGGCAGCAGCCGTCCTTTCTTCTGGACCAGGATCCGGCAGCGACGAAGACGAGGTCTCAGAGGTAGCTGCGATAGCTGAGCTCGCTAACCAGAGCTAGCCAACATTCCTCTCCTTGCGCGAACTGGCTACTTGCTAGCTAACACGTTAGCTAGCAGTTGGCAGCCACCCTCTCCGAGGCCGTTGAAATTACATAAAAACATCCACCAGTTTATACGAATAATGTCGTATGTCAATTCACGTGATGATGATATGTTTGGTGTCTATCATATTTGGTGGGACACGAGCAGTAATACACGGCAACGAGTTTTATTTATGCGGCGTAGGCTGTGACCACGGCCTAGTTCGGGTGGAATAGACTACGGCCTCGTCAGTGCTGTCGTCTCACGCACTGTGCAGCACACAACACCCCTTCACAACTTTGCAGCTCACAAATAGCTTTCTCACCACAGCAAATTGAAGACATAGGTAAACCGAATAGTTTGCACTGCTAGCCAGCTCACTGCCATTTAATAGTTGTGGTGCAATTACGTCACCTTTCAAAATTATGTAAATGAACCCTGACTGTCCTTCAACAAACTTTTCAACACATTCTCTTCACTAAACTAATCAGGTGTATCGTAAAATAATCCGCATGCGAAATCATTTAATTCGTGTCGGTGTCGAGTCTGCTAGCTAGCTACACCAATTGCAACTTTTTCCATGTCACAATTTAAAGTGCGTTCTGTTCTGTGAGAATTGGCCAACTTTCCATGTGTGGCACATTCATTGGGACAGGTGTGATTGCAATATAACGTTTTGACGAACCATTATACACTAGCACCGCCAAGTATATTTAAATTTACACGTTTCCATTTGGTTGCTTAAAATACACGAATTTCATTATTAATGGACAAAAGTACTGAGTAACCACACCTGCCGCAATTTGCATGAAGCAGTCAAACGATTAACTGTCGACACCAGTTTCTACACTGTCCTTGGGTATGTGAGCTGTCAGTTCAGAGGCAGGATGCTTTCTGAGCTAGACTGTTGTAATTGAGTTTTGCAGATCATATGACTGTGTCTAACATGGATTAAAACATGCTAAACAAGATGGCAAATATCTGAGACTCATATAATTTTAATGACATTAAAGGATGTCCATCCATATTAACATCTAAACAATGGCAGCTCAATACATCTTGAATAAAGGGTGTATGTGTTTGTCAGCAGAAACACTGGCACGATTTTTCCTAAAATTAAAAGCATTTTAGCTACCTTTTATTCATATTCTATTTCATCTGATTTCTTTCAGAGGAAAAATATAAATTGTTCATGTTAAAATGCATTTGGTTTTAAGATTCTCCTTTAGTGTATATACCCATGTTGATAATCTGTCTAATCTGGGAAGTAGCAATACTAATCTATCTATCTATCTATCTATCTATCTGACTGACTGACTGACTGACTGACTGACTGACTGACTGATAGAAGCGGCTGTATGAATTCCGTGTCATGTTACTTGGCTCCAACAGCCTGGAAGAGCTGGCTGAAAGGGAGGGTTTGTTGTGGTGTATTAACCCAGTGGAGAACTCACCACTCTGGGCAGTAGCTAAAATCTGAGCCCCAGGATTAAGCAGATACCAATCTAGGCCCTTCTAGCTCTTTGGATACAAACTGGGAACTGTAGTTCATTCATTGTAAAGACTGTGATGTCTGTTGTTGATTATTAAAGCCTGTTGGGAAGCAGGAACTACATTCCCCATGGGCTGTACATTCCTATCGTATAGCTACATTCCACAACATTGTTGAGTGTCGACTCCCTCCAAGATTTGTTTGCTGGACCAGGCCTCACCAAAAGCCCACTGCAGTCTATAGAATAAAACAACCAGGCTTTGTATTCTGCTCTTATATTTGATAATTTTGTGTGATTTGCTAACTATTTTAATGAAAATGTACTTGCATACCCACATGTTGGTGTTTAGTAATGTTAGAAATTTTTAAATCCTCTATCCATTTTCTTTTCAATAATTGATATTCATGCACTTTCACATGTTGTTAGGCTTTGACCCACTGAGCATGCCTAAATATGTCTTGTTAGGAAATCATTATCGTGTTGTGTATACAGAAGACCTCTCGGCCGGTGACCTTGTGCTGAATCTAATCTGCTGTGGAGAATAGTGTTATAATAAGATTGCACGATGTAATGCAGCTATTGCTTGCCGCCATTTAACATTCTCATTGTGGAAACATGAAGGAGCTGCTCATGAACCTTATTGTATCTAATGCACAATTCTGGTCTAATATTCTTAGCATGGTAGGCTATATTAAAAACATAGTATACTATGCAATAAATAGAATTACACCAGGATATGTTTATGAATTATTTTTGGAGATTTGCATGAAAATGCTTTGAGTTTAGTATCTGATGTATCTGTTTGAACATTTTACTAGTCATTTGCACAACTACCTTTTGGTAAAACTGATCATCTATAAGGAACAATGTTTTTTATTATTTGTTAGTATTTTCATTGTACCTCAAAGTAAATCGAACATCAGTTCGATTCCAGGAGGCTTCTAAATGACTGCATTAAATATTTGTTAAGAATTCAATACTGTACATGAGATCAAAGCGTAGGGAAAATGCTTCTATGGCAGCTGACTCTGGTGAATGCCCCCATGTGTCCAGGGGTTTGATTCCTGACTTTAGCATCTTCTCTGCTGTAACATTTTCCTAATTTTTGATAGGCGCCTGTCAACTTAAAAATAGAAGGCAACAAAAGGCACTGTCAGACATTTATCTCTAGGTGAAGAGGGTGGTGGCTGAAATTCTTAAATGTAGGCCAAGCCCTAAATTATCTTGTAGATGGAACAATATATTCTGCATTTAGCAACAACACTCAACTGTCATTGTGAAAGCTACTTGTTAGACTATTAATGAGAACATTGATGAGAACATTGGATATGATGAGTTATAATGATTTCTGTTAGTAAGATTGTCATGGAAGGTTTAATAGTTAATATGTTCTCTGCCCCTGCCCCCTTTGCCAGGTGGAGTCCTTCATCTTGGACCAGGAAGACTTGGATAACCCTATCATGAAGACGGCATCAGAGCTGCTTTTGTCAAGCGCTACCGATGGAGTTGACCTGAGGACTGTCGACCCAGAGACGCAGGCTCGCCTGGAAGCACTGTTGGAGGCTGCAGGTAATGTCACATTTTCACCAACAGGATTGTGCTTTATAGCTGCCAACTTATGTGGCTTATATATTGACCGTTGCACTATAAGCTATACCAGCGCTCTCATATTATGCTGCTGCTTTGTACATAAAAATGTTTTGCTTACATTTTCTTCTATTGGATAAATGCAGTTTGCTTGTTCTTTGTTTTATACCTATTTGGGGAATGATTTGAGTAAATTATTTAAATCTGAATTTGTAATCTGTTTTTGAGAGTGGCTGTTTACTAATCTATTAGTTCTGTTCCCTGGCCTGTTCAGAGTTTATGAAAATTACCAGATAGATTAACACAGCACTTCTCCTTGGCCTTTTGTGGTGTATATTAGGACTAGGGATGTTCCTAACGACTAATTTCCCAGTGGTTTAAACAAAATTTTAAATTTAGACTTGTCGACTAGTCTAAAAGTAAAAACACTCAAACAGTCTAAATGTATCACGTGTCGGTCTCTCCGTACCTGCGCTCTCATCAGCTGCTATGTCAGAAGTGGGGATCACTACCAGTAGATTTTCCCTCTCTCCTCGTTTTCCTTTATTAATATTCTAAAATTATTATATTATCATCTTTGTAAAATGACAAAAGCATAGTGCAAACTAGTGAACTACCGCTCCCTTATTCACGAACAGCGGGCCAAATGCGTTGCGTGAATCTCACTATATATTGTTTTAAAACTTTTTTTTTTTTACACGCAAATGCCTTTATTGTTACAATACATCTATAGATTAGCCTATTGGAACAATCTATTCAGGGTAGTCATTGTCAGGTAAACGAACACGTGAACTCATTGACATTTTAATTTTTTTGTAACATTAATTGCAATTGCACATGGTTGCAAATCCAAAGCAGAGAGTATGTAAATTTTGCTGCTGTAATGGTTAACCCCATGTAATCCACATTTGTTTTATTAGCTAGTAGTAGTACTAGCTAGTGGCAAATGGTATCTGCTGTGTTCAACAAGGAAGATGTGAGTATCTTTCTTCTAGCTGCGCTTCAAGCATTCAAACGTTCAAAGCTGAGTCAAGTTGTGGGAGCGTGGTTAGTGACCATCTGTTAATTTTCTCAGCAGTGAGCGGTGTCTGTCCCCCCAGTTTCGCCACTCTGAAAGCATTGAATAACGCGCTCCCAACTTAATTCGTAGGGCCAACAGCGTTTCAAGTGCAGGCAGGGAGAGACTCTGGGCAACATGGTGGCCCAGAGGATAGCACTGTGGCCTCACAGCAAGAATGTCCTGGATTCAAACCCTAGTCGTCCCAGCCTTTCTGTGTGGAGTTTGCATGTTCTCCCCGTGTCTGCGTGGGTTTCCTCCGGGTGCTCCAGTTTCACCCACTATCCGTAAAACATGTTAGGTTCACTCTCCAGACAGTGTCATGTGACCAGTGATACTGGCATCAATCTGGAGTTGGTCCCCGGGTGCTGCACAGCGGCTGTCCAGCAGCTGCCCACTGCTCACTTAAGGGATGGGTTAAATGCAGAGAATGAAATTCGCTACATGTATGTGACAATAAAAGCACCTTTACTGACTAACCCAGTGAATAAGGAAAAAATACCTACTACTTTCAAATAAAATAATACATTTAACAGACTAGTATTTCAGGTGCCGACTAACGAGGGTAGCAACGTTTAACCGTTTAACTGACCAATCATGCACATCCCTAATTAGGACCATGTAGAAATGCTAATCTAAAGTTTATTTTGCCTGCACAAAGTAGCCAGCAGAAAGTAAATGCTTTTTTTTTTGTAAGATATACTTTCAACAGTGTATTATGTAAAATAAGTACGTTTATGTATAGCAGCATTTGAAATAAGTTGACATAAATGAAGTGACCAGAAGGTGCATTCTATCTCCACATTTATCTTCAGTAGGAGAACTTGACTTTTCTCCTAATTTAGTGGCAATTCACCTTGCCATCCTCTGCATTCTAAATGTTTGCTTTATGTGAATGACATTGGTCTTGTCAGCTTTCTAGATTGACAGTGATTATATCATGACAGTGATAATATGAAAAACACAAGACTACAAGTTTAGTCTCAAACAAAATAATCAGGAATAAACAAAAAACTGATAGGGATACAAGATGACAAAAAAAGTAAAGTGTTTGGAACCATAACTAAGCTTGTCAACACACATTTGGCCGCATCGAGCCGTGCTGATTTGTGTTTTTGTGACCAGTTTAACTGCACAAAGTCGTACAGTCACGCCCGAGATGGGCCTGCTCTAATGTTAGGCCAAATTGAGCCGATCCACCTCAAAGCGAGCCGCTGTGACGTTGTAGGCTTTGTCATCATTTCATTAATGCAATCCTAGCGGGTCTGACAGGGAAAGTTGGTGCGACACACAATTTAAAGCCTGTTATTTTCTGTATTTCTTAGACTACAGTTTTTCTTTTTTTGAGGCTCAATCAGGTAGCCTACTCGCATTGAAGGTAGTGTATGATAAACGTAGTTAGACAAAACAACCAGGAACGCACTTGTGGAGAGGGAAGTTCAATCAATACATTTATTATAAGCAAATCTATTCATTACACAATGTTAGGCTATGCTTATGAACCTGTTTGCTTGTGTTTTGGACAAAGTTATATAACTGTAATGATAGCTATCTTTTGCATTTGCTGTAGGAATTGCCGACACGCCCGCATGCTGCCAGCTCAGTGCAGCATTTTTGAAAATTCTCCCGACATATTGCGCGTCCAAAAGAATAATTCTAATGTTCTTACTCTAGGATATGTAGTTATGTAAAATAGTCATGTAAGTTATGTAAAATATTGTAAAACATTGCCTAGTAGCCTGAAAATCCATGTTGACACATTTCTGCCACTGTTGGACAGTGCAATAGTAAGACGTGCGTTAAAGAGAGCACTAATTTTAAACGTGATTCACTCAAGATAAGCGCGTTATCAGTTAAAAGACACACCTTTTAAGCGGGAAGCCCGTTGTAATGGAAATGCAGCGTTCAATCGTGCCGTGCCGAGTCTGCTCGTGCAATGGAATAGGGGCAGTAGTGTCTGAATACAGGGGCTGCTTCCAAATGACTTGCATCAAGTTATTTCTTATAGGACCTTTCTATACTCAGTCCAGCTTCACGCAGCCACAGCTTCAATATTAGCTGCCCCCCTCTGTTTATGGGTAAATGTGCAATTTTCCCCTTACTATTTGGAAAAGATGGACTAATCAAAGTTTGGGGCTCCATACAAGTTTAAAGCTTGCAATATCTCTCTTGACTGTAGATACCCTACATTAGTATAAAATGCTGACGTTTCGGATACAATGTACCGTTTGACCAAGGCCTCATGACATCGCTTTCTTTAAAGTGTAACTGCACCCCAGCTCTGAACCTGACTCCACCCACCCACTACATCTTTGAAAAATGTGTCACGGAGCTTGGGGAGGGGCTGAGAAAGGACCCCCATTAACGGCAACATTTGAATTTGATGACGTATGAGCGTAATAAGTGTACCGTTGAAATCACAGATCAATCTTATTACTTAGTTTACATCTTAAACACATTTTAGGGTGCAGTTTCACCTTAATAAAATTAACAATTCACGTAAATTAAATGTAATCCAGAATTTCAACATGTAGACATCTATTGAGACAGTAACAGTTGTGGCTGATGCTGGCATTACTACGTTGTAGAAAAACTAAACATAAACATATATAATCTTTATCCTTTGCTGTTTATTCCATCCTGAGCCTCTTCCTCACTTGTGAGATACACTTCACATTAATGATCAACCTCGTAGTCCTATTCTTCCTCCTGTCTTGGGAGTGTTGTGAAATCTCTATGAACGCCATGCTAAGTTTAGACCGAGTCACCGGCCTAGTGATGAAAACACAAGGACTAAAGCTTCCTTCTGCCAGACTAATGGAGGGGTTGAGGCTGAGGGGGGAAAACATTGTGACAAGTTCTAAGCAGTTGCCCTTAGCTTCTCTTCTGGTTTCAGTCTTGGTTTGGCACCTTGCTCTGAATATCCTGCGTGTATACAAACTCGACAACAACACCGATGGCGATGCCCTCCAATAGCCTCTCTGGCTGGGAAATGGTCCTTGCCCCGTATTGTGAAAGAGGTCCTTTGACGTAGGCCACCAGAACAAGCTGTTTTTCCCTCCTGCTCCTTACTCCTCCCTTTAGCGCCCCTCTTCTGGCTTTCCTGTTTTTTTTTTGTTTTTTTTTTACACACATTTTTGCCTTTGTCACGACTGTGCTTTGCTCACTGCTTTTCCATCTGTTCTGTCACACCCGCTGTCTCGCTCCCACCCATCTAGGATTCTCATGGCCGGGGCCTAAACCCTCTGTCATGCCGTCAGTAGCCTGTATCCAATATGCTGCTTGCATTAACCAAACAGTGCAACTGATCTCATATAGAGGTCATTCGTGGGGTCACTTCTCCGTCCGCTTAATGCAAGAAGCGCATTTGCAACAAGATGCATCCTGTTTCTGGTCACAGATATTCTTTGTGGCAAATGCCATGTAGATCTATGTTGTACTGTGTATTTTATTTTCATTTCATCCAGTCCGTCAGAATTACATTTACTCTGTGATCAGCAAATTGCTAAGAGTTTTCGGCCATATTAACAAATGCTTGTGTGTGTGTTGTTTCTGTCTTTTATTTTGTATTTTTTTTTGTGGATGCTACTACTAACCCTGGATTGGATTGGCTGGACTGGACTTGTTTCTTCATCCGGTCTCTTGACTGGGTGTGGTTGTGCTGCCCTGTGGTTTGCCTTGCTCTATGCACCTCTGCCCTCTTGGTGTCTGGCAGGCATCGGTAAATTGTCCACTGCCGATGGTAAAGCTTTTGCAGACCCCGAGGTGCTCCGGCGACTGACCTCATCTGTGAGTTGTGCCCTGGATGAGGCGGCGGCAGCGCTAACCCGCATGAGAGCTGAAAACACACTCAACGCCGGCCAAGCCGACAAGTATGTATCTCACCCGTACTGCCAATAGATGTACCGTTTCAGTGCAGATCTTCTTTGCCTCGTGTTTCAGATTTGTTGCGTGTGTGTGTCTGCCTGTGTGAGAGTGCGTGTGGTCGCCCCCTTTCCATAGCTGCATCAGAATGAATCAGTCAAGCCTTGCCGAGGCGTCTGTGTGTTCTCCTGTCACAGTGGCAGTAATTGTAGCAGTCTGGTTATTTTCAGCCGTAGTTTAGCGGAGGCGTGCTCGGACGGCGACGTGAACGCCGTGCGGAAGCTGCTGGACGAGGGCCGCAGCGTCAACGAACACACGGAGGAGGGGGAGAGCCTGCTGTGCCTCGCCTGCTCCGCTGGCTACTATGAACTAGCACAGGTGGGTGGCGGGGGCGGTTCTGCATTGGGTCATGCAGTCATGTGACTGTCCCTTCAACAGGCTTTGGTCTAACTATTGTCTGGGCTGAATTTGAATGGATGGGGTTAATTTCAGTCATGTTCGTGTTTGTCTGTATTGTGAAGTGTGTGTGCAGCAATGTCTGTTTGTCTGTTTTAGTAGTTTTAACACAAGCATAAGCCATTTCAGCTTATTTTGTTTTTACGTGTCCCCAGGTATTGTTGGCCATGCATGCCAATGTGGAAGACCGGGGTATCAAAGGAGACATAACACCGCTAATGGCTGCAGCAAGCGGTGGCTACGTGGACATTGTCAAACTGCTGCTGGTTCACGGGGCGGACGTCAACGCACAATCCTCCACAGGTAGACGTTCCCTGTTCCTTGGTTACAACAGCGGAATTTAGGATGTATTCTCTTTTGGGTTACCTGGTGGCACACGTGAGCACAACAGCCTAACGCTCTCCACTGTGCCTCTCCAGGCAACACAGCTCTGACGTACGCGTGCGCCGGTGGCTTCGTGGACGTGGTGAAAGTGCTGCTGAAGGAGGGAGCCAACATCGAGGACCACAACGAGAACGGACACACGCCGCTGATGGAGGCGGCTAGCGCGGGCCACGTGGAGGTGGCCAGGGTGCTCCTGGAGTACGGCGCCGGCATCAACACGCACTCCAACGAGTTCAAGGAGAGCGCGCTCACGCTCGCATGCTACAAAGGTACATTTAAGCCCTCTTCTTCTACGCCCGTCACAAGTTCTAGGCTTTATACCAGAGGCCTGTTGGCGCCCGTGAGCCTTTCAGTGACGTCAAGGCTCTCCTCCAAACCCCCTTTCTCTGCAGGTCACCTAGACATGGTGCGTTTTCTGTTGGAAGCTGGGGCTGATCAGGAGCATAAGACAGATGAGATGCACACAGCGCTGATGGAGGCCTGCATGGTAAGCATCTGACTTGAACTGCGGTCTTAGGAGGGTTGTGAAGTCGGTTCAACACGTGTTAAGTGCATGAGGGATTGGGGAAGGGGTTGTCACAAGAATCGAGCCACTTTTGTAGGAGACGTGTTTCAAAAAAATAGTAACCCCTTTGAAAACAGACCTGGTGGAATAACATGAGTAGTCCTCAATTTAGCATCTTGCATTCGTGATGTTGCCGTGCGGTGTGTGTGTTTTGTAGTAAGCTCAGGTGCTTATCTCCACACTCTTTGTGCTTCTCTCTCTCCGCTGTCCCAGGACGGCCATGTGGAGGTAGCGCGACTGCTGTTGGACAGCGGCGCCCAGGTCAACATGCCAGCCGACTCCTTCGAGTCGCCCCTCACCCTGGCAGCCTGCGGGGGACACGTGGAGCTGGCTGCCTTGCTTATAGAGCGAGGCGCTAACTTGGAGGAGGTACACGTGTCTAATCAGGCTATGTACTGGGAGGGGGGGAGAACGTGGCATTGTAAAATGTAACTCCATCTCCGAGATAATGTAGTTGGACTGTTGATAATTTCCTAAAGAGCCTCAAGCTAACATTAACACACCAGGTACACTAAAACACATGGTGAACCATACACACAACAGTCAAAGACAACACGTTTGTTTTCAGAGAAGCAGCATTGAAATGGCGGCAGTGACTCACCCGCCCCTATTTTGTTGTGTCCAGGTGAACGATGAGGGCTACACTCCTCTAATGGAGGCAGCCAGAGAAGGCCATGAGGAGATGGTGGCACTACTGCTAGCTCAAGGTACAAAGATGCAGTCAGTCTTGAAGTCCGGCTTATCTGACGCACTAATATCCTTATATGGCCATCCACAGTGACATACGCTGGTTACTTTAACAACTGATGGTGTGCCTCAAACGAGCAGCAGAAGGATAATAACATTTAACCCCCCCCCCCCACCACCATTCTGTTGTTGCTATTAGGTGCTAACATCAACGCCCAGACAGAGGAGACTCAAGAGACTGCTCTAACCCTGGCCTGCTGCGGAGGGTTCTTGGAGGTAGCAGACTTTCTCATCAAGGCCGGGGCTGACATTGAGCTAGGCTGCTCCACTCCCCTCATGGAGGCAGCGCAGGAAGGCCACCTGGAACTGGTGAAATACTTGCTGGCTGCAGGTAATCAGGCACTGAAACTCACAATGCTGCGCTCATAGATTCGGCATGGGCTCATTAACTGTAATCAACTGCAAGGTAATCGCTATGCTAATCTTTTGGTTTTCCTTTCACAGGGGCAAATGTTCATGCTACCACGGCAACAGGTGACACAGCGCTGACATATGCGTGTGAGAACGGACACACGGATGTTGCGGACGTGCTGCTACAGGCTGGAGCCAACCTGGTGTGAATCTGTCTCATTTGTGTTTGTGTAGTTAGTGAGTGGTTCTTTGTTTTGCTAATCCATCTCGCTGCTGTTCTCCTTGCTGCTCCAGGAACATGAGTCTGAAGGGGGAAGGACACCTCTGATGAAGGCAGCCAGGGCGGGACACCTCTGTACAGTGCAGTTCCTCATCAGCAAAGGTCAGTTAGTGCGCTGTTGAGAATGGGGGGGGGGGAACTATAAGGGGGAGTTTTTAATAACATTAAGTGCTGGGACGTTTTGTCGACGTAACATCGCCGGTTACATTAATATGTCGAATTGCAAAAAGTATTGTCGACTTGACAATGCCTACCTAGAAAGTGTGTATGTATCCTACCATCCACTGATGTCTCTGTAGATCACCTTGGTCTGGCATTTACTGCGGCGTGATAAATACCAGGCCAGCAGCATCCAACAATGTTAGCACCGCTCTGCTAGATGCAGCATGTGACATTATGTATTTGTAATAAAGCGTCAACAAATGAAAACATTGCAGAACGTAGTGAAAGTGCTCCACACTACAAGCGAACACGGATCCGCTGAAGCGGAGCAAATTAGCGGAGCTGTTTCCGCTTTGTGCCCATTGAAAACCACACAGCTCCGCTGATCTGCCGTGTTCGAGCGCGCTGTCACACTGCCTTGTTAAAAGCACCTCGTGCTTGCTAACACCGGTGGACGCTTCCGTCTCGTGCATTTCTAGACTCATTTATAAGCAATATGTAGCCTTTTCGTCAAACATTTTGCCTTATTTTTACCCCCGCTGCCCTCTTGCTCTACAATCTCATCGGTCTAACAGTGTTGTCAAACGTTAGCTTGTAGGCCACATTACTTGGGTAGTGTCATAGAGGTCTGATTCTACAGTATAACTGAACTGTCCTTAAACCTAAAGCCTAACATGAGTCTGTGTAATAGGCATATGGGCATGGCTGTGTGCTAGTGTAGGGTTAGTCTATTGACATTTGATTCAGACTGCAAGTTAGTTCTTCCCGTTAGAAACACACTTTATTGTAAGGCTGGTGGGAGAATGAGAGGTTCAGGAAAGGGGGGATATAATGCATCTGCTTTTGTGGGTGTGTTAAGAATTAAGAATGCACTTGTTATTCCTGTTAGAATTGGTGTTACTCAAATTGCACACATTTTACTGTAAGATTATTTTGTGTCACTGCTAAACTTTTAATTTTACTTTATTCTGTTTTCTAAATGTATAATGCAAGCTTTAAACAAGCTCTTGCAGATTTAATGTTAAAGACCTAAGAGATTTTATGTTTAAATATTAACACCAGTTAAAGATTTAGTCAGTAACTGTAAGAGAATACACTTTTTGTGAAGTTAAGAAAATATCTGCTCATGGTCTTCTAGGTGCCCATTCTCTGTACATGCTGAAAACTATTAATCTAGTGTGTCTACACTGCCCTGGCTTTGTTAAAAGGAACACAAACAAAGTGGTGCAGATCGCACAGCACTGTTACCTCGGCAGAGCTGAAAGCAGTGGGGGCTCCCTTCATTGGAAATAAAGATGGTGTCTGTCCACTGTAGGGCTGTATGGACCAAAAGTAATATCTTGATATTTGGTCTGAATGGCGATAGATAGATATCTCTCGATCGTATTTGGGTGTAGGTGTCAGCAAAATACATGTGATAGGTCAAATGCCTTCATAAGACTTTGCAAATGGTTCCTCTACCTGTTTACGAACAGATTATCAAAATTGAAATGAAAAATTATATATGTATATGTAAAACCTCTTCAGTATTCTAGTTAACAGTCTGATTTAAAATGTATATTAACACAGGTGTTTGTTCCCTGCTGAACAAGATACACAGCTTTGCAAATATCAAATCTAAATCTTAAAAACAGAAATATGTACTGTGCACATCTGAGAATACATATTCAGTTGTTTATTAACAAACAGCACAGTCTGTGCTGTACCAATATAATTATAAGCGCTGCACCTGCTACACCTGATTAAAATGACTGGGTCATTATCAGGCTTCTAACTACCATGAATCAGGTGTGTTGGAGCAGGCAGAGATCTAAAACATGCAGGGTGCGGCCTTCCAGGACCATAGTTTAATAGCCCTGCCCTACAGTTTGTATGGGGAACTGTTTGTGCACTTACCCGACAAACCAACAAGCCGTTTGTATCTGTGCAAAGTCACGTCCACAGAAGAATATTTGGGCCTTGTAATGAAGCTTGCAAATCTTATTGATTTAAGGCAGAAGCGATGGGTTTCCAGTCTGGATTGCAGTACTGTACTGTACATCCACCACAATGTTTAACACGGTCTGAGTTTAAGTCACTGTTGTAAATGATAGTGTTTTCCACGCACAACATATTACTGCTCATCAGATCTTTTAAATTCAAACCATCGCAATATGATTTAGCCATTGTTTATCTCCTGACAGACTGGTTGCGTGTTGCTTTCAGACTCCATGGTGCGCTTGCAAATGTGTTTGAGTGGGGGGGAGTTTGTGCTTGAGATGGTGAGAAACAAAGTGCATCTCATCTCAGTGACGATTTAAATACTCTGTGTTCGTGATATTTTCATTTACTACATCGTGCGTCGAACATGCTATGATAGAGTATCTTTGATATATCTCCCACCCCTAGCACAATGTGGTTTTCTAATCTGCAGGTAAAATCCTGTGTTTTCGTGGCCAACATCAACACATTTCAGATGCTGTATTAGGGGATTGTTTACAGACGCCAGACGGTTCTGGTCACTTCCATGTCTGACACTGAAGTGTGCATGTATAAGGAGTAGAGGAAGAAACAAGCAATCTGTAGTTGCACAAATCACCATCATTACTTCACTGCAATTTTGGAGTTCTGAATGCATTAAGTTTTTCTATTACAATACGGTTGGCTAGAGCATGCCTGGCATTGAACAAAATATGCAAATTCACTTTTTACCTCAGAGAACATGTGCAGTGCAATAATTTGTATATCTCGCCCCTCTTATCCCCAGGTGCTAATGTAAACCGAGCCACGGCCAATAATGACCACACGGTGGTGTCTTTGGCCTGCGCCGGTGGACATTTGGCTGTTGTGGAGCTGCTGCTAGCGCACGGAGCTGATCCGACACACAGACTCAAGGTGCAGCACCACAGACATGCTTTCACTGTCATGAGCACAGAGAAAACATACAGATGTTACCCTGGCTAGGAGATGCTTGCTCCCCGTCAGAGCCATGTCTAGAGAGAGTCTCTTTGTGTCCGTTCACTCCAATGGACTGTATTTTTAACAGCAATGGCAGATTGTGGAGCCTCAAAATAGTTCCCTGAATACCTAAATACAAAAAACCAAATACTAAAAGTACCCTCTAAATTCTAATTTTAAATGTAAATCGGTGCATTTATTTTCATACATAAGCACTTCCTGGAACTTTTTTGTCATAGGCTTTGCCTTTCCATGAACCACGTGATCGTTGGCGTAACTCTCTCTCCCTCCATGGCTCTGGTCCCGGTGTTAACTCAACAGGGCTCTATAATGTATAACTAAACATGGGTGGTTCTTCACTGTGTGTGTTCTTGTCCTTGCAGGATGGGTCGACCATGTTGATAGAAGCCGCCAAGGGAGGCCACACCAACGTAGTGTCCTACTTGCTGGACTACCCCAACAACATCCTGTCAGTCCCTGCCCCTGACCTGTCCCAGCTCACCCCCCCCTCGCAAGATGCCTCTCAGGTAAGCATGGCAGCTTATCCAGAGCAATTCTCTGTGAATTGCAGCGGCACGTCCGAGTTATTGGATGTAGGAGGTCTCACGGTTCGCTCTGCCTTCCCTGCAGGTTCCTCGCGTCCCATTCCAAGCTCTTGCCATGGTGGTGCCCCCCCAGGAGCCAGACCGGGCCCCATCCAACATCCCCACACCAACGCCCCCCTCAAGCAAAGGTGACAGACGATGTCCGCAATGAATCACAACTGACCAATCCTAAGCATCGCCCCTTTTCACCTGTCCAACCTTGCTACTGTTACTAGGTCTGACAGAACAGCATACAAGCATATAACAAGAAAACAGACAGTTGATGGAGTTTCTGTCAGGTTCAAACCGATGTCAACTGTTATTGGGAGGACAGTAGAAAGGGGCGGTGCTTGGGGCCGGTCAACTGGTTCTACACATCTCTTCTCTGGTCCTACGTGTTGCTCTCCCTACTGAGCTACTGCTAATGTTAATCCCTGACAAATTCCTCCCGTGTCCAGGTGTGTCCAAACAGAGACAAGCGGCCCTCCAGCCCGGGAGCCCCAGCTCAGTGGGCCGGGGTCCCGAGGTGGAGCCCCTGCCTCCCTTCCACCTGTGCCAGCCCCTGGAGTGCATCGTGGAGGAGACGGAGGGCAAGCTGAACGAGCTGGGCCAGAGGATCAGCGCCATTGAGAAGGCCCAGCTGCAGTCGCTGGAGCTCATTCAGGGGGAGCCGCTCACCAAAGACAAGATCGAGGAGCTCAAGAAGAGCAGAGAGGAGCAGGTAGCACACCGTGCGCTTGTCAATGTCAACTTTATTTATATGGCACATTTAATACAAAAACATTAACATGAATTTTACAGATAAGAAATACAAATAACAAGAAACATGTAATGCCAACTCAGCTAGGATTAAAAGACAGAGAAATAGTGTCTTTAGAAATAACTTTAAAGTATATAAAGTTTGTGCTTCTCTGTAAATTGGCTTCTGTCAATAATGGTAGGCTATGCCATAGGATGGGAGCATCCACCGCTTGTAACGTCCTTCGGCAGGCAGGCAGGCAGGCGGTGATTCAATTTACGTGGACAATGGTTTTCCACTAGTTCATAAATACTTGAAATTATTTGTATAATCTAATTTTAGATATGAAAGGTGCTCATTCGTGTATTTTTATAACACCAAAAATCACCTTACTAATACAGCAACATACAATGAATCAACTCTGAATCACAATATAATCATGTCTCAACTTACTTAATAAGCAGCCGTGTCACAGTGAATTTGCCAGCGTGAAGAGAGGTTTTTAGAGTTCTTTAGAATTCTGCAATGGCTTCACAATACCTGATTAAGTATATTTCAGAGCTTAGGGGCAATGTGACCAAAGGCTTGTCCACATATAGCGCTGAGGTTCATATCTGGCGCTTTGAGTAGACAAGAGAATCTTCCGTTCTTGACACATTGCCAACTATGTTGACATTCAGAATCCTAGTGGAACATTGCGAGCGTATTGAGAACAGTGTGAGTGACCGGGCTGCCGCCCTGTTAGGTGCAGAAGAAGAAGAAGATCCTGAAGGAGCTGCAGAAGGTTGAGCGCCAGCTGCAGCTGAAGACGCAGCAGCAGTTCACCAAAGAGTACATGGAGGCCAAGGGCCTGAAGGAGGACCAGGAGCCAGGGCAGAACCAGGGCCCGGGCCCGGGGCCGGGGCCCGGCCTTGCCCCCTACCCCACAGGCGCCCTTGTGGCCACACCGGGACCCCAAACGCACACGGGCTCCGACACAGATGAGGAGGGCAACCGGAATGGGGAGCGCAAGGAGCAGCTGGGGGAGGAGGAAGAGGTATAAAGTATATGTAGGAGCTCTGCATTCCTGCCAGTGCGTGTTGATGGGTAGACGCTACATGCATAGTGGAGGAGGTGTTTGACATGAACCCATCTTCCCTTGCAGGACGATGAGGACGACGACGAGGATGATGATGATGACGACGACGACGACGACGACGATGATGAGGAAGACGAAGGCTCAGAGGAAGTAGAGGGGGACGGAGACGAGTACACCAAGCTGCCTCAGGTCGACACCATCCTGTACCGGGATGGCCAGCAGACTCCGCAGCAGCCTCCGCTCCCCCCTTCGCTTCCCCATTCGCCCCAGGCCCACCCGCAGCCTCCCCCGCCGCCCCTCCAGGCCGCCTTCGTTCCCATCCAGCCCCTGCCGGAGTACAACCCCGCGGACTACCCGGGCGGAGGCGTGAGTGGTGGCGGCGGCAGCAGCAGCAGCAGCAGCAGCAGCAGCAGCAGCAGCAGCAGCCCGGAGCTGCAGAGGGTCCTGCTGGGTCAGCAGAACCAGCAGCTGGTGGGCTTGGGCAGCGGCATGCTGGCCCAGCAGGCTCCAGACGACCTCCTGGTGGCCACGCCTGCACAGACGCTTACAGACACGCTGGACAACATCATGGCAGGTGAGCGAGCGAGTGTGTGTCTGCGTCTGTCTACGTGTGGGAGCTCTAGTTCTTCAACAGCCCACCAAGGGCTTTTCACACGCCGCTAGCAAGAAGAAGCACCACCCAAAGTGGAGCTCCAAATTCCTCTACGTGTGTCCTAGTCAGCTGGAGCTAACTAGTCAGGCTAGAGTTAATCAGGAGTCAGCCAGTGGATTCACATGCATGCGCTCGCCATTCTGGAGGATCGGTAAGTGTGGTGTACATGTTCCGGCCTCCCGACGTGGTGAAATAGGCCCACTTCTGCATTTAATCACGGGAGCTGTCGGTGGAGGAAATGGTTTAACAGCAGAGCAGGAGTGGAATATTCCATGAATTATACATGCATATTGATTGATTTGTGTATTGTCTATTCAAGGCTTGACATAAGGTTGACTCCATCTAATGCATGTGTAGAGAGCTTTGTTTACTTTCTACTTTAAAAGGCTGTTTTATTTCAACCACATGCGCGCACAGCCCACTGTTTTGAGAATACGGCTTTGTTCCAAATAAGGAAAATATCAATGAACCTAATAATATAATTAATAATAATGTTGTTAATAAAGCAGGAGATGTTGCTTTTAGGCCCAGATTGCAATATTTGCTTTCCACTTGAAAATGCATTCATTATATTATATAATAAATTGCTTGCTTTCCCCTGCATGTTTTATGAATAATAGCCTCATGGGTCAAAGAGATTAAAGGTTAATTTGATCATAATCTTTGGCAGAAGGAAAAATATATTGTAATTTCTAGATAGTTGTAGTAATTGAGTAGTTGCCTAACTTCAGATCAGCGAGGTTATATTATAAATACACAATATGTCAGCAAATTAAACTCAACTCAATTGGTCTATACATTTGAATGCTTGCTAGTATTGATTAAACACGCCTGACAAGGTTTGGAGGAAAACATGAATCTAAATGGTAAGCCCCGCCCCGGGTGTCTGAGGTGACTGACTGGTCTCTCTTGTCCTTGTGTTGCAGCTGTGACCAACCGCGCGCCCATGCTGAGCACCACGACCTCACCCACCCCTCTGTCCCAGCCGCCCTCACAGACGCCCCCGTCCGTACTGCCCCTCTACCCCTCCGTTGACATTGATGCGCATGTAAGTACCGGCATCATGAAGCGGACGGCCCGAAAGGCGGCGGTGCACTTGTTCCAGACACGGTCTCTGCAGCAATGTGTTGTACTTGCAGACGGAGAGCAACCACGACACTGCGTTGACGCTGGCCTGCGCCGGAGGGCACGAGGAGCTGGTGTCTGTCCTCATTGCACGAGGCGCAAACATTGAGCACCGGGACAAAAAAGGTATGACCAGTTCCCACATCAACAATACGGGTTAAAGGCACATTGCAAGGCTGTATTGGTTAGCATGTGGGCGTAAAGCAGGTGTTCCATCCATAATTGACGTGGTAAACTCCCTTCCACCACAGGTTTCACCCCTCTGATCCTGGCTGCCACGGCGGGCCATGTGGGAGTGGTGGAAGTCCTTCTGGATAAAGGGGGCGACATTGAGGCTCAGTCGGAGAGAACCAAAGACACACCCCTCTCCCTGGCGTGCTCAGGGGGTCGTCAGGAGGTGAACGAACGAACACATGCACTCTCTCACTGGCAGTACTAAATCTAACCGCGAACTGCTTGGTTTCTAAACTGAACTGGTCAACTGCCTCTTGTGTTTGTTAGGTGGTGGAGTTGCTGCTTCTGCGCGGAGCCAATAAGGAACACCGTAACGTCTCCGATTACACGCCTCTCAGCCTGGCTGCTTCTGGTGGCTACGTAAACATCATCAAAATCCTCCTCAACGCGGGTGCGGAGATCAACTCCAGGTGAGTGGCAGCGACCACATTTTTCCCTTCACTGCTTCACGTGAAGAAGCAGGTTTTCATAGTCGTAATAGAAATCTTTCCCCTCTATATGATGATCCCCTCTTGTACCTTCTCGACAGGACCGGCAGTAAGCTGGGCATCTCTCCTCTGATGCTGGCAGCCATGAACGGTCACGTGCCAGCGGTGAAGCTGCTACTTGACATGGGCTCGGACATCAACGCCCAGATCGAGACCAACCGCAACACAGCTCTCACTCTGGCCTGCTTCCAGGGCCGCGCCGAGGTCGTCAGTCTGCTGTTGGACCGCAAGGCCAACGTAGAGCACCGCGCTAAGGTGAGGCGGTCTGGCCACTGATGTAGCATTAGATAATAATGAACAATACTGTTAAACATTGGGACACACAGATGTGTATAGTGGAGTAACTGCGTCCTGAGCAGAAAATGACCCTATGAGTGTTGTAATCTGAACTCCTCTGTTCTGTTTTCATAGCCGGCCTGGCCGTGCTTGCTTGCATGTTCCTCGTGTGTGGGTCCCACAAAGAATTTATTTTGGTCTGAGATGCTGGTGCTTAGCGACATCTAGTGGCAGACATGGTTTACATAGATACGTTTCTTTTAAACTCAAACCCACGTAACGTAACTGAACAAAACATGCAGTGTAGGATAGGGCCAATAAACGATGCCATCGCTGGTGGCTGACGGGCATCACGATGTTGAGCAGACATCGTGATCATTATATAAATTTTTTTTTTTATGTTGTCAAAAAGTGTCAAAGCATGAAGCGTTCAAAGTTATACATTTCTACTGAAACACTGCGTAATCCTGCTTGTCGTTAAAGGCTTGCTGAACCTTTACTTCTCCTCCCCTCACTCTACACTCGTGCCCTGTCTGTCAATCTGCGTAATGTACATCAGACTATCACATATCTCCTAGTCTACACCAGGCATTGCAATCTATGTATTATGCTAACGTTATGCTAAAAACATAGTTGGTTATTAGCTACCTGACGACCATAGTTGTCTGTCCATCTTTTGCGTGAATTATGAGCACAAATCCTGCACACTACTTCAGAAGTGGTAGTGCTCCTTCATTAGGTGGTACGGTAGGCTATACACTACTGCCACCAGAGAGGCGAAGTGGCACCTTTGTGACTGTAGACATCGTCAGATGCCAATTTAGTAGACTTCACCCAACCCTAGTGTAGTGTCGTATGTACAGATCCATCCGTCTTTCTGCTGTGTGGACCGTCTTAACCTCTCGTGTCCCCCTGCCAGACTGGTCTGACACCACTCATGGAGGCAGCATCAGGAGGCTATGCGGAGGTGGGCCGAGTGCTTTTGGACAAGGGTGCTGACGTCAACGCCCCTCCTGTTCCCTCATCCCGAGACACTGCCCTGACCATCGCCGCTGATAAAGGCCACTACAAGTTCTGTGAGCTGCTCATCAGCAGGTGTGGTGTCCTGTTCTGTGTTGGTCTACTCCAGTATAACACACTGTTAGCTCTCCCCGTCGTCACTCACACCGGGAGTACCTTCTTATCGATGCTAACGGCACCTCCGCTCTGTGCAGGGGCGCGCACATTGATGTGCGCAACAAGAAAGGGAACACGCCTCTTTGGCTGGCAGCCAACGGCGGCCACTTTGATGTGGTCCAGCTCCTTGTACATGCCAGTGCTGACGTGGATGCTGCTGACAACCGCAAGATCACCCCGCTGATGGCTGCCTTTCGCAAGGTAGACTGACTGCAACACACATGCTAATCTGCACCTCAAATATCGATTGAAAACACACAAAGCACGGAACTGCAACCATTGTGTTGAAATCTATTCAGGGTCATGTCAAGGTGGTGCAGTACCTGGTAAAGGAGGTCAACCAGTTCCCTTCAGACATTGAGTGCATGAGATATATCGCCACCATCGCTGACAAGGTACGAGCGGCCTCACATTCCGATGTTGGGCTCTCGCATCGCTACTGACGCATCGGCTGATGAATCCACATGGCAGGCCGCACAATAACGCCGTGGGTTTGTTGTGTTGCATTGCAGGAGCTGTTGAAGAAGTGCCAGCAGTGCATGGAGACCATCGTCAAAGCCAAAGACCAACAGGCGGCTGAGGCCAATAAGAATGCAAGCATCCTTCTCAAGGAGTTGGATTTGGAGAAGGTAAAGATGGCGTTGGTGGCTGTTGCTCAGGAATGTCAGCTAGGTGAGCGGGTTTCTCATTTGTGTGTGTGTGTGTCTTCCAGTCTCGGGAGGAGAGCAAGAAGCAGGCCCTGGCTGCTAAGCGGGAGAAACGCAAGGAGAAACGCAAGAAGAAGAAAGAGGAGCAGAAGAGAAAGCAGGAGGAAGAGGAGGAGAAAACCAGGGAGGATTCGGTTGAGATGCAGGAGCAGAAGGATGACTCTGAAGGTAAGAGTATACTGCATTGGGCATGTGCTGGTTTGTTTCGGAATGTTTAATATATTGGCATGTGAATTTTTACCCAAAATATATACATCTAAAACAATATTTTAACACACATTCTCCTTTCAGATGCTGAAGTTCCCATTGAGCCTCCTAGCGCAACCACCACCACTACCATCGGCATATCGGCCACCGCTACATTCACCACTGCTTTTGGAAAGAAGCGCGCCGGTGTGGCCACCACCCCCAGCACCAATCGCAAGAGTAAGAAGAACAAGACCAAGGACTCCTCGCCTAATGAACCCATCATACTGCAAGACCCACAGGTGAGGTAGTTCCTTCCTTGCAATGCTGGGCAAGCTTTTGTGCGTGTGTGTGATGATCAAATGTTACCTTTTTCTTTATAGGGCTGTCGGTCGATAAATAAAAAAAATCTGTAATTGCATGCTTTAACTAATTGCGATGAACAAATAGCATATTTTTACCTGTTTTTTTATTTAAGCTGTTTTTATTTAAATGTAACCTAAATGTATCCCACCTCCCAGTGTTATTAAAATTTTTATAGCAAAATATTTTTTTAATTTATAGCAAGATGGCAAATGTTTTTATTTTTATTTTAATAATAAAAAATACTAACATTTGCATAAAGCTATGTTTTTAATTGACTGATAGCCCACATATGTTAAATTATATTACATTTGATTATAAATGATAGTTATAACCTCTTGATAAACACAGCTCTCTGTGGCTGGACTGTTTGTTTACCAGTGTATTATCTTACAATAGCTGACGTTACCTTTAACAAACCAGTGCAGATATGGGTGCTCGTCCCATGGTCAACTAGTATACATGTATCTAATCTGGAGGCAGCTGGGTGTTTAAGAGCCTTAACGTCTGTCCTCCTCTACAGGTGGCGCTAGCGCAGCACAAGGCAGACAAGAACAAGATCCACGGTGAGCCACGGGGCGGGGGGGTGACCGGCGGCAACAGCGACTCTGACCCCCTGGACAGCACAGACTGTGCCAGCGAGAGTAGCAGCAGTGGCGGCAAGAGCCAGGAGCTCAACTACCTCCCTGATCTCACCTCCTCCGCGTCGTCCTACTCGTCTTCGTCCTCGTCTTCGTCCTCCTCTGTCCCCTCCTCGGGAGCGGCCCACTCCCAGGTCCTACAGCCCGGCCCGGAGAAGAGGCATTGCCCCCAGCTGCACAACGACGGCAAGCTGGACAGCAAGGTCACAGTCTCCATCTCAAAACCAACGCAAAAGTGAGTCCCTGGACCAGCAGAGAGCATTCATCATCCCACCAGCTTGAGTGCATGCAGCTGTGTGTCCTAGACCTTCATTTTTTATTTTTCTATCATCTGTTGTCTTCTCTGTGAAGAGTGATTGAAGGCAGGGTTGGTTATTCTTGAACGCTTGCTAACTTCAAGCTCAAATGAAAACAATATTCCTCTGCAACACCACATTTGGCACACGTGAAGCAAAGCGTAGTACCGGCTTTGTCGTTGTGAGCGGTGTTCGCCACTTTGTGTTCCTATTTACGGAGCCAGGGCTGTGTAAGAAGTATCTGATTTTATTTTTTCCCGCAACATGCACAGAGAATGTCATGCTAGCAAAATGCTAGGAGATATTTGGTGAATTTGAACTGTATTAGCTCACAATAAGCTTGCAATAGCTGACTGTACCTTTTTAACTGTACTGTTGTTTCCTCAGAGTTCAAGAAACAAGTGAGCCAACCCCGGTCTCCCTGACCTCTCCGTTCAAGACCATTTCTCTGCCAGTCACCTCCCCCAGCAGCAAGCTCAGCCTCACCAGCCCCAAGAGAGGCCAGAAGAGAGAAGAGGGCTGGAAGGAAGTGGTCAGAAGGTCAGTACAGCATTTGTGGACCTAAACCTAGACCCATCTTAGCCTATGTTCACAGCTGAGCATTGCAAATTCACACATGCTAATGAGTTCATGGGATCCTTTTCTTTTTTACTAACACATTTGAAATGACACACAGCTTGATTCCTATATGATTTATTCAAACTAAAAACTATTAAAATAAAAATCTATATTATATGCGTTGCAATATTTAATTTTAATGTTCTCAAAATCTGATTATGATGATCATGCCATTTTTTTTTTAACACTTCTGTTAAAGGTATGCATGTCAGGGCTCGACATTAAGGCTTGTCCGCTTGTCCGGGACAAGTCGATTTTTGAAGGGGCAAGTGCAAGAGGATTTTA
>JAODTR010000002.1:2846296-2862989 GCA_025399935.1 Amblyopsis rosae | reverse complement strand
ATAAATACAACGTGATACAGTTAGTGTAAGCTAAATTTCATTTTTTGATTTTAAGAAATTGACTAGTATTCCTCTATCACAGCACACCTTTAGTCAAAGGGGGACAAATGCCTTGGGACAAATGCCTTTAGGCATTCACACTATAAATGCCACTTTTTTATTTCCCGGACAAGTAACTTGTACTCGGACAAGTGTCCTTTGGACAAGTGCTTAATGTCAAGCCCTGCATGTTAATTTGCATGCTATGGTCCCAAGGTGAATACGATTTGTGCCGCTGGGATCAATTAAAATGTATAAATAAAATATTTGCGTTAAAACATTTTATTTTGAATGTATGAGTGTGATATGGCAACTGAATAAATATGTTTAGATAAATTATGAAAATGTAGACGAAATATGCTGTTGTACCACAGCATCATGGAGTTTCAACCAAACAAATGATCTCATGTCCTCTTAAGATCTAAGAAGCTGTCTGTGCCCGCCTCTGTGGTTTCACGAATAATGGGCCGAGGGGGCTGCAACATCACAGCCATCCAGGACGTGACGGGAGCACACATTGACGTAGACAAACAGAAGGACAAGAACGGTGAAAGGATGATCACGATCAGGTAGGAGGGCAGCCCCCCCTGGTGGACATCAAACTGCACTGCAACCAGTTCTGCACAGTCCAACAAAATGGCTTGTTATCCAATGACCATAATGCATGCAAATAGACAGAACACAATGGATTCACTTTGATGCATTATCTTACATTACACGCCATACATTTTCAGTGTCTGCGTCTACATTTGTGATTCTCGTTAAGCAATTAATGCGTCTGATAACATTGTTTCAGAGGTGGCACAGAGTCTACCAGGCATGCCGTCCAGCTGATCAACGCTCTGATCCAGGACCCAGCCAAGGAGCTTGAGGATCTCATTCCCAGGAACCACATCCGAGCACCGGGCTCCAAGTCCTCAGCATCTTTCTCCAACGCCTCGGGGGCCACCGGCGGCTCCTCTGTGGGGCCCAAGTCTCTGAGCTCCTTGGTGACTTCTGCGGGGGTCTCCTTTCAGTCCTCCTCAAACGCGTCTTCGTCCTCTGCCCAGGCCGGCGGCAAGATGGGCAAGGTGCTGTCGTCCGGCATCCGGCAGCCCTTCCCCGTGTCCCTGCCGCTGGCCTATGCGCACCCCCAGCTGGCTCTGCTGGCCGCCCAGACCATGCACCAGATCAGGCACCCGCGTCTGCCCATGGCCCAGTTCGGCGGCACCTTCTCGCCTGCCGCCAGCACTTGGGGGGCGTTCCCCGTGCGGCCGGTGAGTCCCGGCAGTGCAAACAGCTCCCCCAAGCACAACGGAGGCCAGGCCAGGCCAAACGTGTCCGCCCACGGCGAGCACAGCAACGCGGCCGCGTTGGCAGGGCCGGCCTCCAGCTCCGGCGCTCCCAGCCCTCTGACGTCTATAGCCACGGGCTCTCCTCACACCCCCACGCCGTACAACCCCCATCCCAGCGCCCCTGGTCCTTCGTCTGTCAGAAAGCAGCTCTTCGCCGCCGACCCCAAGCCCTCCGGGGCCAACCCTGCATCTGTGCCCGCTGCCAGCGGCGCCGTACGGGGTACGGGGTCTCCTGCCCACCACAGCACGGCTGTGCCGAGCCCCAACGCCCCTCAGACCCCGGGCGGACACATGGCACAGCCCCACAAGCCGGAGCCCAGCGCGCTGGCCCCTGCAGGGAAGGAGAAACTCTCCGTGCAGGCGGAGAGCCAACCCATGCCGGCGGCCACCAGCGAGAGCATCAGCTCTGGGGCTTTCACAGCCCCCGCCATGGCTCTGCCCCCCAAGCAAGAGTCTCGGCAGCAGTTGCCCCCGCCGCCCTCCTCCATCTCCTCCTTCACGGAGGCTTCCCCGGCCCAGCTCGCGCCCCAGCCTAGCTCCCACCTGACGTCGGCCCCTGCCCCCGTCCTCACACACGCCACCACACACCACAGCAACACCGTCCCCCACTTCTCAGCCCCTGCACCGAGGGTCTCCCACCGTATGCAGCCTCCGGGGCCGTACTACTCCCTTAACGAGCAGCAGCAGCAGCAGCAGTCTGTGTTTGTGCCCCTCAACGCTCAACAGGACGCCCCTAAACAGACCCAGGTGTCCCAGCCCTCCAGCCTGCCCCCTCAGGCCCAGGCACCCGGGCCCATGCAGGTCTCCTCCAGCATGGGGATGATGAACGGCTCCCAGATGCAGCATGTGCCCGCTGCGGCCAAGCCTCCCAACTTTGGCCCTGCAGGCCTCTTCAACTTTCACAGCATCTTTGACAACAGCAGCCAGGTGAGTGGACGCTATAGGTCAGTGTATAATGAAATGCGTGTATAATTACACCTGCACTTGTTATGCTTAATCAAAGTAAAGACTTCTGGGACATAAAACGATCTCGGAAGCAGTGACGTTTGTTAAAGAAGTTATTGTAATTAAAAACACAAAAGCATTTATACGTTTAATTCAATTCTTTTTTTAAATTATTGTTATATTTAAGCGCTATCACAGAGTGCAATAGATGGAATATCAGCATGGCTGTGATTCGGTCATATGTACGACACCAATAGGCCAAGTGCTGAATATGATTGACAGTCGTCCAATCTAAATGGCGCCGTTGTTCCTATGTTGCAGGCGGGGAACAACCAGGTGTGGGGTGCGTGCCATCTGCCGACCCGCTCGCCTCCGGAGCAGTCCTACTCTACCCCGGCGGCGTACATGGGCATGGGTCAGATTGAGATGATGCCTCCCGCTCCCCCGGACAGCTCCAAAGCACCCGGCTATCGCTCCACCTCCCAGAGGATGGTCCCCAACAACCCTATCGGTATGAGCCGGCGGCCGCGTGTTTCTCCCAGCGTGCTGCTGCTGACAACTACCAGTGTGGTTGGGCCTCTTATGCACCATGTCATGTCCCCCCCTACAGCTCTGACCAGCTATGCTAGCAGCATCTCTGGCAGCCCTGTGTATCTGCACGGTCACACCGGTGTGGGCACGCCCTCCTTCAGCAGGCAGCACTTCTCTCCTCACCCTTGGAGTGCATCCGCATCAGGTACTAAACCCCCTTCATAAAGGGACTGCTCACCTACACGTGTCATTACATGCATAGTTTTAGTATTACCCACAAGATTCTTATGACCGAGCAAGGAAATGTTTGATTTATCTTTTTGTTCAATAATTGTTTGCTCTTTAAGTGTGAAGTCTGAAGTGTTTAGTTGGACAGCAGCTTGGTTATCAGTATGTACGTTTCCCAACTAATTCCTCAAAGTTCAATGTCCGATTTGAACATTGAGTTATGTAGTTGGACGTCCTGCGTGTCAGTCATAATACCTTTCCTGTCAAATAGGCGGGTCTTGAAGCAGTTGGCCAGCACAGTGTCCCAGACTTTAGACAAGTTAAAGGCTGCCTCTGCGAAACTAGTCGGTTGCTAGAGCCACAATCCACCCCGACTTTTTTTTTTTTTTTTTTCTTTTCACCAGGTGAGTCTCCAGTACCACCTCCGTCGACTGTGTCGTCCTCTGCCCTTTCTGCCTCAGCTGTGGCTCCCCCACCCCAGCCTAAGCCTGGCAGCTCCACGCAACAGGACCGGAAGGTTCCCCCACCAATCGGCACAGAGCGGCTGGCCAGGATCAGGCAGACGGGCTCGGTCAACCCACCGCTCCTCACCACCAGTTACACAGCGTCTGTGGGACAGGGTGGCATTTGGTCTTTCGGTGTTGGCAGTGCCTCTGGTGAGAGCACGCACAAACTGATGCAGTTGTGTTGTACTTTCTAGTTACGCATGCATGTAATGCTGTTGGGGCAGTAGCTCGGTATGTGTAACCAGACTGTTCCGTAGGCTGAAGCAGGTGGCCTTTGAATAAGTGAATTACAGTACATTGGCCACTGACACCAATTCGTCAGGCTAGCGTGTAGGGCTGTGTATTGGCAATAATCTGGCGATACGATGCGCATCATGATACCGGGGCCATGATAAGATATATTGTGATACTGTAAGCAAGGCGATATATATTGTCATAGTAAAGCTGATTTGTGTCGCCGCTGCATAACATTACAGGAACACTTGGTAAACTGGCTCAGGGACTGCAGATGGAAATTAGCTCAATGATGAATCATAACGCTTCTAAAGTTTATGCATTTTGTACATGGTCTTTTTTTTACAAAGAAGAGTAAAATAAAAAGTTTGTTTATAGAGTTTTAGAGAATCAATACAGTATTGCGCAACCTAATATTACGATACTCAGGTGTATCAATGCTTCCACCCCTACTAACGTGCTGCCTCTTCTGGAGCAGAGGCCATGTCTGGGTGGTCCCAGCCCCTGATGAGCAGCCACATGATGCACCCTCAGCTGCAGGCCGAGCAGTCTGCCTTCTCCCAGCACCAACCCATGGAGCAGGACGACACGGGCATCGCCAACCCGGCAAATAACTACCACCAGCCCCAGCACATGCCCAACAGCTACATGGACTTTCCAAAGGTAGCATGAGTGCTGACACCACAAGCAGAGGGCCATGGATGCTTAAAGATTCCTAACCCCAGTTACTTTTAATCTGTTCAGGGGATGCCCATGTCAATGTATGGAGGAACCATGCTGCCCCCTCATCCTCCCATGCCAGAGGGCCCAGGTGGACCAATGTACAACGGACTGCATACTGGTGACCCAGCATGGAACTCTATTATCAAAGTTGTCCCAAACAACGCTGACAGCTCAGACCCACAGCAGGTATGGAAGCCTTCAAGGCTGCTGGTTGTAAAAAAAAAAATGAATAAAATAAAAAGCCTAATCGTTTTCTATGCAGGAAGCTGGCATACATTTCTGTTTTGAATACAGTATTTATTTGTTTTTGGTCCACCCTCAGGTGTGGCCCGGAACCTGGGCCCCTCACGTGGGCAGCGTGCACCTGAACCACGTCAACTAGACGCGTCGACAGCAATCAAATGCACACAGCATGACCCACGGCACAAATTTATGCTCCCGACTGAAGACCAACAAGACGAAGATTTAAAAAAATAAAAAGAATTTGCAACATGTTAACTTTAGTAGAAACCAGAGTGACGAACAGAGGTTGAATAATTTGAAATGCTCTTAACACCATTCTTTGATGTGCCTATCTCGAATATGAAAAACAAGAAATTTGGTGAGGGCTGCTAACCGTGTCCTGATGTCTGCAAACAAACATGCGTGATCACCTGTTCAACAGGGTCCATTCTCTGCGTAGTTTAGCAATTTTTGACTTAAACCCACATACACTGTTCTTGGGCAGCAGGGGTGCTCAACATGACGTAGCTATTTAAACTCGGCCCAGAACTAGATGATTACCTAAAGAGAGAAGGAAATCAGAACCTTTTAGAGTGGTAAATACATGTATAATTGTTTACATACTAAAAAGGGTTAAAATGAGAGTAAATTTCATGTCGTATAGTGGCTCTACTTTATGTAGCCTGTATTAATGTGAAATATTTACCTTAATATTCAATAAAAAGATTGAAATGTATAGATGTTTTTTCATGAAATATTTTAATTTTAATTGTAATGATACTAATGTTGATTTCCAAAAGTCACTTAATTTAAAATTGTATGGCTGTGTAGGAAAGGTGAACTCTCCACTGCAAAGCTGGCTGCTTTCTAGGTGGAGTAGCAAACGCAGGCAACAGACCCACCATACAGTTAAAAGGCAGTATTTGAATGTGGTATGGCCATTAGCAGCAGCAGTACAGACGGTCAGCTTGCCCCTGCTGTGAAGGCAACAGCTGATTTACACGAGTGGTGAATCAAAGCTAAATTACATAATTTCTATGATCTAGAGTTCAATCCCACATAATGGATACACGTATATAGAAATCCCTCACAACATGCCCCGATTCATACATTATATAATTCTCTATTAACATGTCACAATTAGCGTTGTTAACAAGACTGAAAAGATATAACAAAACATCCTATTAACACCCCTACATTTAACCCCACTTGGTACCTCCCAGGAGCCGCACACGTACGCCCCACAGCCAGAGCGCACCTCAGAAAGAGAGACTTTTATTGATTAACGGTCAAAACCAACCATAAGGAATTTGACATGTATAGTAATGGTGCACAAATATAGGCTACATCACCAAAGCATGAGGCAGATGGTGTTCCTGACAGGCTGCAATACCAGTATCTGTATTATAAGACTTTAAACTGGGAATTAAAATGATGCATTATAGATAAATGGCACATACAGCTTAATTTGCATGAGTTAATAAATTATAATTCTATGCTTTGAAATCGATTACTAAAGACTACAAAATGCCATATTGACTTCCCGTTGAAAACATATGACTTCAGAATAAAATATTTTTTTCCTGCAACATTTAAAAATCTTAAGGGAAAAAAACAATTCTATTATATTAATATTTGGTGTATATTGTACATGACATCTTTATACAAAATCTAGTGTTATTTTGATTTTGTATTGCAATTAAAGGAGAACCGGAAGTACATTATTTTTTTATCCGGCTGGTTTGACATTGGTACAGAGGAATCATGGCAGCGGCGTCAACTCCAGCGATCTCTAACCAAACATCGAAGACAGCGTCGGATGCAATTCCGTTTAACTTTTCTCAGCCTCCAGTTATTGAAGGATTTACACCTTTACCGAAGATTAAAGATGAAACGTTCCAACAAAAGTTTATTAGGAAAACAAAAGAAAACCCATTCGTCCCTATAGGTGAGTTGACTGCAACGGCTTACAAAAGTGACACACGTCTGCTAGTCAGTTAGACATGATTTATTTTGAAAAGACTACCGGTACAAAATTCAAGAATGCACATACATGTACATATTTGCTTTCTGATCTATTATATATTCAGGAAAATTATTTGCTCAGTATATCGAAATTATCAATGTTTATGTGGTTAGCCTGTGTATGATCATATTTTCATAAACAAATTGCTACTTTATACATAACATTCCTAATCGAATTAAGTCAATGTAAATCTAATTTGAACAGAAGCGTAATGAGTAGCTTAGCCTGTGTAGTGAGTTAATTCAGTTCAATGAATTGTAGAATTGACACAGGATATTTCTCTATGTCCTTGCCAAAATAATTTGACTGTAGGCCATTATCATCTGGTAAGGAGGCCTACTAGTCGATTACTATACGAGCATGACATCGAGATCCGGTGTTACGCCTAATTCTGTGTCCTGCCGGATTCAGTGACCCTTTCGAAACGTAGTATGTTAAATAAAGCAGAAAAAGCATGAACAAGTTCGATAGATCTATAAAAAATATGTAGAAATATCTAGACATAAATTAAAGACGAGGCTGGTGTAGATAAAGTAGATACTATTCACTTTTTATTCAGAAATTGCTAAAATCACAAGCTTTTTGCAGAGCAAACCACCATCGATAGCTAGCTAACCTTTTAGTAACCCTTTCTCGAACTAAAACACTTCGGGAGCGAGACACAAAAAGTGCACACGAGAAACACAGATTGTACATGATTTTAGGTGGCGCATGCGCACTTTCGAAAGGGTCCCTGAATTCGGCAGGACACAGAACCGGTTCCTATTGTGTCAACATTCCCTTGCTACTAATTTAGATTTAAGAAATTATGCTCAATTTAATTACTGTTACTTTTTATTCAACAGGCTGTTTGGGAACAGCAGGAGCCCTTGTTTATGGTCTTCGTGCCTTCCATCAAGGGAAAACTCGACAGTCTCAGTTGTTGATGAGGGGGCGCATCTTCGCGCAAGGCTTCACTGTAGTCGCAATTATTTTCGGTGTCTTTGCAACAGCGCTAAATACCAGGCGATGAGGATGGAGCCGGAGCTATGTCAGATCTCATCATTCTACCAAATTTACAACATACAATATGAACTGGTGGGGAAATGTATGTTTAAGATATTTAAATGCCAATGTACATAGTGTAATTCCATTCTTAAGCAAGAAACATAATTACATGTAATCTACTGGTAATGCTACTTTATCTGTGAAGTAGTTGAACCACAGTTGAATTGAGAACCGCACTTTTGCATAATATCTGCTGTTCTCTTATT
Organism: Amblyopsis rosae; assembly: GCA_025399935.1. Lineage (NCBI taxonomy): Eukaryota > Metazoa > Chordata > Actinopteri > Percopsiformes > Amblyopsidae > Amblyopsis > Amblyopsis rosae. The sequence continues at coordinate 2,854,948 of JAODTR010000002.1, read as the reverse complement.
TCAGATGCGTCATACTGGTAATTACATAAATCAATTTATCTTGACTAAAAATATAACATTGTCTTTATTGGTATCATATTACAAAATTGCAAACCTGTAATTACAGGGAATCATACCACTGAATAATTTGGAGTGTCTCTGAATACCAAGAAGAGATTTTAACCACTATTCTTTATTGTTTTCAAGATCCCTTTCAACACGAACTTGGGATGCATAACATCCATAGGCAACATGTGAAACATAACTGCTGAAATGCTGTATTAATTTCTATTGAAACAAAATCTGTTACTTTAGAAATATATAGAGTATAAATGTTGCCTAATTGAAAAATTCCACTAAACTTAAAACAAATTAAATGAAAAGGCCACAAATGTATTGAGCTTGTGGCCAAGCTTAACATGTGTGGCTACTTAAAATGTTGAATTGTTACAGGCATAAGTGGTTACAATCTAGTCCTATTACACATTTGAGCTAAAAACTTATATAAATAATCAGTGGTACTATTGACTGATACGCAATTTTATGAACTAAAATACAGCACATCCAAAATATTGGCGTGAGGCATGCAAAACATTGACCTATTGATGTTAACTTAGGTGAAAACTACTTTAATTTACAGTAACAAATATTTACTTCAGTATAACAGTTGTGAAAGGACATTAAAACAATAGAGAAGTCCTTCGTCTACCCAAGAGATTGGGGGTATGCTCTATTAATATTGAAAGTAGAGACGGCATGATCACTTTTTATCAGTCCCGATACAGATACCTGCACTTTGGGTATGATCCGATTGCAGTGTTAAATATGTTTTCCTCACTGTGACTGAGGAAGAGACTGGGAATCATGCTGTGTATGGAACCATGAGGCTTGAACACTGCCTTCCTAACTGTAAAACAAAATGTAACATGGGATTTTATATATATATATATATATATGCGCGCGTATTAGTGTTTTGATTTAAGTTGCAAAAATGACAGAAAATTAGATGCATTTTAGAAATCTGCTTCTGATAGTGGCCTGGGTAGGTTAGACATTGCTGATGCTTGACAGTAGACCTATTCATGTAAATTAATTGGATCAGCTCTACGTATAGATCAGTTACAACTGTCCAATTGTCCTGATAACGATCCAGCTATTTAAGTCAGTATTGGACCGATTTCCGATCTCAGTATCGTAGCCATCCCTAATTGAAAGTAGGAATAATTACGATAAGGAGGTGTGGTATTAAAAGGTTAAACATTTCAGCAAATATTGTGAGGGTAAACAAGTTCATTAGTAATACAAACTAGATTGAAAACTCAAGGCAATGTGTAAAGGAAGGAATTCCCAATTAATGCCCTAGCGAGTTAGTGGAGTCTGTTTGAGGGAGATGAGAACAGAGCGCATACGAGAAACATCTTTTGCCTGCTTGTTCGTTTTGGGATTGAAGTCACATAGGCGGGCCACTCTTTCCCACTGAGACCCTGGACTGTCACCATCACATTCTGCAAGAAAAGCCTCCTCTGATGCTCTGCAGGAGAGGGGAACATCGTAGTAAGTAATCAAGGCATTTCATAGAGATTTACAAAGGTTCAGCACAAATAAATGGTTCTCAATTATCATTATCATTTGTTTATTCTACAAGATATGTTCATGCATTTATCTCCATTGATCATCACACATTTCAGAACAGCACTGTTTAATTTAAATAATTAGCAAGTCTATGTTAGCATTCACAATCATAAGCTATGTGCCACAAATTAAAACTGACTAGTCAGTTTAGTACTGTGACATGCATCTAGAGCACAAACTGGAACAACTAGTAATGTGATATGTGAGTGGGGTATACAACACCAAAAAGCATACACATGTCTAAACCTACACAAAGCCTATAACATCTGAGTTGGGCTGTTTGTAGAAAGCCTTGTCAGCAATCCTAGTATGCAGCTAAGGCCAAGAAAGCATGAATAAAAGAGAGGAAAGTTTTAGTGTTAAAACAGGCAGCAGAAAGTCAGGGCCAGCTTGAACAGGGTATGTGCAAGCAATAGAGAGAACCAGAGGTCTAATATGATGGAAGTCAGAACTGACAGTGCAAGACTGACTGACAGACCATATTAACGTGAATTTAGGTAAGGAAACCATATTCAGTCATTTTCATTATTAAGTTGTCTAGGCATTAAGTGGAAAAGTTATTTATAATTTATGCAATGTGTTTGCATTCCTTTTGTCTAGAGCATTTCCTGTTTAAAGCTCTCAGGAAAGTCTAACTTGTTGCAATAATCAAATATCTTATATGGGGATTATCTCTCTGTGCTTACAAAAAATAAATACACTCTAAACTAAGAGTCTTGGATGCTTAGTGATACCGTGCCAAACTTGGGCAGAGTCTGTTGGAAAGTGTAAGAGAAGACATTTTAAAACAACGATAAAGATAAATGCAGTCACATAGATTTCATGAGAAGTAACTTTGTGATATCGTTTAAAGTAGAAATGAGCATGCCCAGCAATTTATTTGATTATTTAAGTCAGTGATAGTTGCACACTAAATTACTACAATTTAAATCTTATTTTATTGGAAGATTATACTGTATTGATTTTTTAACTGTGTTACAATTAAATGAGATATCCCTACCAAGCACAAACCTGTTTTTGGCCTTGTTCTTCTCCATCTGCTCATTCTGGTGTACATTCCAGTCCTCCAGTTCCTTCCTGGCCTTCTCTTTCCATTCTGCCTCTGCAGCCTTGGATGCTGAGTCTGGAATTGAACAGCAGCGAACATAATTAGAGCAAGGAATGATGGCTCTTTTATAGTAATTTAAAGTAATTGACAACTATAAATATAGATAATTTTGACATGGTAAAGAATGCAAATGATCCACTTCTTGGTTCACCTAGCTCTTCCAAATGCTCCTTTTGCTCCTCTCGCCATTTACGTAGACTCTCTGGCTCTTGTCTCAGCTGATCTACCTGGGCAATGGCTGCATAGCTGTCTGTTGTGCCATTGGATTCCTTTTAAAACAAGAGGGGTTAGGAAGTTTAGCCTTTTGGAAATAAGTATAAAGACACATTCGCCTACTTAGTATAAAAACTCCCATAACATACACAAAATGTTTGTACAATATCAAATGGAAAAGGGGTGACATGTCTTAAGTGAAAATAGCAGGAAATGCCAAGCTTTCTGTGTGGAGCTTTGAATTTGGAGCATTGTAAAAAGATTACCTGAAACATGTCCCCGTTCATTGTGGCAGGTTCCACACCAAAATCGTCTAAAAGACAAGCCATGTTGCAGTTTGAGAAAAGTCGTGCTTTTACAGTAACCCTTGGGTTATTTTAGTTCCCACTGACGGGTGTGTTTTACAATAATGTAGAAAATGCAGTAACACCTGTTTGAGCACTGATGTGTTGCACGTAACCCGGAAGAGTACAAACTACTAATACTAACGTGGTTACTACTAACGTTGTTCGTGTTGTGATGTTTCACCTGCTAACAACCGTCGAGAAAATAGTAGATTTTACGCTTCCCACAACACTAATCGCTGTTCTATGCATATAACTATATAATGAGGTTCTATGACCTCGTTATACTGGACGTACATGAACAACCTGTCAAACTACTACTAGCAGAGTGTATATGCTTTAACATTTTTATTTGTTTGCTACAAGTATACAGGCTATTGTACATAGCTAACTGCAGCTTCCAGATACACAATACCTTACTGTTGCATAGTGCACATCTAGTACGGTAGCGTCGACAAAACCATAAAGACGGCTAAACGATAGGCTACTGTATTAGAGAAAGTTGTTAGCTAGAATGCCTCTGGTACTGTACTGTAGCCTATATGCTAACTAGCATAGCCATGCCAATGACCCATGAGAAGCTAGGTACCGTACGCCAATATTACTTAGAATAAAGTTAACTAATACGCCCACCATAGTCAGATGGTTGTTGGGAAGGCGGTTGACCACCGGCTTCTACCAGTACCCCGAAACCATCTCCATCATTCTCTATCGTCGCTATTTCACTCTCTTGTTGTGCCAAAAAAGCAGCGGCCGGGTCCTCATCGGCTAGGTGTATTCCATTGTCAGCCATGTTTCTCAAAAAAAGTCGAGTCAGTTTAACAACAGTTTGAAACTTTAAAGTTACTGTAATTGTATTTAACAAGATAGCTAGAGTAGGGTGCCTCTTTCTTTTGTCAGAGCTTTAGCTATGTACGGTAATGGTATATTTTGTATAAGAAATTATCTGTGTGATGCCACTTGTTTATCAACCTCAATTCTAAAAACAATTGACAATTTACAAATTGACTTGTGATGGTGACGGAACAAACCATTAGGATATCTGTACCGATTGTATCAAATCACGGTCATAATCCTCGTCTCTGATGATTAATGAATTAATCTCTTGTCAAATCGGGATGGAGAGATTGAACAAGTGTACCACGTCTCTTTTGTTGCAGTTTGTCGCCATCTGATGGTGAATAATTACATTCTCTTGTTTTAGAATGTGTGAGCATGTATGTAACTAACTACATCAAATGCCTCATGGTCAATGATGAATCCGACCATACTATTTCAATATTTTGTTTGTATTTATTTTGTCAATTTATGATTTTATTTCCATTTCATTGAATCCGTTACATTTGACTTTTTGTTCTAATTAATTGTGAAAACAACTGAAATTATATATTTGATTAGCCATTGTCGATATCTAAACTCAATGAGGACTCAATGTCAATTTAAATAATATAATGTATTTCCTGCCTTCAAACAAATGCGTCTTTACTACATATGTTTTGTTGGCTACTCTATTTCACTAAAATTGTCTAGGCTATCAAAGAACATTTCTCAGATGAAACTCGGCTATGACCAACTTGTAGATTGTTTTATTTATTTATTATATATTTTTGCAGATTACCCATGTGACTTGATGACGTTATAGTATGGTCCTACTAAAGGAATTACTGGGAATGATCGCTGCTTCTCTAAAAGTGATCCACAGTGGCTTTCCGACGTCTGCTTTGAGGAAGTCCGAAGTTAAGGCCGGTCTATTAACTTGAGTGAATATTTCATCCAGACAAAAGTAAACTTACTCGCGATGTCTGGAGAACAGAAGGAGGGACGAGAGGTAGGCTAATTCGATTGTCCAAATAGCCTAACAGTTTATCTCGAGGTATTTTGTTTTTATAATTAAGGTCAAGTTTGAGTAAAAACTACATAACTTTTCTGTGAATACGGGTTATATTTACAGTACAAATATATTGGGTTCGTGGGGAATTTATCATAGCTTCGGCGATTCAGGCCTTTATCAATAGCCTACTGTTGCATCTTGGTGCATTTCCATTCATTTGTTTAAGTATCTTATGACAGCCTTTTTGTTGCACAGGGTCACCAGTAGCTTACTATAGTTATGGTTAGAATAAGTCTTAATTTACTGAAAACGTGTCTGCTGATTTCCAAGGCACAAGAATAAACGTTTCCCCCTTCTGCCTGAAATGTAGTTTGTAGTCTAGCTACACAATAGAGGACATTAGAATTTGAAGTTTAATCTACTTAGTCTTTTAGGATTTGTGTCTTATTATTAGATGTAAGATAGTGTCAATTCAATACCTGACCACTTTGAAATTAAGATTTAGGCCTACAGAACAGCTCAGAGTGTTCGTAGGCACCTGCAAGCCTTTAATGAGGTTGAGCACATAAACATTTATTAAATTGTCTAATTTAGCATGTATCTGCATGACATGTAAATTGGGGTAATGACTAGGGGCACAGACGTTTCTCTTTGCCATTACTGTGGTATGCATTAAATTAGCAAATTTCTTACTAGGATATAAGGATATCTTAATTTTAATTAGGGGTTTATTGCAAATAGACTCCATCTGTTACTTTAAAAGGTTGGTGTTTTATTGTAGGCTGTTTATTGCTGTTTTGGTTATACACAGTGTCATGTGGATGGGATGCAGGATTCTGCGAACTTCCTTTTTAGGCATCATGTCCTGGGCCTTAGTCAGGAGAGTACTTGTTACTTTGATATAATAGCGAAAAAACAAATTCTAGTTGGATTTTCTTTACAAAGCGGCAGTGTGTATGGGCAGTATGTATGGGTAATGTTCTGTCTCCCCCTCTTCCTCTCCCCCTTCTGTGACTCATGTGGGTGTTGGGCTGAAATAGTTTGGTGTTGTTTTACATTCCTTATATAGCCTCTGAGGAGTGTTGCAAGGCATGGGCTTGCCTGTGTCACAAAAATGGGTAGGGTTTGCCAGCAGAGTCTACTTTCCTTTAGCCCCCCAACTTTCTTGCTTTCTGTCTCACAGGTTTGGGTTACGAGGATAAGGTATGTTTGCATTGCAGGTAGTTATGTTTCACAAATAGCAATTCAACTTTTAGTTTAGGGTTGGAGTGTGGGGGTGTAGGGGCAGGAAGTGGGAGGGGGAGGTGAAATATACACGGCAGAGGTAGGCCTACAGTACCCTTGGTGACGACAAGCAACATAGCCTTAGATATCTGGCCCTTGTTAACATGGGGTTTGTTGTTTTAAACGCTATGTCAGTAGGAAAATTGGGTTTTGGTTGTTTAAGATACTGTATATTGTTGGCTTATGTGGACTATGCTTTATTTAAGGTATTTCCCACTTTAAATATTAATATTGTGTTTATAGGCCTAACTATCAATAAAGTTCTGGGGTGGGCACCGGGCCAGGTGAATTTGATGAATAATCATGCGCTTTTCAGTGTGTGAATTCCTTGGCACATGCGTTATGCTAAGTCTGTCTGGTGTTTCTCAAATTACCCTATTTTCTCATAAGAAATCAGGGGAATGAGGTAATCCATTTTTCTTCCAAAGAAACTACTTTATTTTCCTTCAAACGTTTCATCCAAATCCAACAATATCAAATCAAATGCAAACACAGTCTGGTTTTTCCACATTACTAGCAGGTACAATTGATTTTATGAAACTTTTCACTCTGTAGCTTAATCCTTATCTCAATATCTGTAGTAAAAAAACAGCTTGAACCAGATCAGTATTTTTATCCACAATTTACTACTGTTTAGAATACAAACTACAAGAAGAGACAGCAAAAATATGTCTTGTTTGTTTATTTATTTATTTATTTATTTATTTATTTCCTTCTTCCTCAAGGCCATGGAGAATGTGTATTGCATAACCCTTGCTGGCCCGGCACCATGGGGCTTTAGACTGCAAGGTGGCAAGGATTTCAGCATGCCCCTCACAGTGTCAAGGGTAAGAATCTGCATTCATCTATCTGTTTCTTATATTATATTGATCTTTGTAGTCCATACTTGATTTCAAGGTTTTGTCCTGCAAACACTCCCATTATCTCATTCAAATCACTCTTCACTGCTTGTTGACAATTACAAATGTAAAATCCTCCACAAAGGTACCTGTTGAGTGAATACTTTGTTTAGCTTAGGGCCAACACATTCTCCCTGAGCACCATGGCAGGAAGGATTATAATTGTACATAGATGCACATTTCTTTTCATTCTCTAATTTGTGTTGCCACTCTCCTCCTAGCAAGTTGGCACTCATCCAGAATGTCTTAGAGTTGTTTTGAATTCGGTGCTCACTGTTCACAAGGACATGTTGTGGTTTGTTAAGTTCTACTTTGGAATGCCGTGCTCTCCGTTTTAGGTCACTGCTTCTTGGTGAAATGGATTTTCAAATGGTCCATAAACCACTGTCGCTATTGAAGAGGGTAACAGCCACTTTCCAAGCCTTATAAGTGCAGCGTTGCTGTTCTTGACTCATACACCATGAGCATATGCGCATGTGCGCTCATAAAATCATTCCAATATTGCTGCCAGCTATTGCGCACACGCCCACACACACGTTGACCTGCCATTCTATTGTGTTCTTGCTGTTGGCACTGGCAGTGTCATATTGCTACCTTAGAGACTAGGATGACCTATAAATGTGAATATAATTTGTGCATAATAAGTTTAATTCAATATTTGCCATTCCCTGTTTCAGAGATGATTAGGGTTAATAGGTAATCTTGTATGTGAGTAAACCCAATTAAGTTTAAGTTTCAGGTGGCATTAAATACGGTAGTTGCAGCTTCTCATTGGCAGTAGTTTTATTATGACTTCTTGGCTGAAAAAAAATTCTATAGTATTTACTGTTTAATGATATGTACATAGTTTGTATAACTGTTACAAATAATATAGTATATGATTTTTTGCTTTCTCTGTCACTGTAATGCTCTTCCTTTGCTGCAAGAGAGATGCTTTTTAAGGTGCGTTTGTGGTTGTTTATGCAAACCTGTGGTATGAAAACAGGTTAAGATGCCACCATTATCTTGGGTGAGATATAGATGTTAAATTGAAAAACAATGTCAGCCAGCATGTCAAGGCATATGAAAAGGAATGTAGGCTATTAATAGCTCAAGCTAGGGCTGGGCGTTATAAGAAAAAATTGCTATCACGGCATTTTTTTTGAAGACATACTGGTTTCACGGTATATCAATTAAAATTAAACAACCAAATGGAATGTTTCCCAGAAAAAAATAAAAAAACCTAGTACTCCTCTCCTTCCTCATCTGACTGAGATTGAGGTGGCTGGGGAGTGGGTCTGGGGTTCCTGGTAGTTTGTTTTGGGGATGGTGGGAATGGGACTCCCAATGTTTGTTTGTGATTGGAGGGTTGGGATGATGAGT
>JAODTR010000002.1:2817897-2846196 GCA_025399935.1 Amblyopsis rosae | reverse complement strand
TATATGTATATATATGTGTATATATATATGTATATATGTATGTGTGTATATATATATATGTGTGTATATATATATGTATATATATTATCCTGTGAGTGAAACTGTTTATTTTTGTTATTTTCATTAAACAAAAACGAGAGCATTGATTTCTAAAGTTGTGCCTTTTTCTTGAGCCAGACTAGGGGCCTATGGTTGTCAGATTACTTCCTCTAGAAAAGTTTGTTATTCTCAGCATTCCAGAGATTTTTTTCATATAGCCATCCTCTCATTGCCAACAGACAACCCTGTTGTCTCCTCTGCGTCCAGTATGTCCTTCGCACTTGATTTTCTGTGCCAGATGATAGCCTTTTCCAATCTCAAAGGAATACCTTCTCAGTGAAATCGGCAACAAAGACTCCATGTTAACAGATTATTAGGCCTGGTCTACTACAGCATTGAATTCACCCCCCCTTCCCATGGGATGTTTTTATCTATCAGCCTCAGATCTCCTGGCATAGAGAGTCTATAAACGCTATAATAACATAGCAATGAGCTCACAAGAGCCGTCTGGTTTCGATTGACAACACATGCCGTGATGCTGAAACCAAATGGACTTTGGGAGGGTTTTTATGACGTGTCACGTTGATAAGCGAATTGTGACATGGGAACGCCTCTCCCTGCAGCAACAGCTGGCTGTGTCATGGCTGGTGTAGCTGTGGCTGTGTCAGTCTTACTGTCTCACAATCAGAACATCGCATTGTGACTACTACACACCAATATACAGAGAAACGACTGCTTGTTACGGGGGGGGGGAGATTAATAATTCAAACTGATGGATTGCCCACAGGGGAAATTTCTTCTGTGGCTAGTTGGATGTGAATGTGTTGTGTAGCGATCAGTGCAGCCCTGTTTTTAGGTGACTGTGGCCATTATTGCCGAACCGCATGGCAGCGGGCTTGCCTTTCCTTTTCTCCGAGGGATATTTATGGCCTTGCATCAGCTGTGCTGTGCCAGTGATGTAAGGGAAAGCCATTTTCCCGGACCCCAGATAGCATTGGAAAGCATAAAATTGAGCTTTGAGAGAGTTGAATGGCTTCTGCATGTACTGGCCCCGGTAAACTCGACTGCATTATTTGTTTAACCAAGAAAAAGGCTAGTCTAGGCTAAGAGGGAGTGAGGGACCAAATGAACCCACAGCTTGGAAGATGAATTTGAAACTGTAGCGTCTTTAAAAGATTTGGCTGCTGCTTTGAAATTCTATAGCATGCCGAAATAACTCCCTGACCAGCTCCAATGCTGAAGTGCCCTGGAAAATATTATAGTGCTAGCTACTATATGCTTACCAGATAAATGTCATGCATTAAAACACAAATGATGAATCATGCTAGGAAATCAACCAGTGATATTCTTAATAATTACAACTGTATAACCCCACCACTTATTTTCAAAAGCCATCTTCTGTTTGTCAGCGCTGCACTGCACCGGCTTGTCAAGTACTTTGTTGTAGTTACTGTGTGCCGCATACAAGAGCTTGTTTTCCACTGTCCTTCACCATATTGACAGACTGCCGGGGGGATATAGGGTTTCCTTATGCACCCCCCTCCCCCAACACCGCAGCCCCTCCCAAACCAAGGTCTGAGCACAGCAACTTTACTGCTGCCTTCTCAAGTGAGGAACAGCTGCTCTCTGAACATGAGCCAGGAATGCAGGTGCCAGCGTCCGTCACTGACTCAATACAAATGCTTGCACACGCACACGCATGCACACAGAAATACGACTAGCATCTATCTATGGAGGTCAGTTATGTGTGTGTTCTGATGACACAAGATATGGACCATTAGTACCAGTGGACAAAGGTACACGTTTGGGTCATCTTAAGTTGAATTGAAAGTTATGTATGAAACTATTCCCACATTCTGGAATAAAAAAACAAAACATGACACTTCTCCCGCCAATGCAATATAGGGTGATCCCTCAGAAACTCTATCCCACACATTAAAGGCTAGGATATTGTAGTGTGGTACGGTCTGCACCAGTTTGTTTGTTTGTTTGTTCATATTTCTACAGCTAGGGCTATGTAGAAATAACAGATTATTTTTTCAACACACACACACACATAATGGGCAGCTAGCAGACAGTGACTAGGTATTCGTTGAATTTGACAATAATGTATTTGACAACAAGTATAAAATCGCTGGCTATACCTAAGCTGACATGCCAGATGGATTATTCGCAAGTCCAACTGGAGAACCGTGCATCGACACTATTTGTAAAGTGCAGGCACTTTAAAAAAATACTTGGCAGCTAATTGGATGATCCATCTTGTTGTTCTCCTGTTGGCAAACCTAAACCACGCTATCAATGCGATGCCGATTGTTAAGTTCAGTTGCTACTTGGACACATTCACAATGATTCCTAGGCTTTCCAGACTGATTCTCGTGGTGAAATTAAACTGAAGGTCGCAAGGTCAGGATGGTCTCGCGAGGCTAGGCTATACCCATACCACAGAACAAAGATCTTTATGCATATTTATAAGTATTTAATATTTTTATTTTCTGTCCTCTATTCCTTTACAAAAAAGATTCAGTACACAAATGGTGTTATAGAAGTAAAATAATATGCATACTTTGTTTATCTAGGGCATAAATCGTAGCCTAAGATCATCTCAATGATGGGTGAAAAGGTCAGTTTGGACATGGATGCTTTATAAATGTGACACAATAGTGACAGATCTTGAATTGGTAAAAATAATTTTGCGGGGGGGTCATGTGAGTTAACGCTGCTACTTTGAGCTACTTCTGTATAGAATGAATAGACATTATTCTTTATGGGCAGGACAGAAGTCAGGGGCAGATGGGAAATCCAGTAAAGCGTTGAATGACATATGTTGTTGAATGATAAAAGGGGTACAATTCAGGTTATAGTTCTTTGTGCAAAGCATCCCTCTAAACCTGTCTTTACTTGTGCATCATAAATGACTCCTAAATGTCTGGCCAATGGCTTTGTATCTCTTGATAACTCGCCAGTTCATTTTGAATCACTTCTGTGGCACTTTGGGAGCCAAATCGCACTATATGCTCTATTTGTCTTCATTAAGTTGTGAAACAGCAAGGCATTTTTTTTAACAAGGCAAGGCTATCTGGGCGTCTGGGTTTTCATTATATATGAACTAATCCAATATAGAGTGCTGTCTTTACTGTCTAGTTAGCATTAGGCTCAGGTGATGAATTAAGATGGTGTGACCTGTGGTGCTGCCAATACATCCCTTTTATACTTTCAGTGCAAATAGACAATTAAATGTCATTATAACATGCTAGTGTTTGTTTTCAAATATACTGTGTTTGGAAAGTTTGTCCAGTTCACACAGTGAGTGAGCTTTCGTTTTGTGGTGTGCATCATCTTAAGATGCCTTCCGTGTACAGAACAGAATACATTGCTGCTCACACTGGTGTTTGTCTTTAATGTGCAGAATCAAAGTGGCAAGCAGCTAGCTTAGCTGAACATGACAGGAATCTATGGATCCAATCACTGAGTCATGTGAACCTTTTGATGAGCTAACGTTTGCTGGAATCCATGACATTAGGGAGTAATCCTGAAAGGTTTATTTTCTTTTTTTCCAGGGCTCTTTAAGTTTCTTTAAAATAAAAAATAAAAACGTATCTGATTTTGAACACTTTGTATTCTAGTTATCTGTGACTTTGACACAAGTCTTGAGTTTTGTTAAGCCTCCGGGACAAGCTGACTAAACCCCTACTAAACATGTTTTGGCATCTCCACAAAAAAAAAGTGTGTGTGTGTGCAATCGCTGTATAAATATACAGAATAGGCCATGTTATGTCTATCCTGTTTATGAGGATAATTAAGTCATTGCATTGTCAGTGTCTTCATACGGATTATGTCATTTCTGTGAGCAGTCAGACAGTTCAGATGACTCACCTGTCTGGATAGAGTGAGCAGTACATGGTGTCATGCTTGGGGCTTTTTGTTTTTGTGAGGTCACATTTAAAGTCTACACGTGTCTGCTGATGATGTCATTACATCAGAGAGCCGGCGATTCCTGGTCCCGTCAGCTTTTGAGGTATTAATTAGAATATCATGAGTAGCTTTCTAGACCCTACACATAACTTCAATTTGCATCTGGATTTGGATTTGGATCTGCACATTATATCGCACAGGTTAACAGGGTGATGTTTGATGTTCCAACGCAGACAGAACCTACATTTTAAAATCTTAAATAAACCCTTCAACCATCTAATATTTAAATAGGCTACAAAGAAATCCTAGTAGCCTTGGATATTACATTTTTACAAATAAAGTGATGAGGACAGAGGTGTGTCCTCTGCCACGTTTGAGCCAGTAATGACATTTGCTATTTGTGAGACACAGGTCAAAAGGCTTGTCCTGCGTCACCTGGGAAGTTCTCTTCATGGACATATTACGCACCTCATATTTAAATGACTTCTTCACATGATTTTCCCCATAATAATATAGTTCTATCTATAATAATCTGTTATTCATTCTTGGATGTTCTATTTGTGCTAGTTAAAAATGATAATTGGTGGATGCTGCCTATCTAAGCCCCTCCTCTTTCCTCCAGCTGACCCCGGGCGGTAAGGCGGCCCAGGCCGGTGTAGGGGTTGGTGACTGGGTGGTGTCCATCGGTGACGCCAACGCAGAGGAGATGACCCATGTGGAGGCACAGAACAAGATCAGAGCAGCGACAGACTCACTCATGCTCACCCTCAGCAAGTACATTAAGTGTGTGTGTGTGTGTGTGTGTGCATGCGTTATGTGTGTGTGCGTGCAAAATCTGACCAATGATTTGCAAATGCATGCATTTCCAGTGGTTTTAAGGTTGATATGTATGTATACTGTGTACTTCGCTTCTACGCTGCTGTGTTAATAAAATAAGTGCGTCGTCGTTTGTGACGTAATGACGTTTGCTTTTTGTGCCACAGGTCAAAAGGCTTGTCCCGAGTCACCCGAGTAATTTTATTCTATTAGTACTATATAGAAACAATGACTTTTTACTTTACATTTGTATACAGAATCTCCAAAATACAATTTTAATGTGTCCTCCTTACCCTTGTTGCAAAACCTAATTCCAGGCACTTGGCTTTGTTCAGTTCAAACCATACAAATATTCCTGAGAACAACCAAGGGGGTCTCATATGAGGCCTAGACGTTATAATGAAATCGAAGAAACTCCCAACGGGAGATTAAAACACTTTGTTTCTAAATTAAACCCAGAAAAATCAAATTTTCCCTGAATTGTTTTAATCAGCACTGGAGAGCTTTTTCCCTATACCTACCTGCACACACTCCTGCCAGACATTCCTGACAGAAATATCTCTACTGCATGAGCCAAAATGCTTCATCAAGGGCCTAATTATAATGAAACAGCCGTCCACCCACAGAGACCGACTGGAACTTTTAACTAGTTGAAGCTCATAGAAAATGAAACGGCACAGACTCGTGCATTAGGTGCAAGCCATAAGATACTAGGGGTGCGGTGTTGTGGGCTAGGGGTTTGTGGATGTTCAGCTGCTTGTTTTGACATTGTCATGGTCAGATAAGCACAGCGGTTGTCAGCATAATTGTAAAACATCTACTTTTACTTCAAGGGAGTCCACAGTGGGAGTACCTGTCAACAGATAGCACAGCTGAGCTTTAATAAATCTAGGGAACAGTTTGTTGCACGTCAGAGCTCCACAGGTCGTTTATTTCGCGTTTTCAGAGGAATGTCATTTCAAAAGCACCGCTAGGACATAAACGGGTTTTCTCGGGTTCAAAGCTCTGGATATTTTCTACATTTTCCACAACATTTACCAAGCTCTCCATGCAGTCTCTCGAGCAGGGAGCACTGTGGTTACTGTGTTTCATGACTTCAAAAAACATTGATTGCTTTTATTTTTTCTCCTCTAGTGAAAAAGGGCAGATGCTGTACCACAAATAAAAAAAACTTGTTCAAAAGAGCATAGAGGCCGTAGTGAACTTCTATGACCCCAGGGAGCATGTTAGGAGAGGCAGAGTGTGAACAAATGCGTAAATGGGGAGGAGTAAAATGGATAGGCTGCTGACTCAAACTCTGTGGATCAGGGCCTGTAAGGAAAGTGACATCATGCCCTCCGCAATGGGTTGCTATGTATCAGCCAGCTAGTAGTCTCTCTGTCGTGAGGTTCCGGCGCAGGAGCAGAATCGAACCGTCTGTCTCAGTATCCAGCCGGCCAACACACTGGGGCATTGATTAATGACGTCGTGATGTAGCGGAGTTCATTTACACTTGCAGATGTCTGGGCAAAGACGAAGTGCCGTTTTTTTTCCTTATTTAGTCGGGATGTGTTGAAAAAAAAAAAACACTCACTGCATCTGCATGTTTATGAGAAACAAATGAATAGAACAACATATTAGTCAACAGAACCTTATTACGGCATTTGGCTTGTTTGTTCTACTTCAGTGCACTAACATTTTGCTGTAATTCTTTCAGCACCATACTTTGATTGTTTATGTATACTGTCATCCCAAGGCATACTTGAGGAATCTCTTGTGGTAAAATGTAAAAAAGGGGGGATAAAAGGTTCATAATTATATTTCTTTGTGGTTTTCTTTTTAATGTATTTTCTATTAATAAGTTTAAAACTGAGATGACACAAATGGACACAATTTGCAACTTTGTGTCTTTGTTTTGTTTCAGCTGAAGCCCATTTATGTCTCTTTTAATTTACACATTACTTCAAGGTTACCGGTATTGCAGGTTAAATTCCACTGTAGTGAATCAAATGGAATGTGCATGCACTAAACAAACCCTGTCTAATTTATGGGAGTGGCATAATTAATATGACATGTTTGTGTGAACCAGCATGTTCACTTAACATCAGATATAGTTGTCTGGGTTCCCTCCCTTTTTTCATTCCTCATCTCCTCTCAGAGGCCATTGTAACCGGATTACATTCCTTCTGTCTGTTGCTCCATGACACACTAGTTGTGGAGCCCCTTCATACTCTTCATGTAACCCCTTTGTGTTGGAAGACAAACTCCCACTGTGGTTGCCTGAAGCTCTTATGCTAACGCCAGTGCTGTTGTCTTTCTTATTTTTTGTTATCTTTGCGGGCATCCTTTTTGTTTCTTGTGTCTTGAGATATGAGGACAGGCCCGTCACTGACTATAATCGTTTTTTTTTGTTTTTTTTTGCTTTGTCTACTCTGTTTTGATGGGAAATGAAACATGAACAAATTTTGCTTTTTTGTACGGTGACGGGAATGCTGTCGCTCCCCTTGTATCATGCAAAGAGATACAGAGGGCCCATATATCACTGCCAGTGACTTTAGTCGATGTGGTTATTAGCATGCGGGTTATGCATGTGACCTTGGCGGGAGTGTCCTGCCTGATTTCTGTTGAAACGGTACAGAAGCACATCTGTCTGATCAGGGACTATGATAATGATTGTGTAATGGGGGAGTGTATTATGTTTCAGCCCAGGTCAGATGCAGTCCGTAAAGCCAACTCACACTCCCAGAGGTAGTGACGTTAACCTCTTATTAGATTCTTTGGCCCAGTTTGCCAAACATAATACAATGCATAACCGTGCTGTCTGAGCTGCTTTTTATTATTGGTATTTATTATAGCAGACTTCATAGAAGGGAAATGAGCACAGAGGCTTTGCAAATGGAGGAGTGTAACCTCCCCACACCCCCCTCATGAAAAAATAACTTATCAGACAACATAATCACTCAGTAAGGTGATCCTGTAAGTAAGGGACTGGAGTTAAAGTTGGAGTCAGCAATCCTGAAGAAATGTAGTGGGTATTTGAGCTATCAAAGCTAAAACACCTTTATCCCATCTATTCTAGTGTTTGTTTGTGTCCATATTTACAGACTCAGGACTGTGTAGAAACACCCGATTAGTTTTAGACAGTGAGGGGATTTCTGCTGATTTTGACTAAGTGTATATTGGCTTACAATCGCTGACTCCACTTTTTTGGTGTCTTTGTTCTTTTTTTTTTTTTTTTAAGTACCGGTAATTGTCCATGCAATAAACTTCACATGATGAATGTATCTGTTTTCCATTAACACTGCATCAATCAGTTACCCCATTGACACACAGTGGCCATATAGGACTGTATACTGTGCGTGAAGGTATATTGGAGTGATGGCGTGGTCACAGCAAAGCAGGCATTCAAGCTGTTGTTATTGCCCGTTTCCCAGTTCGCTGCTTTTTTGGTTCCGGATCATCAATTAGTGTCTCTGCTCCGTCTTCTCTTCCTGTGTTCTCTTTTTCTCCCTGCTTTCTTTCTTTCTTTATTTGGGAGTGAAAGCTTCATTATCCAGGAATGGAGAAGGGATGGTTTGGGGATGTGGTTGAGAGAGTGTGGTTTTACTTAAGTGTATTTTGAGTTGACACAGCAATTCACATCACTTGCGTAAAGTACACTAATACAAGCATTTTGATTAATGCAAGCCTAGGTAATATAGTGTCTATTGGTAAATGTATATAGAAACAAATGATTATGGTACTTGATGTTTCAAATCGTTTTCCTGAACAAGCTTTAAATTGTAATATAAGACAAATTATACACCAATGACGCATGTATTTCAGGTCAACTGGAACCAGATGTAACATACAGTACTGCTGCGGTTTCCCTTTCTATGTATGACATCATAAAGAATAACTGTGTCTTGTTATTGATATCTACTGATTATTCTTTGAAATAGTTGTGCTTGATACACATTTCTATTACCATTTTTGTATGGGAAAATGTGATACATTTACACCGCTATTTCACATGACCTTATGCACACATGAACACCTTTTCTCAAAATCGAACCCTTCTTAGGGGTTGACTTCATATTCTAATTACTGTTTTCTGGTTTTCTTTCAGAGCTTACAATGTGGGTGGAGAGCAGCGGGTAAGGCTGTGCGTTTTTTTTTTTTTGTGTCTAACATAATCTCACCCCTGCTCAAAGACCGGGATGTTTTGGCAATGTGGTCTGCTTGGTTAGCCGTAAACACGTCTCCTAGGTTTCCTGTTAAAAGACCCTTTCCCCCCCTTCTTCTCTGTGAAGGAGACTGTCCTCCTTTTCTTTCGTTTCCTCCCTCCCTGTGCTCTGTTATCTGTCCATTGTGACGGATGGTGCAATTTGAAACACCTTTTAAGATCTCAGAGGGCCTCAATGAATTATGTCATCTAGTGTTTGAGCTCATGCTGATTCATTCATCTCAAACTCCTACAAGGGCCCAAGCAGCATGCATTATCAATGCATCAGTCAGTCGCCAAACAGATTGTTGGTCTGCTAGATGGAATGGTCTGCATGTTGCTATTGGGGTGCACCCGTCAATACCTTGCACAATCCCTGGTTTGGGGGATACTGTCAGAAATGTACTGTTCATTCATTTCATTTTATGTTTTAAAAAAAGTGGAAGAGGTTGATATTAGTAATACTTTTTAAAGTGACACATCATTCTAATTCTTAAGTGGTTAAACCTAATGTCCTTTCCTGTAGAAGCACATTAGTTTGGACAGTCCTTGGGTGACTGCCAGAACAAATATGAATCAGACAATGGGGAGTGTCATACACTTCCTAAGTACTCCACTGTGCGCAGAGAAATGTTCGCTGGTTTTTGACAGAGCTCGGTTTTGTGCTTCGCGTGACGAAACCAAGATTAGACTTCACGGGGAGGTGTCCCAACATTGAACAGGGGATTGTGCAACTTGACAAACTATATTTTTCTGCGTGTGTTCCCTGTCTAACCGCATGGTTTGTGCCGTGCTACTCTTTGTCTCACATGTTTTGTAGGATTTGCTTGCCCCAGCCTCGGTTCAGCCAAAGTACTCCTTTGCCCCCAGCACGGCCATTAACAAGATGGCGAGGCCTTTTGCAGCAGCTGGAGGCAATGCCAACTCAGGTCCTGTTATTAAGCCTGTGGCATACTCCCATAAACTTAACACCCCACCAACACAGAGCCCGGCCAGGTTGCAGCAGACACCCAATGGGTAGGTGCCAGGTAGATGAACGATTAACTTCCCTTGGAAACCGCAATATCATCTTGTGAAATGAACTTCTGATGCTCAAAAAGATGAATCTCATACAGCAAGCATGTGCATTATATAATGGAGAGAATTACTGGAGGGGTATTAATTAGTGCTGTCCATTAGCCAACAATTTAATGCTGAAGAGACAAGCATGGCTGAGCACACCAGAGATAAAAGCAGTCTAATGTGCAGTAATGGAGGCTAATCTAATGTGAGATGAGCAATGTGTCCTCTGTCTATAATGGTGTCAACAAATGGCAAAAGAGATGTGAACTCTCATTTTTTTACAGCATTTGACATTGCTGTCAAAAGAAAATGTCAACCATCTTGCTTGCCTCAGGCTGCAATTTAATTATGCTATTTTAATAAATGAAATGTGTCAAATCCTTGGGATATACTGTATATAAACAAACCTACATGAATTGAGTGTGTGGTTAGGTAAACGTGTCCATTAATGTGGATTACTCCTTTCATGTTCTCCTTTCAACTGAACTTGGTTTGGAATGAATCAAACACTCTTTCGGCTAACCGAGAAGGAGCAGCTTGACATGAAATGGTGCTCTTGAAGTGGACGGGCAGAGGAAATGGCCTGCTGCTGTCAAGGCGGTGGCAGTAGTCAGACCTTTGCTTGGGCTACATGGTGTCTGTTACTGTATTTAGCCTCCCTCAAGACTCCTATAAAATCTGCTGAGTTCTCAGAGTGCATTTACTGCGGTGGTGCTGAATTACTTTGTAGCCTTCCTTAAAGAGGCCTCAAACATGAAGTCATGAAGATGGGATTGGGCTCAATCCATTGCCGTCTCTGAAAACAACACGCTCAAGTTAGAGCCGCTGATTAGTGAGCCAAGTTTTCGATGCACACCGGTTGGCATTAAACGTGGTGAACAATGTATTTTGGCATGCAGGATGTGCACAGCGTATGAGGGCTTGTTTTTACCGAAATAGGTTTGTCGTGAGGGTTTGTACAGAGCTTCCAATGACATGGTGATGCTTCACTGTGGTGACATTTCCCATTATTGACTATGTTTGGAACACAGATAATGCCAATATTAGACCAGATTTCTATAGCAAATGCCACGGTTATTGACATAACCTTGATAAGCAGCATTTGTCGTACATGAACGAGAGCGGCGGAATGACGGGGGTTTTGTGCTAAACCAGCCGAGTCACATGAGGTCACATTTACTATCTGAAACGAACAGAATGCCTTTGACATTCTCACAATGGTGTCTTTCTCTTGCCGAGCCTGGTGACAATAACAGCCTGCCTCCTTTGTCACCTTCTGCATGTTTTGTGCATCCTACAGAAAATGCTTTTCTCCCCATCGTGCATGACTGGTGTCATATTTTGACACTTTCTATTGCTGTCGTATTCTAATGCTGAACCCTGACCTCTTTTTCCTTCACTCTCTCTTTTCTTTCAATTCTGCAGATGGAAACTCTTGACAAGTCAGTAAAGCTTCTTGTTACCTTCACCTGACTGAAAATAATGAATGCTTGCCTGTCAAATTATTATTCACCCTTCATATAACTCCCATTCTCTAGCAGAATATGTGCAGTTCTTTTCTAATTATAGGTCAACCTCGATTAGCTTCTTATTGTTCTGGAAAACTTTACAGAAAAAGTTATGTGAAGACCCTGCAGGCAAAACATAACTATTTTAGAAGTGTTCATCGAATCGTGGTTCACCCAACCAGCTCTCTCTTTTAACATTCATTCATTAATACATTTTCTCTGTGTTTGGTCGATGCTCTGTTAACTGCCTGTACAATCTGTCTCTGCACCTGGTCTGTTCTACAGGGGGGAAGCACAGTACTATGTGGACATGTATCCTGAGTCCAAGTAAGGTTCAGATGCATTCAGGCTACTTTGCTAGCATGCTACTGTGTCTTATTGTTTTTGGCTTAGCTTACACGGTCATGGTCCTTGAATACATTAGGATAGGAAGGATAAGATTAAAATGCAGGTGATGAGCAAGGCAACATTACATGTAACCATTCATCTTTCACCTTGTTTTGATAAATGCATGCATTATTTGTCATGTACTCTCCTGTCTTTGTAAATATAAATGGATCATTTCACAATCGCCATAGTGAAGTTGATCACCGCTAATGAATTAATGGCCACTGACGTCAGTGCGCGCGTGTGTGTGCACAGCAAGCCCTGGAGATCTCGTATAACGAGCATCCGTTACTCTGCGTAACGTGTGGCTACGTGATTACACAATCTGCGTAATGGCCAGATGATCTGTTCAGATTGCCCACAGTGTTGGTGGTCGCCTGATTGGCTGGCCTGTAGTGAACAGCTACTCCCCAGGTGAAACTGTTACCTGGGCTCCTGGCCTGACTTATGCTATCGCTGCTGTTGTGTGTGTGTGCGTGCGCGCCCGCGTGTGTGCCCGTGTGTGTGTGCGTGCACAGGCATGGTCTGCGGGTAGACGCTGTGCCCTGTTTCATCCCGAATGACCGCAGCAAGAAGAGGCTGATTGAGGACACTCAGGATTGGCAGCCTCGCACGGGCACCACTCAGTCCCGTTCCTTCCGCATCCTGGCCCAGCTCACGGGCACCGACTTCAGTAAGTCAGTGTGCCGAGGCCTGGCATGATGGAGGGGGGGGGCGGGCGGCGTAGGCGTTTTGTTTGAGGTGCAGACCTGCTCTGCACACAGTCCTGATCATAGCCCTTATAAGGAAGATGGGACACATGGGTGATTGATGGAACGGGTGTGTGGTATTCAGCTGTCTAGAAGGTGATGAAACTTTCCCATCTGCTGCTTTCTGAGACAGCATGCTTTTTTAAAGATTGTAATTACTATTATACTGTCATGATGGTTTAGCTGCCACGCACTGTACAGATATGGCAGATTTGTGTAGGTTTAAGGCGGTTGTGATGGCCAGGTAATGGCTGCTGTGGCTATTAATAGTGGGCCAAGCTTTGTCTGTGCCAGTGAGGCATTCTGATGTGTGCCTGTTCTGAATCTCTCAGTGCAGGACCCAGATGATGAAAACATGAAGAGATCCAGGTAAAGTGTGTGAGAGAATAGAAGCGCTACTGCGCTCTTATACTGTGTTGCGTGTTGATTAGTTTAGATCAATATGTGCGCTAGACTTTTGCATCCCCATGTGATGTTTAGCTGTTAATGTTGGCTGCACTTTGCACAAGTCTGTGAGCTGTGTTTTATCACTAACTATAGCATAATTGATGTTTTAAACATCGTGTTGGTGGCTTTGAACATCTGCGGTTTAACAATTGTGTTGGAGTTCTTTTTAAAAAAAATTTAAACTTATTTTAAAATGCAGCAGTGCACTTTTGTGCCTGTTGTAACACTAAATATAATTGGTAAACCATGCATCATTCCAGTTTCCAGTTGTAATTTTGGATAGACTGTTTGCCCTTTGAGACAAAAATTACATTTCATAATTTTTTAGTCTTATTTTTTATTTTATATGCCCTAAGTTGATATCTGGCAATGTTCTTTAGCCCCACTTATTTAAGTTGCATCTGAACAAAATTTGCTTTACTACCACATAAGGTGAAAATCTAGCTTTTCCATTAGTTTTTTCCTCTAACATTTCTTTGAATTATGTATTTGCTTAACCTATCCTGTCTTTTCCCTATCTGTCTTTCTGTTTCTTATCTCCTTGTGCGGTTAGGGAAAAGTTCCTCACTGAGATTCAGAGTCCTCGCTATGCCCGTCTGAGGGACTGGCACCACGAGAGGTCTGCCCGGGCTCTCAATATCAAATCCTGAACATCTCCTAGACTGTTTGGAGATGCAGAGCCTGCTAGCAAACGCCCACACCGTCATGACTACGATAATAGCAAACTAGAGACTTCACCTTCAGTTATATAAGATGGAAATGTTATGAAAAAGAGGTTTGGGAAGAGGAGAAAAAAAAGGGAGTAACTAACTATCAAAGCCTAAAATGGAACCGTGCATTCTGAGCCTAACCATCAGAATATCTGATTTCTGACTTGTTTGTTGTCAACACTTTGTGGATCGCCTCGTGACTGTAGCCCATTTCACACTGTGCTACTCTAAGACATCTTAACGGGGGGGGGGGGTAGAGATTGTCAGCTATAGGAAGCACCGTTCTGATCTTTATTCCACTTTGATTGATCACTCAGACTCCTGCTCCCTGTCACTCTGCTCTGTGTTTCTGTGTTTTGAGTGCTTCATCTTTCACTGTTTCTGAGCCCCTCACCTTGTAGGCTTTTACAACCATTAAGAAAGAAATGGAAGCTAAATCTGTACTTGTCTTTTCTGCTGCCATCAAAATATAAAACATCTGGGGAAAAAATTAACTCCTTTGTTTCTGTTATTTCCACTGTGTCTTCTACACTACTCAATTACTTGTAATGAGTCTGTCCTGAAAACTAAATGTTTTGTATTGACCTTAGACTGTTTAAATACTGTGTTGGGTTTCCAGAGAGTGTGTGATATAATCGTGTGTGTGTGTGTGTGTGTGTGTGTGTGTGGGGGGTGGTATAATATATGCAGGGTCTTTATGTTTTATCCAAATATATTCTGATTGGGGAAACAGACCAACTTGCTGTCAATGTTTAATCCCACAGCACTGGAACATGGAACAGCTTTTTAGTTTGAGTGGCATGGGTGGTCGACTGCCAGCCGAACGGTTATGGGTCTGAGCATGGCCCTTATTGTATATCTTCTCCTGAATTTGTCATTGTACTCACTGTAAGCATCTACTAAATTGCCTCATTGGAAGTTTAGAAATTGAGACGTTTTAGAACACTGCTCAGTGACTAACAAGAATTTGGGTGCAGTTGGGTGTGTTGTGTGGCAAGTTTCTGCTTATTAAGTTATAGGTGAGGTAAGCAAAGCTGGAGAACGACTATTACTAATATTGTGACTAAAACATCAAGACGGCTAAGCTCCACCCCCCACATGGAACACACATGGCCAAGACTGGATCATTGTTGTGTGGTCTGCACCCCTGAGTTTGTGTTACTGTTTACAGAGACAGGGCTGTGCGGATGTGCACGCAATATAGTAGGAAATAGTTGCTGAATATAACCTTATGTTGTATTATAATTACTTACCTCAACTTAAATTTAATAAATAACTGCAAAATGAAGCAGGATGTTTGAAGACAACCAGAAAGTATATACTTGAATACATTGCCTTTTTTAAGGTAAATAAAAAAAACGAAGTGATAGTCTAGCTATCTTGGTCTACTTAAATCATGTCTGAATGCTGTTATTGAACACTGAATATGCATACATGTGTTAGGAAGACCTTAAGAGACTAGGGAGATGTTCAGCCTTTGTTTCTTCCTTGACTGCCTCTGGCTTACAATGAATTATTGCTGTAATGATGGTGCAGGCACATTTTAAAGCACAAACATGGTTGTCAAGCCAGGCTATAGCAAGTCCATTCATTTAATATCAATTTGTTTTTAATATACAAATGAGAAAATGTGTTATCGCTGTATATTAGTGTATGTTCTTTGACACAGATTGTCTGTTTGTTGTCCTATTAGATGGGGTAAGTGTGATATTCCCCCAATATAGCACTCTGGAGTGGAATGTCTCCACTCGCAACTAAAACACAATAACCTGAAATCGTTTTAACTGGAAGTTATTTGAAGATCGTCTCAGTTGAGTTTAGAAATTGCATTCCTAATGAATGCACTGCCACAGAAATGTCTCTAAGAGCAACAACTCACTCAATTAAAAGGGTTTCACATGCAGTCTTGAAGAGTGGGGAAAATCCTTTCAAGATTACAAACCTGACGGTATAGTGTGTCTAATTCTCGTCTCAGAGGTAAGGCTTAACGGGCTGTCAGGGTTTTCTTATTTTTAGCAGTAGCGCTGGTTATCTGAACCAAAACATTACACACAATTTCATCTTGCACCACTATGCTAGTGTGTACATGCGTATCCTATATATAAATGCATTTAGGGAAGCATGTATTGAGAGTTCAGATTGATTAACGTAATGGAAACTTTGGATAACTTTAAGTAATAATATTGGTATACCAGAATGCAATGATTTTGCCTCACTTAAAATATTTCAACAGTGCTGTCCCGAAGGTCACCCATCCGTGCTAGCATGACCACTGTAGGCCATCTGTGCATGACTTGGGCCTTAATAGTGATGATCCACCATGTCTCCGCAGATTGGAGAAGACTCTCGCTCCTGCCAAGGTCCATGCCGCAGATAAGCCTGATGGTAAGCTTCAGCACCAGCTGCTGTTAAGGGGGAAAACGCTAACAACCTCAACGGCATCAATGTGCTTTAGCTACCAGCATGTTGGAAATCTGTATTTAACATGGTTGATTGGGGTTTTTGTCTGTTAAGTAAAGTTTATTTCTATAGCCCTTAATCACATTAGTCTCAAAGGGCTTTACAGTCTATATTTCAGATGGAGACAAACATTATAAATTTGAGTGAACATTAACATTTTCTCATATACGCACTATATTCTGTGTTTTATGTTTATTTACTGTAAATATCAGTACCGGTATTTCACAAATCAAGTCAAATTCCCTGCATGCCACATTGTACACCCTTTTATTTCACTGGTCAATTGACCGTCAGCGGCGTGGTTCTGCTTTTTGAACAGTGACGGCCCCAGCCTCCAAGACCCCAGTGACGGCCCCAATTTCTGGCCCTTCCGCTCGACCACCGTGGGTCACAGACGCTAGCTTTGCAGACCGATATCGGCCAGACAAATCCACCACAGTCCTCACCCAACACCGGCAACCAGCTCAGCCCACCCCCATACAGAACCGCAGTTCTATTGTGCAGGCAGCACAGCAGCCAACCGAAGACAGTGGAAAGACCCCTTTATGTGGCGCTTGCAACAAAATCATCAGGTGGGTGAGACTGCTCTATATCAGATTGCAAATGTTTTGACGTTAAACTAGCATGAAGCATCTCATGTCTTGTAGACTACCCCCTCCATTTTTATACACACACCTACCTTTCATTGGTTATAGCAGATAAATAATGTAATTTCTGTTGTGACACTAAATGTTCAACTAAAATATTCACAGAGCAGCAAAGTGTTTATTACAAGGTTGATAATAGAACAAAGAGTGTCCACTGGGAGCAGTGGCTGTTAACATCCACATTTCACCCGTGCACTGTTGCCCAGTATTGTTATTCACATGCACCTTTTGTTAGGCCTGGCATTTCATTACAGTTGGCCTTGTTTTTCCGGTCTGAAATTAAAAGCTGCATGGCAGATACGTCACACGTCTTCTCTCTTTCTTTGTGTGTATTTAAGGGGTCGGTACCTGGTCGCGCTGGGCCGTTCTTGGCACCCGGAGGAGTTCACTTGTTCTCAGTGTAAAGCTGTGCTTGAGGAAGGGGGATTCTTTGAGGAGAGAGGATCCGTGTTTTGTACCAAGTGTCATGACAAACGCTACGCCCCGGACTGTGCCAAATGCAAAAAGAAAATCACCGGGGTAAGGTCGGCTCTAAAATTGTGCTTCTCAAAGCAGGAGTCGGGAGTGCGACATTCTTTTGTGTGCAAGAAGACAAACACACAAACACTGCTGTCCTAATGCACCACATTGGAATAGATTTGATAACTAAATTCTATTTTCAAATGTGACATTCTTTGCTTGTTTCCCGTCTATAAAAAGATACAAACACAGGATGTGGTAAAAAAGTCTTAGACTTTACTAGGTCCCAGTGGCGGTAGCTATGATTGCACCCATTTAGCACATGCTTTACAGTTTTTCCTTTTGCAGGAGATCATGCACGCCCTGAAGATGACCTACCATGTTCAGTGTTTTAAGTGCGCAGCCTGTAAAACACCCATTAGGAACCAAGCTTTCTACATGGAAGAGGGCGAGCCCTATTGTGAGAGAGGTAACAACATTGTGACACAATGAACACTCATGCCTACAGCTGTGCTGTAGAGCCATTTTATAACAGGCGTTATAAAAAATGCATTAATCTCCAAGTAATAAACCATATGTTGGCCACTGACCCCCTTTTAACAAACTGACATGTGCAGCAAAAACATTGGTTGTTTTTCTGTACTTTAAGATACACTGATTAAAGTGTTTAAAAATTGCGTTGTTTAAAAACGTCCTGGGGTGGCTAATGTATCTTAGTGTAACTCCGTAAAACCATCCGCTACTGGCTGTATACTTTAGTAGAGTGCAAGGCGAGCTACAAGACATAAACAGGGGTGTAAAACAAGATAAAGGCACTCTGGGAATGATTCAAAGACCTTGTTAGAGGAGGGCTGAGATAAAGTTGTCTGTTGAATAAATAAGGACACACTGCTAGCCTCCACCACTTCTTATTTTTGATCCTCTAATACAGTAAAAAGAGAGATAGCACATAGCTTTTTAATAGGTGGGGGGGATTTAACTGCAACAACAATCCATTTTACCATTATTACTGTGAAGTTGAGTCTACTGTCCTAGTCAGACGTGATATTTTTTGTTCTTTAATCTGTTTAGCTGTATTTTTATACAGTTCTCTATTGTTTTAAAAAAAAAACAATTTATGAAGGGTGCATGCTGTTTTATTGTTCTGTAAATGATTTAAGGGGCTTGTGTGCTTCTCCCTCACTGCCGTGGCCTCAGAAGTGGATTTCTGTTATATCGAAAGCAGAGCCACAACCCGAGCACTTGCACTCCTTTAGCGTTGATAAACATTCTGCCTGCTCAGCACCTCCAAGGGATTGCTTGTCTCGACCTATAGCCTGACACTTTCCCACCCGAGTCGCTGTAATGAACAATGCACAATCCTGTTAAGTATCTGGAGCCATTCCCCCTTATCCTAATCCCCCGCCTTGCACCCCCGGGAGAACGCTAATGTCATTCCCCCCTTACCCTCTTTGTCGTCGATGGTTCTCTGGCGCTGACAAAAACCCTTGCAGGGCAAGCTGTGTCGCTAAAGCTGTATGGTCTTTGTTAGCCACTCTCCTTTGTTTCCACAGCAGGCGTTCCCACCTCTCCACTCACCACCTCACACCTCTCTCCCTCTCTCTCTCTCTCTCCCCAGACTATGATAAGATGTTTGGCACCAAGTGCCATGGCTGTGACTTTAAGATTGATGCCGGGGACCGCTTTCTAGAGGCCTTGGGCTACAGCTGGCATGACACATGCTTCGTCTGTGCTGTAAGTTATTTTGATGGATATGGTTCCCTCTGTGGACCCCCCCTGTGCCCCGATGCTAGCCCCCTCCCTTCCAAACCCTTCAGGCTGTCCCAGCACAATGTAATGTACACCTGTATATGAACCTGGGACATTTCTCTCACCTGCCCTAAATCCTGTGTGTATGTCTGTGTGTCTTTCGCTGTGTTCATTCTGAAGGATATTGAAAGTAGTGGTTAATTAAATGTGCCACCTGCTGTGTAAAAACTTTCAAATTTTTTAATTCTGATATTTTTTCTTTCTTTCTTTCTTTGTGAAGCTCTGCCAAATCAACTTGGAGGGGAAGACGTTCTACTCCAAGAAAGATAAGCCCCTGTGCAAAGGCCATGCCTTTGCTCCGGTGTGAGAAAGAGAACCTGCAGAGAGAACTCCTTCAGAGGAAGTGGGGAAACTCCGCTCTCTAAACTCTTTAACCTCCTCTCCTCCTCCAGCACATTCTTCCCTTTGCCCAACGCACATCTTTACCCTCACACATATCCAAGCCTGCCTTTTATTGCCCAGGCACCCTCAGCTGTGTTTGAGACTTGAAGGTTGCTGGTTGCCACTCATCAATGTTTGACAATCCATGTTGGTGACTTCCACACAGTCGGGGTTGAAACAAAGCTTGTGAGTGTTTACATGCTCATATTCTAGTATTATTCAGAATATGTCAATGTTACAAATTGGGGAAAATGTATTCCCAACAATTGTGTTAACGTACATATTCGGGTTACACTATTACTGGGAATGGGAATATTGACATTCAGTATAACATTGCATATTTGGTTATTCTAAGTTATTACAGTAAGTGCAAGTTATTTACCTCTATCCTTTTGTGTCATTTATAGGTTAGGCTACTGTACTGCTGTCACATGAAACATTGGCTTGTGTTACTGCTCTGCTTGTAGTAGTTATTCTGAATTGTTTGTCTGTCTGCTGTATTGGTCTGCTACTAGTCTTATTCTTACATAATCAGTAACCTGGACTGAACATTTGCTCTTACTGCAGTACACATTAGGATAATGCAAATGCAAGTTTAAAGAATCTAACTCCACAGTAGCATTAATAAATCTTTAAACTTCACATCGGAATGTATTGTCATAGCAAAGTTGAGTTAGTTATGTAATCTTCACATTATCAACTCCCTTTCAAGTAGTGACTACAGATACGAGGTTAACATTGAAAATTGTCATATGCAGAAATATGTGAATGGTATGTATTCCTTTAACATAGGTTTGTCATGTCTAGTCATATTTAAAAATGGTTCTGTGATTTCATTTTCTTCCCACAGACACCAGAGATGCAATGTGATTTATAGCTATGAAACTATCTGCATATTTCAGAATGTTATCCTGACATTTCTCTTAATACATTAAGATATTTTACATGTATAGCGTAAAAAACAAACTGTTGTGAAACTAACCCTACTGAATGTTTAAAAAGTTTACTAAGAATTATGCTATTTATAAATCGTCACTAGTACTAGCAATTTAAACCAGTTTACTTTTCTCTTTTTTGCATTGCAACAGTATTGTTAATATTTGTATTTTTTGTTTTGCCATGATTAACTGAACGTTGTACACAAAGGCTATTATCCTGATTAAAATGTTGAATATCATTGATCAATTGTTTAGACATGCCACATAAATAATATCTCTGAAGAGCACCTGTTGACATCTCGTACAATATAAAATAAAAATCCACTCCTTCATTTAACAATATATAATTTATTTACAACAATTTCAGGTTGAATTACTATACATACCGTTCTGAAATTTTATAGATAGATATATATACATAAGGCCAAGTAAATACTTGAAAGCACTTAGAAACGAATTTCCAAAATTCTACCCACAAATCCATATCATTGTCCAAAAAGTACAGAAAATCTCCTTTAGCAGAAGGTTTTCTATTGCCACAAAAGTTTGACAACAATTTACATTGACAATAAAGGGACAGGAAATAAAAGTAAAAAAAATAAAACTAAAATAATTTTACAATTGCATAAGCGCTGTGGCATGTTAAATACAGCATTTTTGACTTGCAGAAAGGCAAGAAACATTGAATGAAAGAACCAATAGAAAACTAATCACAGGTACAGAGATCTATTACTTTTAGCTTTAAAATATAGTTAAATTCAATCAGTGACATGTATGCGCACAAACATACTTTGTTGGGTTCACACAAAAACACGCATATCCTAATCAATGACAAAAAAATGTACAGTAGTAAAATGCATTCTTTTCATAGAACCGTTTGGCTAAAAGGTGTCGGAAATTGTATTGATGATAAATACTTGCAGAATGTTACAATTTTGTTATACAAATAAGGGGAATGGATATTCTGATGGCTGGTACATACAGTAGCAAGTACATTACTAAAATGTGCTTTTACAACACATCAGAGACAACAATGGCTGATGAAATTTCAAAAAGCAGTCTGACTGTACAACTGTCATAACTCTTCTTCACGTGCTGCGTTCATTTCTGTCATCCACCAATGAATTTACAAACAGTTCTAGTGTAGCTCTACACTAGACATTTGTAACAATGTTCACCTTGTATTTAAATGCTAAAGGTATATAGAAACAGACATATGCAGAGTAAGGACGTCATGTATTGAAACCTTCTGTAAGTCTCAAACCCCTTAACACTGCAAAAACCCTTCACTGCTAGATCGCCAAAGAACAGTATATAGGCAAACACATCACGGTTTAGACTTGACAAATGTCACGCCAGATAAGTGTCTCTTTTTTGGCTTCATATTAAAATATAATTTACATTTCTTTACAAAGTGGTAAAATAAAATTTGACACATTAGAGCTTGCGCAAACTACATTAAATTGCCAGAGACGACAGCAATGAGGTAAAGGAATGACTTGCAAAATAATAATACTAAAGCAGAAAACATATTTTCTATACTACTTGCAAATAAAACACATTGCTGAAATGGATACAGTATAAAGATGATGTGGCCTCAAATGGTATTCATAAAACTTTGGTTACCAATTTTGCTGATAAACAATGTCTAAAGTGACAGCACGATGCTGGTATAGAAAAAGTATTTACATATTACATACTGTATAATCATGATTTGTTTCTATATGAAAAAATGCAGGGTTTGTTTTAACCTGTTTTAACAGGACTGTGTTATCGCAAAAGGACTTACTCCAAGGGCTTGTTAAAACAGTTGTGGAACTGATACAGAAAAAAGGAGTGATTCTACTGTAATGCTGAGATGTCATGTGTAAATCTTGGTGGTTTTGTTAAGAACAAAGAAAGATAGTGAATGAAAGCAAGATAAAAAGGAATAATAAATGCAACTTTTGTTTTTACAGCATTACCTTAAATCAGCAAATAACAAATGTACATTCCAGATATCTGACAATCATAAGACACGCTACACAGCTACTCTGTCAAGAGTCTGAACCACACTGCTAGCATGGGTGAGGCTAGGAGCTTTAAATGAAGGGGTCTCCCATTGCAACTTCTAACGTTTACATGCAACCCTGAGGCAGAGGGAGAGAGAACTATGGCTAGTTTGGGGATATGTTTGACACTAGCGGCAGCAGTGCTGTGGATTTATAGACGCGCTGTGTTGCTAGGATGCAAACCTGACAACTCCATTAATAAATCATGACTGAGTAAATTAATGCAAAGCAGCAAAATATTAAGAGCAAATAGTTGCAGTTTATGCTTTGTTGCATGAATCTGCCGGATCATTTCTGCTGGGTTGGCAAAAAAACATTAACAAAGACTTTCTAAGCAATTGTTTGCAGGCAGAGGCAGGGTATTATGAATAAGCCACTCTAACCTTCTCTGAGAGGCAGGTCTATCACAAGCATATAAAAAAGTGTGACCCACAGTATAGCACAAAAAAAATAAGGGAACTGACCCTCCAACAATGCTTTATGAATTATGAAAACAGAGCTACATAAATATCCCTTAAATGTGATTCATTTGTTGGAGATAATTTGTTCTTGTCAGATTTTATGTGGGCGCTGCACTGCATTATTCATATTTCCCTTTAAGCTATGTTTCATGTTATACATATTTTCTCTCACACCAGAACTATAATGTAATCAGGGCCACACGTCATTAAGAGATTGATTGTGAAGATGTTCACCTACGACCAATTGGCTCCTTTATAAACTGTGGAAATTGTAATAGAAAATAGTCCAGTAAAGCACTAGGAAATATAAGATTTGAGCGGAACAAAATAGATCAAAGTCAAAGGCTTTACACAGAAATGGCTTCTGAAATATGACTGAAATATGAAGATATTATTCACCATTCCCTCAACAGTTCAACAAACCTAAAGCCCACATATTGATTCAGAGCCAATAAAGCAGGAGCAGGGCATCTCACATAATCAAGATGTAACATTCACAGTAGTGATACCGGCTTGACTTAAAAACACACAAACAACCTATTTTGACATAACATTGTTCCGTGAAACGACGAGTCCATGACGTGCTACAGCTTTCCCGTGTGTAGAAACCGATTGTGGCACATACGAGTCTACAATGGGAATGGGCAGGAACAGACGTTTACAGACCCTGACGACCAAGCTGAAAGATGTTCATGTCTAAGTCAATGTTGTCCAATGAAGCAGCCAATTGCATATGTGGCTCACTCGCTATCATAAAAGGCTAGAGGAGATCCATGCTCATAACATTTATGGCCAGAAATAGAAGCTTAGGATATTATCATTTACCATATCCCTTTCAATTGCTTGAATTTTAGATTCAGATTTAGGTCTTTCTCCTCAATAATACCCATAGATAATGGTACTCTTTTTGCATATTGCTTCTATTGCTTCTATTAATATTCATCCGTGTAAAGTCAATGTGAAGTTCACCCTAACTGTCAAGTAAAACCAAGAGGTTTGACTGTTTAATCTCTCACTGCATCTAAAAATACATTGTTTGATTGTTGTTTGGTTGAATGTAAAGGGCTATTTCCTACTCCACTTCATATTGTTGCTTTTATGAATACATTTTCTCCATACAATATTTCTTCCCTTGTTTGGTATGCATTTTATGATTGGTTTACAAGGAAACGAGATACTTGAACTTAACATTAGCCTTTCTCTCAACTATCTTCTCATGACAAATAGAGCTGAAATCCGACCGGGAATTCCCAGCGCTTCCGTTTTCACTTTTCCCCTGTTGCAGTTACTGCTAGTTTTTTTTTTATGTCGTTTTACTGCGTACTGAGCGTAACTGTGTACCAGTCTCTCCTCCTCTTAGTTAGCATTCGCCATCAGAGACCAGGAATATCATGGCTTCCTGTTTGCCGATGTCGGCCATGACGGTGGCCAGCTGGTTGATGTTCCCACTGTGGAAATGCTGGGCCTCCCATAGGTCCAAAATCACAGAGGTGGGGCTTGCTTTGGACGCAAAGAAACTCATGTGTCTGAGGGATGAAGAGGACAAAAGAATGGAAATTATTTGTTTGTCTTGTGCTTTGTAGAAAATATATTTTAATGCAAGTATGTATACTGTATAGAACCGCTGCATGTTTATGTAATAAAATCAGCAAATCTTCACTGCGTGTAATTCTATTATTTAATACAGAATGTCAGGCCAGTTTCGCTTGAAGCATCACCTAAGCATAAAAGGACAACCTTAATATTTTATTCTCCATTTGATGTTCCGAATTCCTAAACCCCATATAGAAAATCCTATATGGATTTTGACAGTTAAATCGGTAGTGACCTTTTCCATTTTAGGAGCAGAACCTTTATGATCAAACCCAATCAATGACAATAAAGCAGTGGACTCAGCCAGCAGTATATATTTGATGTTGAGTCTGAGCTAATCCCAGCGGTACATGAAGATCCTTGTTCAATTTAATGGCCTTTTTCTGTTCCTCAAATGTCTGGGGTCTTTTACTGTTATGTAGAGCACATGTGACACAGGGCACAAATGTGCGGGAGCCTTACGTACAAATGTGTGCTGCACTATGTGTGTGTGTTTGTGGCTGGATGCTGGGGGATGAGGATGTGGTTGGGGTAAATACGATAGATGGAAATTAAAATGGTAATAAGTCCAGTGGTCTATTTTCACCTCAAGTAAAGTCATAGAGCCATGTCTGAAGGGTGCATAGTGCAAAGTATATCTCTGCTGTTCATGGAGAAGTTACTCCTCCAACTTACTGATGTTAAATAGACCACGCAGTATATGTACGCTCTGCACATGTTGAAAACACAATAGCATATACACACTGCCTTCCCTGTTTGTGCGGAGCATATAACAAACATTATTTACTGTATCCTAACCAAAACCAACAGTTTTTGTAATATAAAGGGGATCAAGTTTACAAAGTTTCTTACTAATCTGTTGTGTGAAAAATTATCTTATCTCGTGTGCTTCAAAAGCCACATTCACTTGCACAGTGCTTGGGGAAACGTCTGAAAAGGTTTGCTTGATTTGAGGTTCTTGGCATTTTAGGTTTTATCGATTGGCCATGTTTCACTCAAAATACTGTGCACACAAACACGCACATGCAAACACTGCTGGGCAGAACAGAGAGACTGTCATAGAGCATGTTTTTAGGCATCAGTAAAACAACAGAGTTCCTTTTTATAAGGCATCAATTAGAATTGATTTTTGAGCAAAACATTGTTAATTGAACCTGTAGCTATGGCATCAATTCATCTTGTAATTAATTTGCGTAAATAAAGTAGAATAAATTCAGTGAACCTTCGATGATTTAATTACAAGGATGAGGTTCAGTTAAAGATACGTGATACATTTCTGACACCGTCCTTTAAAAGACAAGCCAATATAGACTACAGGAATCGTGAGGAATGCACAGCATCACTCATGTTTTTAGCTTGTGATGTAAAGTTAACTCACCACCATACCAATTACAGCTGTTAAGCTGAAAAAAGAAAGCTCAAGTGTACTGGCAGGCTTAAACTGCTTACCTATTCCTGGGGGAAAATTGCCTGTTTTCATGAAAGCTGTAGTCCAAACTCAACCTATAATTTCAGCTTTGCATGTCAAGCCATATTATTTGCAGGTAGAACTTTGTTTATTTCAACATCAGTATTCAAAAAAGTATTTGCATGTTATTAATACTTGCTTCTTCAATACAAGAGCACAAAACACTTGTGTCGTTGTGTGTGGGTGTACATTTAATAATATATTGCACAGTACTTTTCTTCTAATTTTTTGTTACATTTTACAAACATAGATTCCTTTCATCCAAACAATGTTGCCATGGGGATGACATTCATGGGTTCCACCATACCACAGTCTACAGAAAAGCCAGCGGTTTAGCTGCGATGCAGCATAAAGCTGCCATTATGTTTACCTGTCAAGTTTGAGTCTTTGTGCCAGCAGTCTCCAGTCAGCTCCATTAGGGCAGGGGGCGTCCAGGCTGCTGCAGATCTTCTGCCTGATGAGGTATGGGATCTGGAAGGCACTCGGGCCAGCCAGGGCAGTAGCACTGCTGTCCATCAACAGAAGCTCAGAGTCCACGGCCCGGGTGTCCTGCGTAGGTTGTGTGGCATCTGTCAGATTCAGATCACCCCTACTACCAATACTACTTAATACAGCTGCAGTACTTCACATGCAAGCATACATTTTAAAGTGAATATATCATCTTGACTATCGTTCAAACTGTGCACAATCATGTAGGTGGAGATAGAAAGATGGACGATATCAGCAGCTTTTTTTCCCCCTTATTTCTTTTACTGAATCCAGAGAACCACAATAAATGAGTACATTTTAGTATATTTAATAGAAGTTAGCTTTATTACCATAGGGACTAATATAGGTTAGTGGTTTGCATACCATTAAGGATAAGAGAAAATTGAATATCGGCAGTTGGCACTGTGGAATAACGGACTCTGGGTGATGGTGCGCAAGCATTGCGTTACCTTGGCGATATTAAAGTCGAGGCCGAAGCTCTGGCCCTCCCCCTCCACCTGCCAAATGCACAGCTGGCAGGTGAGGTCGCATGTGGCCAGGCTGAGGCGCTCCAGCGTGAACGTGCAGTGCAGGTACCGCTGGGAGCCATTCCAGATGTGGTAGAACGGGATCTCCTGCAGGATACACGTGTTAGGAACGATGCTGAAACAAGTCCGCCCGCTTGCAGAGCACCCCCATCCTCGTTAATTACACCTGGCGCAACCCGTCGTCACAGAGTTGCTAACACAGCTATCACCCTCTAAGGAAACTCTTCTCTCATCATCAATAGTGGGATGGGAATAATTTTTACTTTGCGAACGTCTCAATTCGTTGCACGACTAATCCTATTCAGCAGAAGATATATGCTTAGCACAACAGCATCAGGCAAGATAAAAAGCCTTATTTTTGCATTCGTTTGTTTCAGTTTGCCCTTTGGTTATGTCATTCGCGGGCTGCTTAACTGGTCTGAGCTACAAGCGATGCTTAACTCTTGCATCAGACACAATCTGAATACCAGGCATTGTTAAGTTCTTTGCCTTCTCCAACATGAAAGTTATGTATATGGAATTACTTGACAAGAGCTTGCTGTCAGGGCCGTGCACCAGCGTGTGTCTTGCAAACACATTCTAGGCAATGTTTGGTTGAATTTATTCATGGACAACACTTTCTACATCCCCCAACCCCCCAACCCCATCCCTCTCTTTTTGTTTGCTCCATATTCATGTCTCATTTGCATATATCCCAAGAGGGGAGGAGAGGTAGCTCAGACAAAATCAGGACACACTCCACACTCCACCTCAGGTTCAACAGCTGAGGAGAACACGTTTTGGGAGAATATTAGGGCTACAGTACACGACAGTGACCAAAGGGGGGCACTGTTACCTAGGCAGCCACACTCAGGAGGGAGCAGGGTGAAAAGCAAAAAATAAATAAATAAATAAATAAAAGTCTTCATGGGACCCCAGGGAGACTAAAGGCCTTTTCTGACCGCACTGCTGAGAGGAGAATAACACTTCCAAATGAACAGGCACAGTCCAGAGGAATAAGCCTCTGTTCTGGGTGCATTGTTACTGCTGCTGCTAGCTTGGCACCGCCTGTGTGTTCTCTTTGGGGACCCGGTGCTCGATGCTCACATGGTTACAGCCAGAACCTCCTCTGGTCCCCACCGAAGCTCGCTCTCTCTCTCTCTCTCTC
The DNA here is from genome assembly GCA_025399935.1 of Amblyopsis rosae. Taxonomy (NCBI): domain Eukaryota; kingdom Metazoa; phylum Chordata; class Actinopteri; order Percopsiformes; family Amblyopsidae; genus Amblyopsis; species Amblyopsis rosae. Next base: position 2,817,950 of record JAODTR010000002.1, on the reverse strand, counting down.
TCTCTCTCTCTCTCTCTCTCTCTCTCTCTCTCTCTCTCTCTCTCTCTCTCTCT
>JAODTR010000002.1:2799895-2814460 GCA_025399935.1 Amblyopsis rosae | reverse complement strand
GGGTCCCTTGCTGAAGCTGCTGCCCCCGCGACCCGACTCCGGATAAGCGGATGAAGATGGATGGATGGATGGACATACAAAACACAAAGTACTGCATGTGGTACAAAATAAAACATCTATTTTGTGTTGCATAACATACAGTAATTAAGAGGACATAATAAAGACCAAGAAAATGTGAATTATATGGATACTGCTTTCATATTGGATAATAAAGTGTGTTTGTGCGTGCGTGTGTGTGTGTGTTTGTGTGTATTTGCGTGTTTATTCAGCATATGTGGTGTACTACGAGAGTAATGGCCCCCTTTACGCCCCATTATCCTGTTAACAAATGACAAAGTGCGGGGGAGGGGTAATAAATGAGTGGCTAAATTTGACCATATTATTTACTGGAGGAAACAACACAAGGTTTGGATTAGAATATCAAATCACATATTAATCATCAACAGAGGGCTAGATTGTCCTTCCCTTCACTGTAGAAGGAGGGGGTCCTTTTTTGGACACTGTGACCTTTTCCAACGGCGGAGACATTAAGATGCATGAGACGGGCACACAGCCCCTCGTCCTGTAGGAGAAAAAAACCCTTTTGTTCTTACGGAATTAAAGATAGCTTGTGGTGTGTGCATGCGAAGACTGTGAATCTAGAGGCAGGCGAAGCCGGGACCACCCCCTGACATTCAATGAGGCTGGTAAAAGAGAACAACAGAGAGAGAGAGAGAGAGAGAGAGAGAGAGAGAGAGAGAGAGAAAGAAAGAAGGGAGACTGAAACAGCTTAACGTTTGTGTCTTCAGGTCACCAGAGTGGCCAGCTTTAGCAGAAGAGATAACAGGATTACTGCAATCATGGAAACAGTTTTCCACAACTTCCTACCCCACACCACTTCCATCCATCCACACTTATCCCTTTCTCCACCCCATTCCCTCAGACTCTCTGGCCAGACCTAAAGATGCTACTGCCGGGACTGTGATGGACCGGGGCCAGGCTCCACAGGGAAACCAGAGACAATGCAGCTAATCTCTTTGGGCCGGCGTTGACAGAAAGAGGTTCGATGAGGCACCAAACTCGAACAACAACATGGTGCCCAACGGACGATACAATATTTGGTCCATGTTCGTCTTCTGGACGAAATAAACAAGACGCCAAACAAATCAAAGTATTAGCAGAGGCTTCCAGAAAGAGGCAGGGAATGTTGAAAGCCACAGCTCAAAAGCATTAAAATACCACAGCGAGGTCAAGCGCCCACACAATGCGGCATGTCTAGTACCGTATCTTGGCTTTTTATTAATCTGTTGAGTTCCTACAAGACCGCCATAAGTAGATCTGACAGGGAATGTAGTCAGCATATAATCTGTTAATTAGTAAAGGCCATACATCTACTGAAACAGACTGTAAAGAAATATGTTTAATAAAGCTGTATGAAGTCATTCTGACCCTGCCACCCATAAGAATGCTACGTCCTCACACATTCAAAATTGCATTCATAGCAACTATCCATTATCAGAACTGCTCTTTTCAGGCAAATGCATTTGTATATGGAGAGAAGCCTGGCTATGTGGGCTTCATAAATCTGTGTATTTGTCAGCAGGATGTGACAGGCTTTTCCTCTCAGACTGAGAGTCTATCAGTCTCAGCTGCAGTGGCCGCGCCCGCTACAGTCAACTCTGATTAATAACTACAAATAGAAGAGACTTGTCTGCCTGGTTATAAATGCAAGGTCTGTTTGCTAGGAAGAAGACGCACATTGCGGCTGATAAATAACACCGCATGACGGTCAAAAGCATGCAAATATAACGATAACGATATTTCAGCTGGGCTTGTGATAAAGTTGACTGTCTTGTTAAATTTAATGTCAGCAATTACGGTGCTTCGCACTGCCCTGCTTTGCTAGAGCACCATACCATTAACCATTGATGGAGGTATTAGAACAATTGTACATTCTGTAGAATGGATCATTTCCTTTTCGCTGCTTTCCATACAACATCGCACAGGACACAAAAACATGGCTGACACATGTATAATAGTATACACGGTGTACAGCCTGAGGTTGGTTCAAACAAAAGAACTCAGGAGCCACTATTACACTGATTGAGGGCATTGTTTAAACACTCTTAGTATGTTCTTACGATAACAAGATGTATAAAACTGAAACCATTACCCTTGTGCCATGAATATTGATAAAACATGACTTAATAGTCTGAAATGCAATGCTGGGGGAGCAAAAGGAATTAAGCGAAACAATTTTTATATCCAATTGAGCCTCAAGTTTTATATAGTAAATGTCACTTTAAAGCCCACCGTCATAATCAAATATCACTTATTAAAAGTAGACATTTAGCTCTTTGTTAAAATAGAGTAACATACAAAGGCTATCTGATGGTTCTTCCCAGTACAGAGGAATGGTATTATTCTAAGCGGTTGAGATATAAAACATACAGAGTGGGTGGTTTATCAAGACTTGTGCCTATTTCTTTATTGTAAGACTGTGCCAAACAACATGACCCTTACGGAACAGAAGATTGTGGGTGTAAAGCGTAAAAACCTGGCTTTCACTATACGCTGCAGTATAATTCTCATGGCGTCTGACCATACCCAATGGTATTTTATGTTCAACTGTATGTGCACAGAGATTCTGTGCTTCTCTCTAAATGAAAGGGTTAAAAAAAAAAGTATCCCAGGCATCTAGATCAAAACGGTTATCGGTTAACGCACCTTTTCCTGTTTTAATTAAATGCAGATCTTTTTTTATTTCTATGTCTAGCTCAGCGCGCTGCTGGAACTGTCGCTAACTGCAGGTGTTTCATTTAGATGTGAGATGGCAGAACATCAGTGATGTTCTCCCCGAGGTCCAGCAGGGAACAACGCAGGGCATGGCGGGGCCACCACCAAACGCCTGTCATGTCCCCTCTGCTGCAGCGCCAGCATTGGCCGGGCCCATCAAGAGCGGGACGCACATTAAATATTAACTTAATTGGTCCCGGCAGAGTCCTGCGAACATACGGCAAGCATCACACGGAAATGTCACCACCTCCCCAGAGCCGGCGCACACTTAGGATCAAAGACAATAACACTGGTTCTAATCAGCTTTAATTGGGAGATAAGAGATTGCACTGAGCAGTGTGTGAGAGTCCATGTGTATGTGCACGTGTGTCAGCCCTGCTGACGGAGCCTTGTCAAGAGCAGACTGACAGCCAATGGCAGAGCAGAGAGCGAGAGCGCGAGAGAGAGAGAGAGAGAGAGAGAGAGAGAGAGAAAAGAGAGAGACACGGCAGCAGGCCTTGGAGGTTTGCAGAGCTCCCCTGCCATCAAACAGGCAAAGAGGCCAAACGCACAACTCTGCGGAGACAGGCACAGCTATGCGTTTGGCTGCGTAGACGCCGTTTCATCACCCATGAAAAGTACAGTCTATTTTTTATAGTCTCCTGTCTAAACCGTGGGTGCAGTGCCCTAGAGTGGGGTTGCATACTGCCATAAAGATGTGGTACAGAAATACACATCTCTGCGATGTTACGGAAAAATACTGCTCCGCCAAAATACTGTACCGCCGACTGCTTACCAACCACTGCCGCACACTACAATTAGTGTTAATGGTAGATATAGTGGAAGTCTAATCATAAACAGTGCATTTTAAAGATAGTGATTAGTGATTAGGCCCAGCTTCTCCAGGGAAGTTTAATCTGTGCTCAAAGTAGTTTTAATGTACTTGCTAAATGAACTGCTCCCTCAATAATAGCACCAAGAGCAGTGTGAAATCAAGATTACTCAACAGCGTGGGCCACGCTTTAAATCACCCACTAAAAACTACAAATCCCTGGCGACACCGTGGCTTACCACAGGACCAGGTTGTTTGAGAGGTGGGTAGCTAATGCCATCAGGGGTATCAAGGGAAGTGCAGCGTATGCCAGCACAAGTGCCGGAGTCAACAAGCTCAGATGTCCTTTTCAAAGAGAGCAAGAGACTGGGAGAGAATGAGGGAGAATAGGAGAGCAGGAGACAAGTCAACAAGAAAAGACCCAGGAAATGCCTTTTCCAGGCAAACACATCTCATGGTCATTATATCTAAATATCACAGCGCGGCAAACTGTTAAAAAACAAACAGTACGCAGCATAATTAGCTTGTTATGAAAAAGAATAGAATATTTTTGGTACATTTAAAATGCATTACCAGAGCACAGTCTCTGTGCACAGACGACAATGGCAGACAGGCAGGGGCAGAGAGAGAGAATAGGTTACAGTAATTCACACCCCACCTGGAGCCTGGCACCGAGCTCTCATCTCATCTGCAGCTCGCTGAACGTGTCACTGCTAATTTCAGAGCAGCCCCTGCAACTCAACGGTTGACGTCCCACGGCCCTCCCGGAGAGCGTGCTGGTGACCTAACCTGTGCGCGCGGCTAGCCAGCCATTATGGCTGGCTGAAGTGGGATGGAGCAGGGAGAGTGCCACTTCTGGCTGTGGGTGGTGGCATACAGAGGAGGAGGAGGAGGAGGAGAGCTGGTGGGGGCGAAGGTGGAGAGAGGAGAGAAGAGAGCACGGGGGGTTGCAAGGGAAAGGGCTGGGAGAGGCTCTCCTTTTAATTTACTAATTAAGCATGCAAATGAAATCTTAACAGGCTACTCAGAGGCAGGCCTCAGGGGAGGGAGGAAGGCATTAGCGCTTGATTACACTCCGTCCGTATGGAGAGGGGAAAAGAAAGGGAAAAATATGGCACGGAGCAAAGCGGTTGGGGAAACTTCTTGGCCCACGGCAGCCGAGCAGAACCGCGGGCTGCGCGGTCAAATGAAGCGCGGGGCGAACGCACGCGGGCGGCACACGCAACCGTGTACTACATGGCAACGGCAAGAGACTGAATACAAATGCTGATGATAACACAATTAACCCAAAACAACATACGCGTGCTTCTTAGAAAACACACTAAAGAGATCGTCTTTGCAACGGTGATCAATTCACCACAGGTGTGGAACTTCTCCATGTCCGCACGCAAACCTTCCAGATGTCCCAAAGGTGACAGGCAATGCTATTACACCTAATACTCAGCTGACTGTCTGCATGCAATCAGAAGGGGCCAGAAAGCCTTCCGGCCTGGCAGAATTATGATTATGGGGGGGGGGGGGGTGCTCCAGCAGTCACGGCCTCACCTTGAAGACGTCCTGTGTGTCGTCCATGCAGTAGACCCTGATGTTGTACTCCAGCGTGGAGCAGTAGGCGTCGGAGAAGAGCACCAGCCTCAGGCGCTTGGCCGCGCCCATGTGGAGGGACTCTCCCACCAGGGCGAGGCGGCCGAGCTGCTCTGAAAACACCCTGCACGTCTCGGCCTCCAGCTGGCAGTAGTAGGGCTCCGACACCAGCTCCTCGCCCATCACCAACACGTCCTGGGAGGGGGAACAGGAGGGGAAAGCAGCTCTTTCACTCACATGTGGGGAAGAGGGGTTAGCATATCAGCATGGACGGATACTTAGCGTCGTACAGGTCGGCCGTTGATTTATTGCCCACCTGTCATATACCTAAACAAGGCCTACATGAAAAGAGTTTGAAGTTAATGTATTTGTGTGCGCGTGTCATCTCCTGTGTGCTCTAGCGCGCTTGTCTGGAGGATGATTTAGCATCTGAACACGCTGTGTTCCTGCCTCACAGTACCTTTACAATACAGTATCCTTAGTACATGGTGACACACACACCCTTACGGAAAGACACGCGTCTTACAGAACGCTGTCAATTTACTAAATAATGCATGAACGAGGTACTCAATTGACATGAAAGGAGACCCAACAGATTCCTGGCAATAACAGATGGTTCCAAAAAGAAAAAAGGACAATGGAAATTCAGTATATACTGTATTGAATTATTGGGATTTCCTTCAGTGTTTGGAATTTGTAAAAAAAAAAAGGGACAAGATTTTCCCGCTTTCACAGCAACACAATTCATCAGCTGCAGACAAGGTTTAAAACTACACTGAGCACTACAATATTGAGACAGCTTTTTGGCTCCAAAATAAATATTTAGCATCCAGAGTACCTGAACTGCTTCTGAATGTGCTAGGCTGCTAGCTGTATCAGCAGCAGTGCTGAAGAATGGCCAGGATTCCAGACTGACGCAAAACACCACATCCCATCACAGTAAGAAACCATTTCATTGCATAAACCTGCTCAGCTCCCCGGTCTAATTTGACAAGGACAAATTGGACACAGGGTGACAAGATCTTCCCTAAAATCCCATAATGCCAGTTTAGTGACTCTCCCCATTAGCCAATCAACCTGAAGAGTGCATTGTGTCTGCCAAAAAACCACCTAGCTCCAACAGCCTCCATCCAGCATTGATCCGACCAGACCCCATCTTCGTCAATAGAATTAGTATCGACACCATTCATTTCCTATGCAACCACAATGAAGTCTCACTTTTTCATCATAGTAATATTTCTCCCAATGCAGCAGAAAGCGAGGTGGCTCAATTACGCCGCCGCTCAATATCCGCACATGATTCATTTCCCTCTCTTCACCTTGCCAGTGTTCCCGTCTTGCCACCTCTCCTCCCCCCCCCCACTCTTGGTTCAAGTCTCCTGTAATCATTGTTCTCATGTTCTGAGATGTATAGCACCTCTACATCATCATTGTCAATCCGTCCTCTCTTGTCTTCCTTCTTTTCTCTGTCGTTTCTCCTCCTCTCCCTGCATTCTCCACTTTTTCTGAACTCCTTTCTCACTCCCTATTGTCCACCTGGCGTACACCCCCGCCCAGTGGCGACTTGGGCCAGCAGACAGCCTGATGGGTTATATTTGGGCTGGCCGATGATTAAAAGTGCTGGTCTAACCTCTGCCTCAGACAGGGCCAATCCATCCCACAGACACCCCGCTGCCTCCACACACGGGGAGGGTGAATAATTTATGCACAATATCGAACATGAAAGAAGACCTACCAACACTGTGAAGTCCACCAGCACCATTCCCAATCTCCCTGGAGTTCGGAGATGGGTGTATTGCCTGAACTACCATTTATTTAATGGGCAAGCAATGCGTAAAATGTGAGCGTGTGCGCACAGTCGCATGATTGGCGCCCAATTCCATCCCAGTGGAATCTTGGTTCCTCTGGATGTTTGCACATTCCACGGGTGGTTAATGGGCAGGACAGGGCAGAACTGTAATTGGCAGCAGAGGTCAAAGAGTGCTCAACAACAGTTCTTAAAAAAACAGTAATTTTCGCATTGCATCAGCCAAATATGTCTGGTTTGCCTAGTAACTCATCTTGCTGGGAAATGTAGGAACCGCATCAAGACCTTTTGTTCCAGGCCAATAAGAACACACCTGACAGTCAGCTAGAACTACCGTCCGCTACTACACAACATCTGGCTTCAGAAAAACCTTCAAGTCACTGCTGAACAATTGTCTGTCTTTCACAGAACGCTTCTAAGCTTTGTTCCAGGTGCACATTGGCCTCTGCATAGTGAGGCTCTGCTGGAGGTATAGTGTTCGGGCTCACCTCCCAAGTGCCCTCGTAGTTCTGTTTCTTGAGGCGCACGGCCCAGTTCTCTGGGCAGGCGTCGGAGCAGTGGTCCATGCTGAGGATGACCGGCCGGGTGAGGACCACCCCTGGGGGGCCGCAGCTCACAATGGGGCTGAGCAGGGTCTGGCAGCCCGCCAGCGGTAGCCTGCGTGGAGAGGGGACAGGAAGCAGCGGCGGAGGCCAAGATGAATCGTCGCAGAGGAAAGCTAGTACGCGCGGGTGTACGTATAAGTGAGAACTCACTGGTGTCTTGTGTAGACTATATGTTCATCTCTACATCTTATCTGTAATGGGGAAAAATATGACGGCGCCTCGAGCCCACTGACTTGGACTTGGAGTGCTTATGATAAAAAGAAATAATAACAATGAGCTGTCAAGGCGTGCTACAATAGCTGGGTCCTCTGAGAATCAATGCATCAAGCCAGATAAAGTGTTTTCCACATAATTCATTTAACTTAAATAGCGGCCATCCTGGTTAAAGGATCCGGTATTTATTTACATCCCTCCTCCACAGTACTGGCACAGACTCTTAAGCCTTCCCTAATGGAACAGCAGAGCATCAAAACAAACAGCCTAACAGCATCCAGGGAAGAATGCCAGTTAGGCCCTGCTAAAGAGACCCACCTTAAATCTTCCTTCCTCTGAACAGTGAGATAAATCTCATAGATCTTCCCTCTGGGGATGGCCTCGGGAGGAATGAGCAGACTGATTCCTAATGCAAATAACAACAAAGAGAGAGAAGGGGAGAAACAAGCTCATTTGTTCTGGCTGAACAATGCTTTTGTCATCCCGCAGCAAGCCTACTCAACAAACCTGTATTAAAACTTGCCTTGCTTTGTAAGGCCACACAAACAAAAACAAACCCATTGCGAAGGTCAGCAGCAGCCTCCACCGGTACAGTAAATGCAAATCTCCGCATCAGTAAACGGGCTAGTGCGCGTCCCTATGGTGGACAATTAGCAGAGACAAAAGCGCTCACCGAGACATGCTTAAAATGTTCTGCCACCGTGAGGGTAATTGAGACCATAAAACTGACTACTGCAAGAAAATTGTACTCTCCCAAGAGTGTTGGAGCACACGTCGGAGAGCAGTGGGAACCATCTGTAGCGGCTGGAGTACTATGCCATTTACAGCCTGTATGTTGTAATTCTAATTATTAAATTATCCACTTAGAAACCCATTGAAGATGTAGAACAAACAGGGAAAATATGACCTGAAGTGTCCCTGGATTGTTAACTGGGTGCAATCCCTACTACAATACACTGTATATATTAAACAGATGTACAAGAGTGCTCACAGACACGCCTCTAAACCTACATTAAACTGTGGTGCAATGCTATAGCTATTTTCTTACAATGTCCCAGTGAGTAGACACCAATATCTGTAGTCTACAAATCTTTGAGGTTATATATCTATCCAATAACTTTAACAAACTGAAAGAGAGAGAGAGAGAGAGAGAGAGAGGGAGAGAGAGAGAGAGACCATTGAAAAGAGTTATGTAAGATACTTGCATACTAAAAAAAAAACCTTTCTTTCTTTCTCAAGATACTGGCATTCTGGCACTGACATTCGCTAATCGCTAATCTGGATGGCCTACAAAAAAGCTCAGATAAAACCCTTGCTTTCAGCATAATTATATAAGTACAGAACTCATTTAATATGGAGCAGAAAAGCAAAGGAATAGATGGATGGCTGATGGACTTTTTATGTTTTTCAGAAGTAGTGTAATGTTTTGTCCCTATTTCTGCTCTTAGCCAATTCAACCAGTGTTGTCATGATTGAGCTGTATTTGACTCAGGTAGCAAAACATATTGTGCTTGTTTACACTGCCAATATATGCATGCACTCTGAAAAGGATTATACAAAGTACAGTATAGATACAACATAAGGGAAAGGATCCCTTCCATCATGCAATATGTATATACAGTATTAATACTATAGATTAATTCAACCATGTACTTGCATGGCTGACATGTGATTGAGTTTTTAATTAGGAATATGGCATCGCTCCTTATTTTGTTCACCAAACATAAGCACAAGGGCTTAACTGAAATATGTTCAGAACTGCCAGTGCACAACCATCATAAGCGCATTTCTCTCCCTGTTGCTGTGGAGCAGGGTCAGCCAGGTAAAGGTTAAGTATGTTGCTCCAGGACACTATACACATGGCCACTGGCCATACAGGAATCAACCTGGGCTCTCTGGTTGGTAGACCACTTCACTACCCGCTAAGCCAGCATGCCTCTTATCTCAACATATTATTGACCAAGGCAGAGCCACAGGGTTGCAAGGCTAAGTTGTTTTTTATCCCTGATATGGGAGAGTGAGTTTATGAGTAAAATGCTATAGATACATTCACCCTGCTGCTGCTTTTCGAGTGGAAAGCTGTAGAAAAACCTGTACCTTTCTTCTGTTCTTCTGTTCTAAGATACACTTTTGAATTAATTGTAATGTATACTATAAATCCTTCATATCAAGCCATTGTCAAATTTTCTATAACAAATACGGTGACATTTGGAGAAATGTGGTTTTCATGATACCTGAATAAATAAATATCACTTGTTTAACTCTAACATCGTAATACAAATCCACACACACAACACATATTTACCAGTGTTGGGCAGTAACTAGTTGCTGTAATATTATTCCTTTTTCCAGTAACACGTAGTGTACCTAGTTACTATTTCCAAAACGACCTGTGTGATCGGGGCCTATTTGAACCAACCTGTACAATCATCTGGTTTGTTTCGTTTTCACTTTGGCTGAATGTTTACTCCTAAGGTTAATTATTGTTCCAATAAAGAGGATTCAATTCTAAAATGAGCTGGCTACACAGGTTGTCATTTTCAGAAGGGGCGAGACAGGGGAGTGATTGTGAAAGTAATATAGTAATGTAACTAGTAACGTAACTAATTACTTTTAATACCCAGTAATAAGTAAAGTAACATTATTACTTTTTGAAGGAGTAACTTGCCCAACACTGTTCCTTACAGACCACATTGCACAATCAGAGCAGCACCCACCTGTGTTGGGAATGGTTAGCCGTCCTCCCAGGAAGTTAAAAGTGCCATAGGAGGCATTGGCCATGTCGCGGGGCAGCGTTTTAAAGTAGCTCTGAGTGGACAACCTGCTCATGAACTCGGCAGGGTCGTCGTTCAGCTTGCCATTGTGCAATGTGTGCGAGCCATTAGGCAGCGGGTCCAGAAGGGACCCATTGGTCACAGAGAACTTCCCGCCAGTGTCGTGGCGAGACCGCAGGGTACCCTGGTAACTGGTGGTGGTAGTGGTTAGATCAGGCTGGATGGTAAGCAAATGGGAGTTCTCTATTAGAATTTGAAAGGGGAAAAAAAAAAACGTAAAAAGAAAAAAAAAGAAGAAAACAGACAGAAGAAATGTGTGAATCTCCAATAATGGCAGGGGTTTATACATCCAGGCATTCGCACAACAAACAGACAGTCCTAACACACTCAGAAAGCTGTCACAACACACGCGCACACTGAAAAAGACAGAAGGCGCACAAAACAGATATTCACTCTCACAGAAATGCAAACGCTCACGCACGACGATAATGCACAAACACAAATTCCACCCAGAGCCAGTCAATTTTCTCCCCTTGCTATCTGTCTGTCTCTTTAGCAACCGCACAATCAATTCTAAACAGAAGTGGGAGAGCGAGAGCTTAGCACCCAGGCTCTCTCAAGGCTTTAGTATTATTTTTATATATATATATATATTTTATTTTTATTTTTTTGTACATGGTGAATCACAGGCACTACGACCCAGCTGCCATCTCCATCCAGCACAGACAGCTGTATTTTCTATTACTTTGTGTTAAATCTCCAAGAATTCACGGAGGCGGCTGTATTCACTGACAATGAGGTGGAGGCTGAGCGTAATGTGTCACAACGAAGAAGTACACACTGCATGCGCAGGAACGCACGCACGCACGCACGCGTGCACACCGCAGACGCTGGCACGGACGTACACCGCGCACACCTTCGCACATATGCTCTGGCACAAACACACACACGCTACCAAAACCACAAACAAACGTCGTACTGAAGGCCCGCGTGTGCAGGAGAGACGGTGAGCAGACAAGCAGACATACATACAAGACAGACAGATAGACAGACAAAACATGATACAAGACAGACAGACATAAACAACCTGATACAAGACAGACAGACAGACAGCAATACAAGACAGTCATACACAACATGATACAACACAGACATACAGACAGACACACACACACACACACACACACACAGGCAGACATACAAGACATACAGAGAAAGAGATGCAATACATACAAGACAGACATACAGGCAGGCAGACAAACAGACACACACACACACACACACACACACACACACACACACACACACACACACACACAGACAGACAGACAGGCAGAAAGGCAGGCAGACACAGACGAGGCAGAGCGTGCGGTCTGTGCGGTCGGAGCAGGGCAGAAACAAAGAACAGTGTCCTACTGCGGTGGGGGAGGGGCCTTCGTGGCCGCGGTGCCCACACACCTGGCTTGCTGGGCTTGATGCCCATGGGCTGGAAGCCAGTGGTGAGGATGGAGGAGTCGGCCACGTCGGCGTCCAGGCCCTCCTTCTTGCGCCGGTACACCAGCACCACCACGATGAGCAGCAGGGTGAGGCACAGGGCCACCGCCACCATGCCCACGTAGAGGGCCACGTCCTCAGCCCCGCCCGCCGCTACGCACCAGGGATAAGGTGGGTGGGGAGGGAGGAGGAATAACAGATGGCATTAGGCCTGTGTTTAGGTGGAGGCTTCACAAAACACAATATCTATGTGCAGGCGTTTCAGATCAAGGTGTCATAACGGCATCCCGTTGCATATATAGGGCACCCCGAAGACGTGACCATCGCCTGGCTTGCTACCGCACACTGACAGGCTTTGTTGGGAAACTGTCCGTAAAATGTGCAGGCGGGTTTGAGATGATTTCCGGGAGGAAGGTGTGGGTGAGGGAGAGTAAATGGACGTGCTGTGTGGTGCACAAGCTCTGATCATTGGGACATGAGAATTGCACGTATACAATCATCAAATCTGATAAAAACATCTTGAAACGTTTGGTGATTTTGCCTCAAAATAAGGCTTAAAACGCAGTTTTCCTCCAGTTTATAACTCCACTACGCATGTGCAATATTTCACGACACTTAATTACACTAGTATCATGCTTATGAAACAGAAATAGAGACTGACAATGCACTAAAATATCGCAATTGGGGGTAAACTAATTAACTAACTACAGTAACACTACTGTAACTAACCAACCCCTAATCTTATTAATTTATAAGAAATAATTATCCTCACTAAACATTGTCAGTACATTAACAACTGCAATAACATGTATGCAAACCACGTTTGTGTGCCTTCTATATGGAATAATGGGTTCTGTGGGCATTAATTTTTCACCTTGCCGGCCGGTAAGGACAGAATGTTTTTACACATTTCACATGAACTGCTTCATTAATTAATTGTACAAAATCTACATTAAAAAATATAGGTAAGCAGCTGGCAGCTGCTGTGTGCATTTGAAAAATATTATCCACCTCTTCCACACTTGTTCAAAGACCACCACGATTTGAAACCGTCGCAAAACCTCAACTGAGCGAATACGTCAAGGATGTTTTTCCAACTGTCACATTTGGCGTTTCAGAATTCTCCATTCAGAGCTCCATTCAAAATTCTTTAAGTGGCATGTCTCCTCTATATAATGTCTCTGGTAGAGCGTAGAATGTTGCATTGTGGTTGCGTAAAAAACTAAGCAGCATAGGGAAACTACACATCCAGTATGTAACCAGCATGCCAAAGAAGGCCGTCACTCCAGACATTCGCTCAAGACATCTTGCGTATGTCCGTACGACCCACCATTGGGCTAAAATCGCGGAGTGTGAACCCTCCGTTTAGTGGTACCTAGGAGCTTGTCCTAAGCTGCATGTGCTTTGCTGAGTGTCAAACACTTAACACTTAGCTTAACTTCGTCCCTGGCAGGTTCAATCCAAGTTTCAAAGGATTTAGTCAAGTAGCTCTTACATAACCCTCTCACACTCATCTAAAGATACGACTTAAAGCTCAAGAAGGCTCTAGGGAAAGTTCATTGCTGGAGTGTTTACAGCACACATGCGCTGCGTAAATAAATGTGTGCGCACACACACACACACACAGTGTACTATACACACTGTAGTGATAATGTAGAGTATGCATCTATTTCAACTTGCAAGCACATAACAAAGAATGCTCAGAAAGGTATTATGGACAGGTGCACAGATCTTCCCAGAGGAACGGTTGGTAGAAAATTAGGGATTTCCTTAAGAAATTCTGGCACCTGTTATTGACGTTCCTCGTTTTGTAAGTGTGCCTGTGTATACAGTATGTTTTAGTGTGTTTATGTGTATGGGTATGCATGTGTGTATGCGCTTACTGCACTGTGTGAGTACTGTACTGTGTGCATGTGTGTGTGTGTTTGAGAGGGAAATAGGATTTGCTATGGCTGTCTATGCGGACTGGGGAAAGTCACTGGAGGGAAGGGGGAAGGGGGGGGGGGGGGGGTGTCTTTACCATTGTCCCGGGAGCCATGGGGGCGTAGTGCTGTCAACCACACACATTCACCTCACCAGCGTGTCTTTGAAGAATGCTGCACAACAGCAAAGGTTAAGCTATTGTAGGCTGACGTGTAGCCACCCAGCATGGTGGAATGCAGAGATGGGGGTGGGGGTGGGTTTGTCTGAATGATGATACCGTAATGGTAGCGATATGTGCTCCAACAATCAGCCAACAGGTCTAAGTAGCTTGTGTCCAAACGGACCTGATTAGTATTGAATGTGACGGAAATTGATTAATACTTCCAAGATTTTCCGGGGAGGTTTTCCTCCCACCTTACAGTGTAAGTCCTGCCACTCAACAGGAAACTGCACGCCTAACCTTGGAAACACACAAGTTCACACATTTTAATTGGTGTTAATAAATCTGCGAGTTAAGAATGGCACAATTTAATTAGTGAATCGCTGAGAGTCAAATGAGGGGGGGGGGGGGGGGGGGGG
>JAODTR010000002.1:2748116-2799795 GCA_025399935.1 Amblyopsis rosae | reverse complement strand
AGCAAGCAACTCGTCAAAAAGCACCATGCTGCCTGTCTCATGTTCCCATCTGTCTCCGTGTTATTGCTGTCTCACTCAATCTAAATCTGTCTCACATATTTAGTTCGCGCCCTCATTTCATCTCTTTTTATCCATTTGTCCTTGACTTCTCTTTATTTATTTATTTTTTTGCTAGAAAAATCAATTTCTTTGGACAAACAAAGCCTCCCGACATACAGCAGTTTTTAACAGAAATGCCAGAATCTATTTCATGGGTGATTATCTCAGTACAATCTGATACCTTAAGTAGCAGGATTATACGCAGGCAGGCAGGCAGGCAGGCACTAAGGCAGGCCATCATAATGCCACAGCTCTCTCGACATACAATCAATTGAGAATGACTGGTCGGAGATAAACACCGAGATTGCATGCTTCATTATCAACGTCTTATGGCTCTGTGCACATGACGTGCGTACGGCACGAGGACTCACGCCCTCTTTGTATCCCCGTGTCTTATTTTGTCTTTGTCTGGCTGCCTTGTTAGTCTCCCTGCTTCCCCTCCTCCTTTCTCGCTTCCCCTGTACCTCGTGGGAAGAGGGCAGGCACTTAACTGTAAGCAGTCTCAACAGCTGTTGCACCATCTACAATGAGCTTTAAAAGGGGGTGGGGGGGACTATGGCTAAACCTCTCATTAAAGTTCCCAAATCCAATTGTCTTTGAGAGCTAAAGGCCAGAGCAGGCGGTGGTATTTGGACTTGTACCAGCGGAGGCGGCTGTGATGTGCATTCCGGTTGAAGACAAAGCAGCATCCCTCAGCCAGAAGACAGGCTAGATAGGGCTCCTCTGATTGGATAAGCTCGACCTTGCATGAGTCAGCGTGCTGTCCGCTGTCTAAGGTCAAAGCAAAGGCAGTTGATTCAGATGCAAAGATACAGTATCGCTCTCTCACCAATACTATCCTTACTTAAAATAGAAAAGCGCCTTCCCCACACACGTGCACACGCTCGCCGTCATGGTGTTGTTATGTCCACGATCACGTGCGCCTTATCGCAGCATTACAGAATGAGCTTTTATCTGGGCTACCAGGTGTGGCAGCCAAACTAACAACAACCTTAACCAACACTGCATGCAGTTACCTCTGACCCGGACATAGGTTTTCATGAGGCCAACCGATAATTGAAAGGACATCTATCACACTTTAATTGACAAAGCTAATCAGGTTTTATAATTGAATGGGCTTTGCTTCAATTCCCTTCAAATGCTTTCTCATTCTTTACTTTACTTGTACAAGGAGCCTCTCTCTCTCTCTCTCTCTCCCTCTCTCCCTCTCTCTCTTGACAAGTGCCATTGCTGTCTTCCACTTGATGCAAGTAGACGGTAAGATGTTCAGATTCTGTTTGTGGTCTCTCTGCCTTATTGACCTCTGCCCTGGTGGTAATCTATGGATGTGATGAGACGCTTTCAAAGTTGACCACAGGCTAATCTCCAGGCTGCCCCTCCCTGTGCTCGCTTAACTTTTGAGTAGAAGTTCTGAGAACAGCTCCAGGGCTTGCTGGTTGGGGATGGGTTTGACTTGAAAATGACTGGACTTAGAACTCATCTCCTCCACGGCAATGTGCTCAGCTTATGTCGAGGTATTGGTAGTCAGCACAATGTCTGCATCTGATAGTCCTCAGTCGGCCATACCTGCTCCATTCTCTCACCCACGTTGATAAATAAAAGCTATGCAGCCTCCTGCACCTCTCCCCTGGGCATTTATCAAGAGCGACGAGAATATATTTCATCCCATGGCCAGTCGCAGTCACTCGCCCGAAGATGAATAACACTGAAGTTCTTAAGGTCAGGGAAATATGGCTACTAAAACTCTCAAAGTGAACGTGACCATTACTATCTCCACAATACAGTCATTCCATCCATCCGCAAGCCACGGTGAAATATAGCCCAGAATAAATGCTCGGCCATTTTTCAAAAGCCTGTGTAACCCCCGCTTGGACAAACAAACCATGACAAAATATTAGCTGCTTAGCCATTGAATTAGACCAACAATGCAGAATACCCAAACAGAGCGATGACAGAGCTATGCTAGTTTTACACTAATCTGTAATCACTTTTCACACCCCCTCCAAAATAGACGGTGAGGTTTCAAATGAACTTCATTAACTTCATTACACAAATCAAGCCAAATAATTGTTCTGTTGTTGTATCCAATTTTTTAGTAGCTGCTTCATGAGCATTATTCTCCCTTCCGTACGCACTAACACCTGGCCATTTTTGCAGCACTGGCACCATGCCAACCTATTTATTTCTCTGTTGTCAGTTTGGATAGTTTTGTCATGTGGCTTTGCTTGTTTGCATTATGAAAATGATACTGCCTGAGATAGATCTGTTTGTGTTAGAGGTGTAAAACTAAGCTCTGTGCTGCAGAAAGATTCCCCTACAATACCCCAAACAATAACCTTGTGTGACATATGTCATTCCCTGCATAATGAGAGCGATTGGGGATGTTTATGACGTTCTATCCGACAAAAAGACAGCAGTTGTTGACGGAAAGCTGCGGATCACTGTGCAATCACATTGTTAAATTACATTTGGAGAGAACGATGCCTTTTGTTTCAAGGGAGGTTTTCTATCACCGCTAATAGCCTGCGGACATGGTTGAAGTGAGGGACTTGCTGACGAGCCAAAAGCGTCCAGCTATTTTGCTTATTATAATACTTCACACAGCAATTGTCAACTGAAACACATCTGCCGGGAACAGATTGGGTCAGGCATTCTTCAGCGGCCAGCACTCCTTTGTGCATCATCAGTTTAAATTCTGTGTGACTTTGAATGTGCATGTGGCATTACAGCTGGAATCTTTGTGTGACCGTCTTTTCTCAGAGGGGAGGGGCCGAGGGGGAAGGGGGTGGCTTTCATATTCAGGCAAATGCAGACACTGTTCCTAGCCCAGCTACTAGGAGATGCACACACACACACACACAAACACACACACACACACACAGTAAACCCTCCCCATATAAGTCCATGTGATGATGTCAATCTGTGTGCAATTCATAATTCATTTTATTAACTCACTCGACCGTGCTGGCCACATTCCCCAGTTAATTCTATGTCGGCCAAATAGCAGGCTAATAATAACATATCTAAATGGGAAGATGACATAACATCCCTTCTTTGATACCCATAGGGAACGGCAAAGCCTTCCCTTTCCCGTCCATCTGGTTGTTGTGGACGCTGGCTGGTTCCGGCAGGCTTTGGCAGGCCGGCTGCTTCTAATCCTGACACTATGACCCCATTAATGACACACGGTGCGCAACGAATGCATCTCTCTGGGCTACTTTACAAGTCAAATTAAATATAGAAGTCGCAAATGTGTGTGATGCAATCGATGGCACGTGCGCGCACACACACACGCACACAAGCGTGTGTAGTTTTATGGCTGACCTGACCTTGCATGGTGTGACGCCTGATGGCATGGCAGGTTGTGTTCTAATCAGAACAAAACTCTCAGCTCTATTAGTAAGTCAAAACCCATCAGAGTGTCCTTGCAGGTGAACAGCCTGCATTTGACATTAACTCCAGGCTGGGCCAACCCCTATGTTAATTAGAACTGATCCTCTAGAAGGTCACAAGAGGTAAAGGCTGATCGGGATTACGATGGCATTGCCGACATCGCTTCAGTAAGAATGATAGGCGCCTCTGGTTGCTGTGCTGGTGCAATAGAAAGATAGACGTGGTGACGGGTGTACTGTGGTACACTGCATACTGTAGAGGGACGATGACACATGCAAGGCCTCACAGGACCGAGCTTTTAATCTTCAATAAAGCAGTCCTCACACTACTAAACGAGGTCATTTCTCAAATGAGCTATAATTAACAAATGGCCAATCGTGTGTTAAAACGACTCCCTTGCCACAGGCAGGATGATTTGGCCTTCTAATATGCACTAGAATAGTGATAGCTTGGGCGTCCCCTAAAACAAAATTGTGGGATATGAAAGATTTCTAAATTAAAAATAATAATACAATATAAAAAGATTGTATTATTAACATTCTTAATAATATGGATATATAATGTGTAATGCACATTACACAATGTATACACAAATACAGTATACATATAGTTAATTTGTATGCATTTTTTTTAATTTTCATGGTATTCAAAAGAAGCGATTAATTGCTTGCATTTTTGGGGTTCATGTTCAAAAACCACTGGCATAGAGTCTACCTTCCAGAGGCGGATGTTTGTTGTGCAGCGTGTGGGTGGTAGTGTACTCACTCTGTGGGCACTGTTCGCTGGTACAGTTAAGGGACTGGAGGTCAAGCCCCTGACAATCTCTGCCTCCAGTCCCCGGAGACGGCTGGCTACACTCTCGGCTTCTCCACACGGAGCAGTCGGCGCCGCATGTTGACCACTTGCTCCATTCGCTCCAGCCCCCGTCAACTGCAAACACACACACAGAACACAGGTGGGCATACGCACGTCAAGGTACACATAACCTACGCTCATTTGGTTTAATTTAATGATGCGTTTCACCGTACTGTGATTAATCGTACTATAGAAATGCCTCATGTACTAACGTGTTAGCGCCCGCTTTAGGCGTAATTTCGTCGCACTTTGCGCCTGAAAACATAGCATTGTATGTACAAACAGCACGCATATGGCTAAAACGCTTTTCTGCCTGCTGAAAAAACACAGGATCGCAAGATACGCTTTCCTATTCATGCATAATGCATTCATGGGAGGGTCGAGGGGAGATTGGGCGTGTCGCTCAAACATATGGTAGGAGATGTGCAAAGAGAGAGTGATTACCTATTCTGTTGAATGTATGTAAACTGCGGTGGAAAGCGAAAGCCGGTATTGTGGTGAAAAATCTCCGCCTCTGAAAAGCTTCTTTGAACAGGAGAAGCAAGCAAAGGCAAGATTAATCTGAACAAGACGAATACACAGGCCATGAAGAGACGTGCTGAAGGATTTGATTGTTTGTATGTTGTTAAAATGAATGTTTATTCCACTGCTTTCATTTATATTTTATAGTCACACAAATATATTTATTTTGTGGTAGAAATATGCCCTTTATCTCCAAGTTTGACGAGACATATAGACAAGTAGGCTATTTATAAATAGGTCTACTTCATGATTGTTAAACCTGTTTTCTTTTCTTAGTTCCATAGCTTTTGGGCACCAGAACTTACAGATATGGCTGGAACATAGACCAGGCTACACGCCGTGTTAACACCAAGTGTAGAGGGCGTGATCAGTCGCAGGTTTAGTACATCCAACGTAAAATTCGATGGCACAGCGTGCGCTACACAGTGTTCTGGCTGCGCTTGCTTTTTACGTTGTGCTCGCTAACGTATGTACATGAGGCCCAACATTTTTTATTTTAATAAATTCAAAGATTAGATGAGAGGAATTTACTTTCAAACATAAAGAGGCTCGGCTGAAGTCCATCCAAAAACAATACTGAAAGCCGTATATTGAACATCAGATGCAAACGTGTTATAAAGCAGCGATGTATTTGCCATGCTGTATTTGCGTGAGAGTCTGTTTCCATCCTGCGCATATGCACTCCAAAATGGAAACCTGCTGTGGAAAGCATCATGAAGACATGCAAATCCACTTACACACAAACACAAATCCAGGAGGCGCGCAGGGTAACCAAAGTGTGTTAAATTGAGGAGGGTAGCCCCATTGTCTCAAGCAGTGCTCTTCTGCTTTTCATTCAACATGGAAATCAGGTGGGTTACACAACAGAGCAAAAGCCCACTGGTACGTGCTGCGTGTGTGTAGGTGATGTGGCCCGGCAGGCCCAGCTGTCTGCAAACCACATTTGTTCGGGGAGCAAAATTTGGCCCTAGGAAAATTGGCTCCCTGTTGGATAACGTGCGTAGTCACACACACACACACACACACACACACGCACGTAAGCAAACACTCGTGAGCAAATAAATATGTCCATTCCATTAATTGTTATCCTCCCACAAAAACAGACTAGACTGCAAGTATTCTATCACATTTTGAGGTAATTGTAACACCGGCAACATGCTCGACATCTGCCGAGTATGTGAGTCAGTAATATACAGTAGTATATGCATTGCGCTGACTTCAAGGCAAATCAACATAAAGCTTTGTGCATTTCCCTTGCCCTTCATTCATAAAGCTTTATGTACAGTGCACATATCAGATTTCACAACAACGTATACCTCACAGTTATGATCCACCCCTGTGCACAATAACCTCCAACACGCTTGCATCAGGACAAACGTATAAAACAAAACAATAGCAAACACAAATGGGTTGGTTAGAGCTGTGGAGGTGAAGCTGCTCAGCCACTTCACCCCCTGCAGAGGCGGAGGCCATTCCTGCGGAAGGTGCGGGCAATTTGGCTCCGCGGACGGGGGGCGAGGGGGGGGGGGGGGCGGAGGCGTGGAGTGCCACTGAGAGTGATACCGTGGTGGGGCCCGGGGAAGGTTACCATAGGGCTAATGGGAAAAGGAGCAATAATGAGCTCTCATGGGGGGGGGAAACCGCCACTCTCCATTTCTCCCCAGCTCTCTCACTTTTCTCCCACGTGGAACGGCGAGCGCCGCCTGATGACAGTCAGTATGGAGCCACGCAACCTGCATGCCTTTATGAGGGGGGAGGGGCTCGGCCCCCCTCGTGATCGACCGGGAGGCCAGGGAGCGCTCATTAATCCTGGCAATCTGCGGCACGGGGGTCGCGATCCCTGTAGTGTGAGCCTAACCCCAGCCTCAGAGGGTCAGAGGCTGGGGTTAATAAAACACAGGCGGGACAGTGCTGTTATTCAATGTGGGGCACCTATTACAGCATAATGATACACAATAATGATACCATTTGGACTCGATTTGGGCAAGGTGCTGCTCTAATAGCCCCTGTGCCGAGCACTAAGCCAGTTGCACAGGTGGGGAACGTGTGTGTGTGTGTGTGTGCGTGCGTGCGAGAATGAGAGCAGGTTTCCATATGGGCCTGCATATTTCTATATGGGCACATTTATCTTCCTGCAATAAATGTATACAGAATGACCGTTAGTGCGTGTGTGTGTGTCTGTGTGTGTGTGCGTGTCTGTGTGTGTGTGTCTGTGTGTGTGGGTGTGTGCGTGCATGGTGAAATGCGTGACGGTATGCTGACAACCGCTCAGGTCCCGTTGCATTCAGTTCCATTTGGCAGAGAGAGCACAACCAATCAGATAATTGCCCTTGTTTTGGCATTGAGTGGACCTATCCGTTTGGCCAGTGGGCTTATTATCCACCTAGCTTGAATTGAGAATTACATCCTAATGAATATATTATATCAGCCCTCAGTTTATCCACACCACTGTGAAATAAAGAGATGAGATCAACATCTGCCCTGATGAGGTGATGAAATTCCGCTGCTCTTCCCCACCACAAAGCAAAACTAATGACCATGCAAATGACATTTTCAAACAAGCAGATTGCAGTGAAAACAGGGGGCCATTGATAGCTGTACGGCCGAGATACTAAACACTGTGATGCCAAGCAGAAAAACACTTAAGGCTAAAGCTGCATAAACAGTGTCGGGCGGTCAGTCTCTCTTCTCGCACATGTAGAAATATTTCATCAACAGCAGAGGCTTTGATAAAACCGCGAAGCTTGGTAGAGGGTTTATAATAGGACACATGCAATCAATGTGAGACAGTAGTGAGAGTATATGCAGCGAACCAGTAAATTAGTTCAATTTCCTTATAACCTTGTCCAATGCAGGGCTAAAACCACAGCCAAAATCCATGCTTCCCATTACTTTTCAGTAGCCTACAGTAGTTATTGTGCCAATAAGGACAAACACTGCCTGCTGCCAGCGTGTCTCAAAGACAGACCACAGAGGCACTGCACAGGCACTACAGCCGATTTTCAATCACGGTGCACAACAGGTTCTGGGTGGGTCGGGTCTGGGTACAGGGACAGTAATACAATAGCCCAGCAGCAGGCTCCTATTTGAACATGTTGTCAAGGAGAGAGGCAAAGGGCGTCCGACTGTGCTTACAGGCCAGCGGGAGAGGCCTGTTTGAGGCTCCGCGCTTCACAATCACAATGGCGGAGTACGGGTGCGGTCCCAGATCAGTGGCCGCCCACAGCTGCCTTGTCCTTCAGGACAACACAAGGAGGTAGACCAATTACCTGCGAGATCAGCACGTTAGCCTCTCCCCTCCCACTGTCCTGTCAGCATCCTGTACATGTTTGAACAATAACCACCCCTAATCCCAATGCTCAAAGCCTGATGGGAAAAGCCTGGGAGAATAGCAAACATGGGGAGGGGTTTTAGGGAGAGAGAGGCGATTCAGGAGAGGTTCATTGCCATTGTTTTAACTTTATATGCTCTTCTTCTACTGATAATAATAATAATAATAATAATAATAATAATAATAATAATAAATATGTGTGCAATAATAAATGCACATTCAAATAATTAGGTTTGTTACTGAAGGGGACATCATATTCCTATAGTATATTGAATGAGGCTGTATTGTGAATGATGTGTGGTACCGCATAATGTTTTCACAATAATAGCCATAACATTCATAGAGTAGGTACTTTTGGAAAAGGGGTAACATTTATATTGGAACAATTATTGCTATTCATTGTTTTATTCACTTGTTGGAAAAGCCAGGTGCATAAAGTAGAAATGACAACCATGCATTTGCTCCACCCGTGTATTATACCCGTGTATTATATTATCTCACCTGACCTGTCTATTTGGTTTTCCGTACCTAGAAAATGAGTTGTTATTAAGAATCAGGTTGCAGAAAATACCTGGTATTTTAGTACTTTATCATATTCTCACCACTGCCTACAGTAAATGTTTACTACAGACAGATAAACAATAAATAGGTTGAATGTCTGCTTTGGGCTAACCCACTTGTTTCTCTTTCATATGTATTTAGGGCATACACTTTCATTTAATCTCTTGATAAAACACAAAAGTGAATACAGCAGCCTCAAATATATTAAAGGTAAATTGCATAATGTGTATACACAAACAAATGCATATACCCTTAAGTCTGATTATTTTCTGTCGAGTATAAATGTCCCAACTCCTCTTCAGGGATAGGCACAATACTTCAATAATTCACTCTGTTCAGATTACTTTCTCTTTGCTCCCACATAACAGAGAAGTCAAATTAATGTGGCAGTGTGGCAGATGTCACCATGTTTCAATTTTAACCTTACAGATAATATCAGCATTTCCTTCTGGCCATGAGTTTCGCCGGCCACCCTTTATAGGAAACGCCGGTGTGATCCGGGGCTTTGTTCATGTCTGACATTTTGCCGTGACTGCTTCAATTTGCAGTGACATCGAGTCAATGCAGCGGTGTAGTCTATAAGAGTGAGGGAGGGCATGCAGAATAATGTGGAATGTTTCAGGAGCGAGCGGAGAGCGCAAGACCGGGCGAAGGAGACAAAATGAGATAAGCGCCGGCGTGGCATGAGCCGCTCGCTGTCTGCAGCTGATCTTCTCTGCTCGGAGCCCAAGGCATTCACCCTAGCCTCCCACTCCTACACCTCCACAACTCCCTGTGTCTCGCCCAGCAGGGGGCCCATCTGATCCGCCAAACAGGACTCCACATACTCTCATTAAACACTTCAGAGACTCTGACAAATACACGGGTGAGCCTTCCGAAACTTCACACTTTTCTTTGAGAAGAGGTGGGAGCTCACATTCTGATAGGAGAGTCATCATTAATAGACATGTGAACAGTTGATCATCGAAGCGTCTTCAAAACGTGTTGAAGAAGCTTCAGTCTGTGAAGAGGTTTAATAAGCGGGGAGCGGAACAAGAGTAGCTGTGGCTGCCTTAAACACCGATCTGATAAAAGCTAAATCATTTTCATGCAGAAACAATACTGAGGGCTTCTTATTCAAAAACTACAATTATGCTATTTAGCACACTCTATTATCAAATTACTTAAAGGCTTGCTTAAGGATTCTTACAGGTCGGTTGGGCATGGGAACTGAACCTGGTACCTTTTAGTGTGGGAGTCTACCACCACCCAAAACCTGCCATGTTTGGTGGGCCAAACAGAGATCAATTAGAGTGTAGCTTCTGCATGCTGCTAGCTTCACATCTGTATCGACTTGTTTCCATCATATAGTCCTTCAGCAACTCTGTCTTTAAAGGCAGAATATTGTGAATCTTTAGAAGCCATCAATGCATTAGACAAAAACCAAAACAGCCTATAACGACATATTCAAACATATTCTGCAATTGTTACTCAAAATATACAGTATTTTTCTGCAACCCCATTTTGCAAAGATCTAAAATAAGATACTGAATGCACTAGGGAGCTAACGATCATTTAAAAAGCCTTATAATTAATGAACTCATGAAAACAGAACAGCATTAAATCATGGGAATTCACAATAAATAGCACACATAAAAACAAAGGCACACTAAAATAAAAAAAGCCTAGCCTAAAAAAGCACCACTTCTGAATTCAAATGTTAAAATGTCATGTCTAAATGAATAACATGATAACCATCTGCAGTTCAGAGTGCAATTCATATTGTGCCCAGTCTCTTTCTCAGGCAGTCTGAAACACCATCATTCACTCACTGGACTTGACTATTAAATCCATTTCGGTGCACTAATTAAAGTTGTTACGTATGACCTCAACATGTAAAGAAGCTCTCTGCTAGAGTGGTTTCATCTATTCTGTTCCCGGCAGCTGATTGCTACACGAGACCCTCCGTCCCTGCGTTCGGCCCGGAAATAATGACTTACGCATGCGGTAGTCACATAGATGTGATGAACTCGATGCTGTGTTGGCTGGGCAGTGTCTGATCGGTGACAAATGAGGAGAACAGTCCGGTCGTCCCGGGGACCGCCAGAGGTGTCTCTGTGAGTACACAACCGAGTCGCCGTGCCCCTTGTGGTCATAGGCAACACCTCATCATCCCTCGGCCCCCGACCGGAGTGGTCGCTGGCCTTCTGCCGTCCCCTCCCCCTGATGCTCTTTCTGAGACAGGTGACAAGTGGGGGAAAAGCGGGGCGGCAGAATCTACCGTCTGTTGCCAAAGAAAGAGGTCCCGGCGCTGTTGTGTTCATCATCAAAATAGAACCAAACAGTGTTTTGTCTCAGCCAAAGTCTCCGCAAATTGTGCTCGCAGGGCACAATGCAATTTCTGTCAGAGCACCCCGAGGGCTGAAATTACACACTTACGCCTGGGAAAGGTGTGGGGGAGAAGGTGTCTAACAATAGCGGTCGGGACTGACATTAATCTCTTTAAGCTCATAGAGGTCAGAGGAGTGCATTGCCACGGGATTGCCGAGCATCCCTGGGCACCTCTAATTCCACTGCTCGTTCTTCCAGAGCTAATAATTCCAAATCCATCCAGATAGCCGGCTGAATGAGCCCATATTTCCTTTGTCTTACCCCCCCACCAGTCTGTATTGCCATGGACCGTGTTACTTACACTTGCACTTGACGGCGAGTGATGTCTTTACACGGCAGACGTGTAACACGACACCCTGATTCACTGAGGTAGATAACCTCTGTTTTAGACAGGGAGATGCTTCCTCTGCCAGAGGTGTTGGATTTCCCCCTCTGCTGTTCACCGAGCACGGGAAGATTTCTCCTGCGGTCAGCATGGCTTCAGAATGCCAGCACAGTCCGCAGACTGATCTGTTTGGCAGCACAACAGCGGTCGCCTACTCACGCTCAATCTTTCTTCTCTTCTTTCTCAAATTTCTTAGGTCTCGCTCTCTCCCACTGTCTGTCTCTCTCTCTCTCTCTCTCTCTCTCTCTCTCTCTCTCTCTCTCTCTCTCTCTCGGGGAGACCAGAGGGGCGAATCAAACACCCCTTAACTTCTCACACGTAAACACGGCACACGGGCTGCTATAATTCAGCTTTTTATTGCCCCTATTTACTACATGGCTTGAGCACCAAACAATAACAGATGTACTGGCTGGCGTGACACAGTGCCTTGGCAGGGCCACGGGAGACAGGCAGATCCGTGAAATAAAAGCGTAGTCTGCGTACAGCGCAGAAGAGAAAGAGATGTGCGATGCGAGAGGAAGCCTGGATATTGCGGCACACAACCAATACACTGCCAACTAGGACGGAGTTGTGCAAACAAAGGAGCCGAACAAAATGGCAGCCGGGAGGCAAAGAAAATCAGATGACCTCTAGATGCACAAAAAGCACAAAAAAACGGCAGCCACAGGAAGCAAAGCGCCACAGGACAAGAGAGGTTGCCTGGGGTTTTACCTGGACAGGTGGCCACACAGGCACTTTTCTGGACGTTCTGCCCCTCGCAGGACGTGCCTCCGTTCAGCGGGGTGGGGTTGGTGCAGCTCCGACTCCTCTTCTGCCAGCCGCGGCCGCACACCGCGCTGCAGGACGACCACATGGTCCATGTGGACCAGCCTCCGTTGACTGTCCAGGCCCGCGGCAGGCGATGGAGGGGTGGGGGTGGGGTTACAGGGAGAAGGATAGAGGGAGGGGTGATGGAGGGACAGAGCAGCCAGGATTACCCGACATGCACCAAAGGAAAAACGTGCTGAGCTACAGAAACCGTGACTACCATTACGCTCGCCGGGCCAGCGCTGCAGGGAGGACTTCACGGAAGAGCGGCGGCCTGCTTCCTGTGTCTGCTGGAAGCTTGCCAAGAGGTAGAAAAATAAAAAAAAGGCTTCAAATTGAAGCAGAAAATAACATGGCGGCCTGTCATCTTCACGCTTCTCTATGGGTAAGACAAATTATGTATGGCTAATGCACAAGTCTCTCAATTTCACTACGGCAAAAGATGGCCGTAATGGTAAAAGTTCATAATAAATTGTAACATAATCGTTGTAATGAAATGCCACTTATAGCAAAATGGTCAGAAAAAGGTAAAACCACAGAACATCTTCCAGGAAATGCAAGCCCTCGTCTGAATAAGGCATACAATATCTGGGTATTTCAAAAATTCTGATTGCCATCACTGATTTCACATCGTTTTCACGCTGCTCGTGACGCTTAAGTGTTGCCTGGATTGCGTACAGTACTGTATTATTTACTTTATTTTTACATGTGAAACGGAAAGTCAAGGCTCGTTTCTGTAATTACAGCCACACTATGTAATCTCTCCCGTTGCAGGGAAGCCATGTTCTGAACCTCAACTGGTTATTGCTGCATAATTGTCGCTGTATAATCGGATCATGGCAAGTGATTACATTGAATCAAGCTGGTTTATTTCTAATCAACCATTAACTTCTTCCTGTATCCTCTTTGTCCCAAGCTATTCCCGATTCCTGATTTGTTGACTTGAGTCTTGTTCCTCTTTTGTACATACTCCGCTCCTAATTTCCCCCCTAACTCTCCCTTGCGCACATCGTGGCTGAATCATTTCCTTGCCCTCTCTCCGCGATTGATTGCCCACCGCAGCGAGGTAAATTGCCAGGCAACTCGGCCCCTGATTACCTCTTAGCACAGAGCGCAGTCACCAGCCAGGCCTTGTTAAAATGCATCTTTGGCCCCCTCCTGAACCCCTGTTTGAGAAGGGGATGTTATTATGACTTGCTATACCAAGAGTCCAGCCAGTGCACTGGGCTTTGATGCTTTAAGCTAACTCAATTATTCTGTCCTGATACAGGGCTATGTAGGTGAACAGCAGTAATGGCCCTTTTGAATAGGCCCTATTCTACAGTAATTTCACATGAATTAACATTGGGATGGCAATACATTTGACATTTTGTCAGGAGCAAAGTGATTGACAAAACACAAATTGCACATCACAGGCCCCCCTCGCAATTTATCCTCAGTGTCAGGTTAAAACCATTGATTGGCAAGATGAAAAGGCCAACGATGGTGTAATATAGATGTCTTCATCTGAAAATGCACAGAACAAAGTGTGCAGACCCTTTCAAACAACAAATCCACTGTAGCAAGGAACAAGATACTTACTGACAATTGTGCCTTCAAATACAAGACTACCCTGTACTCAATACACCATCTCCTTTCCAATACAGACATAAAAATAAAAAGTACTCTTTCAATTACACGATCCACAGCAAGTGTGCACTGCGTCAGCTGAAATTACCACATTCGATCTGAAACCATTCATTGTGAGTACAGGGTAAAATTTTATAGTTCTAATTCGCCATTGACAGTTTTTTGGAGCAGCCCCTCATGTTGGTCATAGCCTAACTATAATGCAGTGATTTAATTGGCTGTCGCTGGCCCCGGCAAACACTGGCGAACACGGCGCCAGATTCAGTGCATTCTGCTCGTACACACAATGTCGCTTTTCATGACACGCTCCCCGGCGACTGCCCATCTCCTCTTTGCATGTAGCCGAGAATTAAGCTGGTCAGTAATTTATGCAAACGTTAGTAGTGCCACTGCCCAGGGAACCCTCTGTGGTAGAAAAAGTGCTGTTCCCCTGCATTTTAATAAAGGTCAGTCTGCTTATCAAGCCAAGTCATTATTTACAGTTTGCTGTTAATTCAATTTCTGTTCTCGGCATCGGATCCACCACGGGGATAGAAGAAGATTGCAGCCCTCGGATAGGTGCGGTCAAATGGATCTGGATGTGCTAATGATTGTGCAGCGGCATTTTGCTCTCATTTATCTGTATGGGTATTTATTATTAGCCGTGTTTTGCTGTGAAATAGTGCTGACTTATGGAAGTATCACTACAAGAGAAACTGCACACTAATCGCAAATATAGTCTAGAAACTGACAAAGACTCTCACCAATGTGTTTACTGTGTAAAAAGCAGTCACGCTGAAAGCAGGGAGGAGTTGGATGCAGGGCCAGGCTACATGCAGGCAAACCAAAGATTTATTTCTGCAGATTTCGTGTTTTCACGTCTTACAGCTACCTTACGGCAAGAGAGAGAGAGAGAGAGAGAGAGAGAGAGAGAGAGAGAGAGAGAGAGAGAGAGCACCTCAGGTGTGCTGACAAGGAGCTGTCCTGTTGATAGAAGGAGATACCCACCATAGACTAGGACGGTGGCAGGGGTGCTTTTGCGTCGGGCAACAATGTTCTTGGCCACGCAGGTGTAGTTGCCTGTGTCCGCCAGCCGGGCCTGTTTGATGACGAGATTATGGTCAGCCGTGATGAAGAAATTGGGGTCGCCCGCCGGGTCGAGCACATCCTCATTCCTCTGCCACTCCACCTGAAAATAGGTTTCCACGATCACATCTCACTGCAGTTGGATGTGAATCCCCCCCCCGCCCACCCCGGCACTTCAAATGAACACATGTACAGATGCAGTGCGCAACACACGTGACTGACGCTGTTCTTCCATATCAGGAAGGAAGTATTCCGTACACAGCTCCGTTCTCAACATAAGGAATTCAATTATTTAGGAGACAAATACAGTGCTGTTTCTCTTTGTGTTTGGGACGCACCGCTTGTGCACTGTATCTACTGTAGCTGTGAAGCAGCAGGTCACGCCCTCTCAGGGCAGCAAAAAAAAAAAAAAACACGGCTGTTGTTCCTTTTTTGTTGTACACTGAGAGAGTGTCTGGCGTGTTCTCCTGCTCTCACTTGACCCTGCACTGTCTCAAGAGTAGCTATCGTACAGTAGCATTGTTGTTGCGGTAAGCTGCAGCCTGTTCCAATACTGCGTATAATTGGGCTCTCTTTCCCTCGTTGTGCGGTGTCCCCCTTGCTCTGCTCTGCTCTGATGTTTTATTCTGCTCAACTGTGTTTGGTGCCTGCTCTCCTGTTTGTCCAATCTCTGATTGGCTTTGGATCTCTGTACTATAGAATAGCCTTGGTTTTGTTATTGGGTCGGTGAAGGTCTTGCTGGGACCGGGAGTGTGAAGCTGATGAAACAGCTGGCCCCAATTCGGACCTCTCGCTACACACACACACACACACACACACGCGCGGGCGCGCGCGCACGCACGCAAGCACGCATGCATGCCCGCACATGCACGCAGGCACGTACACGCACCACGGCGAGCGTTAGAAAAGACAGCAAATGTGTTAAGAAAACAGAAAGAGAAGTCAGTGAGGGAAACGCAGGTGAGAGAAGAACAACGATATATAGAGGAGGGATTCACAGGGGGCAAAACGAGAGCAACTGTGCACATGTGGCAGCGGGCGAGACAGAGTGAGAGAGGCAAATAGAGCCATTAATTATAGATCAGCCTTTAGAGCTGTCAAACCCAGAGTGAAGCCTCAAAGCCCGCCTTGACTGATGTGACGAAACAATGTGATATATGGCTTCCCGCAGATGTAAAGGAGATAATAAATCAATAAGGGGGAATAATTAGAGGCGTAACTCATCCGTCCAGGGGTGTCGCGTCCGTGGAATCGCTGGGGGGGGGGCTAAGCCTGCGGAGGCTGGAGGCTGAGGGCTCTCCTCCCCCCCCTCCCCTGCTTGTGCTACTGGTGAGGGAAGGGAAACGTGATGCTAGATGTGAACCTATAAATAACGTGTGCCTAAGATCTGTCTCTCACCTCGGCGGGTGGGACTCCCTCGGGGGGGTGGCAGCGTAGCAACACCTCCTGGTCCAATGCCACCTCCTTCCCCAGTGGCTCCTCCTCAAAGTTTTTTCTCAGGTCTAGTGAATAAAAGGTTAGAAAAACAGAAATCCCCTGAAGAGTAATTGGACATTTTAAATACATGCCCTGACAACGGTGCTATTGTTCCCCCAGTTAAATAGCTCTGCCCCACTAAGCACGTGGAACTGCATTCGGCCCTCCCGAGTCACAAAAGGGGATCGGGCGCGAAAGAGCTTATTCCGACCGCCCCCGGGCCCGCCAGAAGATGCCCGCCTTCAGCCGGAGGGGTTCCGGGATCAGGCGGAATCAATTGCATTAACCCCCATCACACCTCCCTCCGATCCACTTCCCTCTGGCCCGCCACCCTTCTCGGCTCCATCTGTGCGAGGGCGCGGAGCAGTCATGCAAAAACAAACCGCTTCCCCCGAGGAGCCCTGGACAAGACTGGCTGCCTGGCTGGGACCTCACTTTACCTCTCACGAGCTCTCCCGCTGATGCAGCCAGCCAGTGCGCCCAGACCGGGGGATTACATAGGGGAAATTGGCAATGCTTGTTTGTTGGAGGACTATTTGTATGTGATAAGCAAGGCGGGCTGCAGATATCTGGTGGCTTTAGACCCTATTTCAAGTTGTATCGTTTACCTCGGAGTTTGAGGTAAACATTGCATTATCGCCTCACTAGTAGTGGTGGCGTCTGAACGCCTCCAGTGCACTTCTGGAAACAGATGCTGAGCCTGTCTGGGCCAATCACAACACGAGGAACATTGCATGCTGGCATTCAATTTAATTAAAGGTGATTTAATGGGACTGGAGGAGACTCAAAACACAACGGCCCTGGAAGGCTCAAACGTTTGTTTCATTTCCAGTGTGAAAATTGAGTTGTCCTACTGTAAGTGTGTATATGTCACGGTTTGCATGCATGTGCATGTGTGTGCATACAGTACTGAAGTACCTTAAAATATGTGTTTATTATCAAACATCTTACTGACATTGTTAAGATCAAGGTTGGTAATAGGTGTATTGTGGAAATGTCTGGTCTTGGAGCCGGCACTGGGTCTAGAATAATGCATATTTATGTGTGAATTAATAAGCCAACTGGCTTCTTCCAGTAAAGCTTTTCAGGCCGTAGCAGGAGATATCTCTCTGTTCGCTCGACAGATTTATGATCACTGCACAGCAATATATTTCAGATCTGTTTTCATCCCAGTTATTTTCATCATGGAGGTCATTGCTGCATATATACACACAGTGTATACTGTACTGTATAGTATGCACTCCATGTGGAATGAATACTAAAACATTTTATTCCCCAGATAAATACATTACACTGTTTATCTTGCTCCTCGCCTTTGTCTGATAATGTATTAATTGAATAAGCATCTCGGGAACTGTGATTTAATTGAAATCTAATAAACAGTACAGCATTACACTACACTAATATTTACACAATACTCTTCCCTCTAACAAAGACAAGAAAAATATTCACCCTGATATCACCGTTACTTATCGGTGCTAAATGTGGTAGTGTGTAAACACAATGTCACCAGTGGTCTTCTTGACATGACGAAATCATCTCAAGCTATACTTACAGGCGATCCTGATATAGGCTTTTTGGCTTTTCTGGGTTCCCGTAGTGCTCCAGGCTACACACTGGCACCAGTACTCGTCAAGACCAAAGATCTTCTCCACCTGCTGTCTGGTGATGTCAATCTTAACCTGCATTATAGGGAGTGCTGCAAAACACAGAGAGCATCGTAGTCAAAGCTGTGAACAGATGAGTAAATGCAGACTTACATTCCTAATGGTGTTTACAGTTTGAAATGGCGGTATGCATGTCTCAACGAGAATACTAGAAAAAAGAAAATGTTGATTTGATGTGTTGAATTGATTCCTTAAATGCGCCGGTAACCATGACCCAGGCCAGCGAAGGGGAACTCATTTGTAGGCAGGCAGGATAAACAAGCAGAGCACTATAATCAAATATAAACAGAGTGCTTGTTAACTGGGGAGAATGAGAAGAAAGCCTCACAGCCATCCTCTGGTGTAATTTGGGGAATGGTAAAACAGTGGCAGTTTAAACATGGTCTCAGTCACAGTCATTTGGGAGGGGGGGTGGTGGCCACTAATACACAAACAAACACTCCTTGGAATATTAATCCTAGGAGGGACGTTGCAATATATTGCAATATAAATAATGTGCATCTATTATTGTTACAAATGAAACTCTTAAAAATCCCTCGCCAAAAGTAGTAAAACAGTCAGTAATCCTGACGAAAACAATTTCTGCTAAATGTACAGCATACTGTAGTTTGACACATTGAAGCGGGTTTCATTACGGCTTGTTGTCACATTGTTTGATATTTGAGAAGCAATCTTTCATTTTACTGTGACCTTTTGCTTGGGACCTGTAAGCCAGGAGTGTTTCCTATATATTGACTAATGACCTTGATCCCTGCTGTTTTCGCCTCTGCTTTCCTCTCTAAAGAACAGATCGACAAGTTATACAAGTTATACTTCGCCTCGTCTCTACGGATTAACCAGTCTATTTGACGACAGAGCACACAAACCGCAGCCACGCTAGGCACACCAATGTAAACTTGTCTTGTATATTTAGGGATAGAATTTGCAGTTCAAATGTTATTTATCTGAATACACCCAAATAACATTTTGCACTCTTCGTATGCATGTTCAATTTGCAATGATAATTTCCAGCGCTCGGTCAAAAATGGATGAAGCCTGTCTTAAGTGAAACCTATTGCATCAGGTCATCACACCTATACGGCAATTGCAGTACATCTATGTAGAGCACAGATGCGAGGCCTTTATCTGGCCAAAATAGGAGACCTGACTAGTAAATAACTGGGGGTGAATTGTGTGTGGTGTGCAGGGCCTGTAACAGTGTCGTCTAGACCCACGGAGATGTGAGCTCTCATAAAGCAAAGCCAAGAGCATCCAGAGCTGGCAGGCACATATGCGCGCACACACACGCGCACACACACACACAACCGAGCCTACGTTATGAGATTACCAATGCAACGCCACCAGCCCCAGAGCCTCTCACTCACAGCATTAACCAGATGTTACCACCCCCTCCCCCCACGCCAACATACATGTTAAAAAAAGAGAAAAGAACAATAAATAAAAAGTCCACTTTGAGTGGAAGCAGGTGTCCATACCTGTCCAGGGTAAAAACCAGGGCCTTAGTGGCTAGGAACAATCTCTGAGGCCATTAGGACCCTTTTCTGCTGAATGCTAAACCATGATATTATTAACTATTTGAGGGCGACGGAGATGGTTTTGCAGGCTTGAACAGGAACCTGTGGTGAGAAACACCAAGAGCATCAATTTGAAGCTCTGCTTGCCTGAGTAATTGCCTTCCGTTTCCTTATCGCTTCCTGTTTTGATAATTACCTGCTTTCTGTCAGTGACACCTTCCAGTAACTCTGCTATGAATTACTCAGTCCAATTTCACTCCAATTAATAAGAAGGACAAAACAATAGAATTGGTACTGTCACTGTTAACAGAAACATAGTGACATTTCACAGTACATAATACTCAAAATATAAAATATACATATTTGTTTTTTATTTTCCAGCGGCAAATGAGGTTGAAGAGCTGTGAGTGAAACATGCATTATTCATACTATTATTTGGTTAATGCAACTCTAAGCATGCTTGACCCAAGCAAGCCTCTCATAGAGCAGATTATTAAGCATTATATTGATTCCTACAAGGCACGTAGCTTCAAAATAAGCATTGTTGACAATCATATTACCCTGTTAATAATGACGTGCAGTGTTATTTATGCCTATCAGTTTTGATTTTCTTTAGAGTAACTGGGAATTGCCTCATCCCACATTAACAGCCATCAACTGTGCACTTGGCGTCTCTATGCAACAACTGGAACGCTATATGTGAATTTGTGATTCCATTGCTTCACCGTGCATTAATCAAAAAACGCTCATATTCTTAACCTGAATCACAATGAAACATTTAGAAAATGTGATTACGAGATAAACACCACAAGCAGTTCTGGACATCCCTTGTTTTTAGTGGAGAGCAGTGACAGTCCCACACACCGGCAATGGAATGTATCTACAATAATGCTTTTCCATTACTTCATAGAAATGTGAGCATCTAAATAAAACCACACGTACACAAGCTAAAAATGTTCATGCATTCATTCATGCATGCACGCGCGCACGCAAACAAACACAGACAAACAGAAAGCGCCAACCACATGCTTATCCATTCACCTGTTCCCTGTGGTAAAATGGATGATTAAATCAGGCGCTTCAATCCTGCCTCTCAACATAGCGGCCTCTGTCAATCACCAATCTGTGTGTGTGCTATGACGTGGTTCTGAGGCAGACAGAGACTGTGGAGGCAACAGGGAAAATGTCTTGGCGGCAGACTCCCAAGGGGTCAGGCCAAGGAATACCAATGAAAACACACTGTGGTGCATTAACACAGTCCAAATTTAAGCACATCAAGGTGAGAGAAAGCAGGCAGAGCTGCAGGCAGAGCTGTGCAGATTCATGAAAGAACTGACACTAGTGTTGTATTGGGTCTGTTGTTGCAATCATGGCAACGCAGGCTTTACTCTGTTAAAAACACACAACAGCAGCGGAACATTTGCTCCAGCGTGATTCCCTCCTGTGCATGTGGCAATGAGACGATTATTCACTGATATACTCCATTTAAATGTGTGAGCGAAACACTATCACTTCCAACAAAAGACAGTCACACCGAGAAAGAGGAGGGCATGTTCGCGCGCACCGCGTCTGCACATTAATGTACGTCTGCGCGCGTGAGGGGGGCAAACAGTGTTGCACTCAATCCAGTGAGTCGATATATGGCTCGTCTGAGATAGAGACTTTATTTTTCTCCCCCACTTTACCCACACTCTTGTTTTCGCAGGCTGTGACCTCAATTCCACGGGGGTCATTTGCTTATCAAAGGCGAGGACTGGAACTTGCAGGTTTTGGGAGTGTGTGTTCATTGTGACAGAGGAAATTGAATTAGATCGCGCACCCGCCATATGTGCGCGGCTGGGATTCATCAGCGGGACAGAGGGATTAGGGGTTGAAAAGTCTATGCCGCGAAAACGCACTGTTGGTGCAGAGCTTGCAGTGGCACGCGGTCAAAAGCATCATTTGACCCCACCAGTTGGGACCTGGTGGGGGTTAGCAAAGCACAACCACACTGGGAAAGCGTTCGTGTGTGCGTGTGTGGGGGGGAGGGGGAGTGGTGGGTGGGGGAGGGTTCATCCCAAGCCAATTACCTTAGTCGTCCCATGTGGAATGCAAGCCTCATGGTGGAGTACATTGTAGTGGAAAACATGTCAAAAGCGGCCCAACTCGCGTGCAGCACAATTACCGGCACCACCAAAGCAGAGTTAACCTGGTGCCGTGCGGGGGCCAAGGGCATGAGCACGCCATCACCCGAGGCCTACGACTGAAGTCAAACGGCTCTCATCAAACCTCCATTACCATGTAAAGCACTGTGGTGATGTGTGGCCCATTCCGGCTGACATGGAGACTGAGGCGTGAACGGAGTGAGCGGCAGGTGTCTCTAGCCAGGGACAATGTGGCCTTCTGAATGACACATGGCTTTATTAGGCGGACAGAGTGAAAGGGAGAGTGAGCCAAAGAGTAGGTAAAGACAACGAGGGGTAGAAAAGGAAGA
This sequence comes from Amblyopsis rosae, assembly GCA_025399935.1. Taxonomy (NCBI): domain Eukaryota; kingdom Metazoa; phylum Chordata; class Actinopteri; order Percopsiformes; family Amblyopsidae; genus Amblyopsis; species Amblyopsis rosae. The sequence goes on along the minus strand of JAODTR010000002.1, from coordinate 2,777,648 downwards.
AGAGAGGGACGGTGAAAGACAGAAGAAGAAGGAGAAGGAGAGATAGGGCGGGATCCCATGCAGGAGCCATGGCTGTGAGGTTGTGACACAGTCACTAAGACAGTGTCCTGGGTCAAGGTTCGGCCTGTGGCGACGACCAGCATTTTCAAGCGCCCACTTTGATCAAGCTGTCCTTTTGGCACAATGAATGCGCAGCGCAAGGACCCGGCTGATGCACTGAATGTCTTCACAGATTATTCATGGCTGACAAACAGGCCAGCGGGTAGCGCTCCAATCAATCCGGTTAGGCTTGGTTCAATGCCAGGCCAAGGAGACTCAGGTAGGCCCTGCTCTGTGATGAGTAGCAGGGGATTTAAGAGAGATGAATGGTACAACAAGCGATGCTCTTACAATAGATTGGTACCCTTGGATGTATCCTCTGTTTTCAGTTAATGTTATTTAGTTCAATGTTATAACTTTTATTTATGCAATGATACGCAGTCTTTTTTTACACTGTGAAATAACCATTGTCGTCAACACGCTCTCATTCCCAACTCGGCAAAAATTGCAGCTTGCTCAATGGCCTTTATAGTCAATTTTCGAAGCGTTAGAAAGCTTTTGGCATTTTAGGATGAAGACTGGTCATTGACTGTTACGGCAAGGCTAGGGAATTACCACAGGTTTTTTTTTTGCTATACGAGCATGCAATTTTAGCGAAAGTATTAGCTCCTGGTTGTAGATAAATAATCAATATACAATCGAGACATGTTGTATTGTATTTACCTGAAATCATAAAATGTAATAGTTTCAGTTACATGTATATTTCGGTATAGGCTGTTTGTAGCTTATGATTAAAAGTAATTACATTTTAACATGTCTCGAATAACCCTGTATTCTGTAAATCTCCATAGAGAATTGTAAATATACTTTAAGTCCTCACACTGACATACGGTAATTATATTAATTCATACTGGGGTAAGCAAACTATTTGAAAATCTATCCTACGTGATAAAAAAAGATATAATAATAAAAATAAATTATTTTAAATAGTAAAATGTGTAATATATTGTATACACATTTATGTGTGTTTACGTAAGCAATTAGTGTCAAATTAATTCACAGTTAATGATGTTTTACTATACTTTCATAAACTATATGATGTACACGTCATGTCTAAATACACAATTTTTGGTGCTAGTTTAGTATCACAAACGTGTCATATAAAAACATTATTTTGGGTGCCAGGTATTTTCTTTCTTGCCTGGGCGTGTGGGGGTGTAGGCATGCATGGGTTGTGTCAGTCAATTTCAGGTGGCACAGTTGGTTTGAACCAAATATTGCACAGGTCAGACCACCCAGATGCAGGCATGTTTCTGAGTTTCTGAGCTTTAGGCAAAGGTGCACTAAGCAGACTTATCCAAAATCACATGCCGCTTTGTGTTTCTTACACTGGCCTATTTATTTAATGAATAATTTAACTAATGACAATTCTTAACCGTTGTGGATTACTAGAGGTGCCATATACGCACACCTGGTACCTCCCAAACAAGGTCGGTTTACTCCTGATAGTTGCCCTTCTTTAAAGCCGGTCGTCTAGACTTTTGCTGGTCATTACAAAATTGGCAGATTGCCTTGATAGAGAGCACTCTGCTTTAAAGGGAATGAGATGAGCTGATTTGATTGACTGTGAGTGAAGACAGAGCCCACCACTCCTCCTACTGATAATTGATCATTCTAATCCAGCCTTTTTACAACTGCACCACCGGTTAACCTATTTACTGCCACATCTTGAAACTAGCAGAAGCACACTAGACAGTGCGCACGCACCGTGAACTTGCATTGTGCACCTCCATTTACACCTTGGTCAGGATACTAGGGCCCACGGTATATGGTACTAGCATAAACTTTACGAACACGTATAATTAAACATGCATTGAACACGCAATAATAATGTATAAATTAAGATTTAGAGTGTGTATACAGTTGATTTGGGAAGAGGATACAGTACAGTGCTGTATTAATTCTCACTATCCGCTGCAGTGTGTCTTGTGTTAACACCTCAACATGGTGGGGCTAGGGGGCTGGGGGTTGCGAGTGAACATCATCCTAGCTCAATTGTAAAAATGAATTGGGGATTTACACATTGTGTTCATAACCCTTCGAGTACGATCGTCACTCTGCTATAACTGGCATTGCCATACACACACAAACCTACTCACACAGGATGTCACAACAATTTGCATGGTGTATAATGCAGAAGTTTGAGTTTTTAGTTGCACAGGTGTTCACAGGTTTCACGTGATAATCAACTCATTTACAGAACATGCCAGCATTGCTCCTCTTGTGTAGAAAAGACATGCACATTTCCGCAACAAAAGAATGCCATAAAACATTCTCATTTATTTATTACAGAAACCTGGTCACTAACACCAACTAAAAAGGTCACAACTGATTAAATCAAATGAAGAATAATGCAACGCAATGGATTTGCCATTTGCGATGCCCCTGCTTAATTAGCTTGCCTAACCTTTCTATAAAACTGCACAGACAACCGTGACGTATACCAACTCTGTGATTTACCACTGTGGCCTTCTTGTAATTACTCTCCACCTAACATCCTGAGCCCAGAGATTGGCAAGTGCAGAATGTCCTGGATCCCACACTTTTCAGGCAGGGAGCAACTGGGACCTGGGTCTTTTTTATCTCTGACACACACCTTGTCCTACGTCAAATGAGAACACATCGGAGGTGAGGGCCTTGAGCGCTCTGTGTCTGCTTCCATTACACTCAGCAGAGTGGAAGGATCTGATAGAATGTTACACCCGCATGAAAGCCATGATAATTTGCTCAGGCTAACATGTTTCTCTCCCCCTTGTCTGACACGGCCTTGGGCTCTGAAGTAAATAAGGAAGGCTGCCGTCGGTTAGCCAGCCAGGCTCCCATCTTGTTGCTGGGTGCTCTCTGCCATACAAATTGCATTAGGATTTTCCCCCTCCCTTCACACGATCAGTTGGCGCCTCATGGGTCTTTGGCCGGTAGTATTCAGTGCGTTGGAAGGCAGAGCATTTTAGGTAATCCAATGAAGGTATGTGGGTGAAATAAATGTAAATATTCAACAACAAACAGAATTAAGTAAACAGCCCACAGGAACACAGAGGGTGTCAAAGTCTATAAAACTTTCAAATGTTTGCTCTGTATATTTAGGGGAACTAACATTAACATTCATATCATGTGCAAGTTATATTTTCCCCACTATTGATGTTACATTTACTGTATGATGATGATTTCACCACAATCCATCGTTCATGAGCAGTGTTGGGCAAGTTACTCAGGAATAGTAATAAGTAATAGTAAAAAGTATTACCGTACTCCTTCAATAAGCAATAATATTACTGCACTTATTACTGGGTATTAAAAGTAACCAGTTACGTTACTAGTTAAATTACCATATTACTTTCACCTCGCCTCGCCCATTCCAAAAAATGACAACCTGTTTTAGCCAGCTAATTTTAGAATTGAATCCTCTTCATTGGAACAATATTTAACCTTGGGAGTGAAGAATCAGCCAAAATGAAAACGTTGTAGACTCTCAAACCAGATGATTGGACAAGTTGGTTCAATTAGCCTACCTTAAGTTTGCTAGGTTTAGAAATATCGTTCTTGTAATGCAGTAATGCAGCATTACCTGGATTCGTAATTGTAATATTATTTCTAGTTACTGGAAAAAGTAATATTGTTACTGCCCAACACTGTTCATGAGTGATGAAAACATAATGCATGTTTTTGCGTTGAGGAATGGGGCATGAAGTAGAATCTACATTTGACAATATACTTGAGGAAATGCAGTAAGGCCCTGACCAAACCGAGATGTGTCGCTAAAGGCTGCTTCAAAAGCGCTTTGATAAACCCCCGATCACAAATAGATGGGCTGCCTGCGCCAAAGAGAACAGCTGCCTGGGCCAACTGTCACATTGATGAACAGTGCGAATCCGCGCTGAAAAGTTGAGAATATTGTAAATTTTTTTGCGCATCTAAAAAACGCAAAAAAACACAAAGCGCACGCATTAAAAAAAGCACATGCCAGTCGCGCCCTACCATAGGAAAACAATGGTTTTGCTGGCGATGTGTTTCTAGCGGCACGTCTCGGTGTGATTGGGGCCTAAGGGGTTCATTATTAAAATAGCACATCGATGATGAATTCAACTCTTAGATGGCTGTCACTGAAACTATTGACTCATGCAACACAGAAATCGTCACAAGATGTCACATCGAAAACATGGAGTGCACACAGCAAAAAACACTCCCCTGGAATCTCACCACAGTACATGCCTCAGCATTAAATACATTATTTTAAGGATTAGTAAGAAACTTTTCATGTGTGTGAGAGCATATCAGAAATGGCAGAAGGCATTTCAGTATAACCGGAAGGCATTTCAATGTACTACTTTGAAACACACTCCCTGCACAGACACAAATGTGTTCAGACAAATCTATTTGCGTATATCATATGAATGCACTCATTTCATGTGGTGTAGTTAAAAATAATTGTCATAATGTCTTTTTATCTGTGGCTCCCCCCTTCCCACAGAGAGCCTTGTGTTCATGTGTGATTTGTGTTGCATTTACAGTTCCATACATGTTAGCTCTTTAGTGGTAGCCTCATTATTTCACGTGTTACACACCATTATCCACCATGAAAGTAAATGTAAATTTCTTGTTTAAATAGGATTCTGGCTGTGAATGAAGCCTACAGTGCTTGGCTATCCTTTTCTATAGGGTGAGCAAGTTTAATTGCGTTAACACATGAACTCAGTGACATAGAATACCCTACCAGCCAATCATTGTTCACAAAACATCATCCATAGCAACGGGGTCAACCCCACCCTCTCTCTTACAGTATCTTAAGACTTCTTCAGATTCCAGACTGTGAATAGAATCTAGGGTGGAAGTTACAAGCTTCTTTTAATGCAATAGTCTGCGATTTTGGTGTACTCTTAGTGGTAAGGTCAAATGCTTTGTGCTCTTTAAATATTTACCCTGTGTTGTCTACTGCGTTGTCTACAGTCTCTTCTGGGTCAGCAATGTAACACTATATGTTAACATTTGAATAGTGTACTTCCATCTCGAATAAGAATGTTGATATTGATGCGGGAAGGTGGTCCAGTAACCTGCTAATAATTTGACCACCTTTATGAGAATGAACTTTAAATGGAGAGCTTCTAGGAGAGTTTCAGAAGATTTATAGAGTAGAATTTGATCCTGCTGAACTTGAAAGCATACAATAGGCTAATAGGCCTAACTGCTTGACACACTTGTTATACAAAATCCATCAAGGCTCTACTTATATGCTTGTATTTCTCATTGGAATGCGTCTTAACAAAAGTTAACTGAAGAATGGTAGGCCTTCCACACACCATACTGAATAAAATTACAACGATTGTACAAAATGTGTGTCTGCATTAAATGTTATAACAAGACAACATCATGATGAGGACACTACACAGCTTCTGTTTTAAAGGAGAACATCAATAAAGTTGATGTTTGTTTGATCAGTGTGTAAAATGGCTGTACTGAAAGTCTCCTTGGGGCCAAACACAAAGAATTAACTGTCAGCCACTCAGTTCTTCTGCCTATCAATACTCTCAAAGGACTATTTAGCTGTCAGCTTCCTCACTACCCCTCCCGGGTCCACCATTTTTAAACACATTTGAGTAAAGCAGGTGTTGACTGACAATGTAACTCCTACTTTACTCTGTCAGCGGTCTCCGTCTGTCAGCAGTGGCATACTCAGTATGTTCAGTTCAAATTGGTAGGGAGGTAAAATGGAAAACATAAAATTACATTACAGTAAAACTTGAAATGAGAGCTTGTGTTTTATTTCCCATCATGAAACCAGCGGTCAGGAAGGAGTTTAATGTCCCTTCACTATTCAATTCAGGACATCTATTTGCTCAGTATGGGGATAAAGTATGAAGGCCACAAATACACTGCATTTCAGCCTATAGGTTACTACTGCTCAGACAAAACTGACCCATCCAAACCAAAACCACAAAAGTAGCAAATCAGTGGTCGCTGATATCCTGCTTGTCTACAAAAAACTGGTGGCATCAGGTATTTTTATTTGATAGTTTTCTCTCTCTCTCGGTTTCTCTCCCCTCTTCCCTTCCGCCTCAACACATTCATGTTAGTTGAACACATATGCCCTTGATCAAGGCAGCGGCTATATAACTGGAGTTAGTCCCTGGATGCAGCGCTGTGGCAGAGCAGTTAGGATGGGTCACACACAGAGGACAAATCCCCCCAAAGGGTTCAATGAAGTGTAACTAACTTGACTTAAAGAATACTGTAAATAAAAATGGTGCAGTGACATGAATACACATGGAATTGATGCATTAAGTACAATAGGCTGTCATTGTTTAGATGCAGCACTACACAATTGCACAGCTATTTTCTATGTTTGGCTGGTTAAAATTATAATATCACTAGGTGCATGCACTGTCCAAGAATAAGCATGCCAACTTAAATGCTGATTTTAAGTTTCTATTGCCTGACATGAAGAGAAAACAAAAAAACATTCACAAGCATAATGTTGTTTCTGATCTAACCCAGTCATTTGAACTCACGTAACCCCTACCCCCAGGTCCTGATTCACAACAAATAAGAGCTGAAGATTTGGTTTTATTTGGTCTTTATTGTCAAAGGCAAAAAAAAAACAAGGGGAATCAACTAAATCTAATCAATGTCTAATACATTTTAAGATAGAGATGTGGCATAGCTTTCTTGATAGTGACACATATTTAATTAATCTACTGTAGGGGCTGACGTGACACATGTTTTAGTGGGAGGACAAAGGGCATAAAGGTGGGAGGTTAGAATGACAAATGATAATTATCATTTTTTACTTTTGTTGTCTTAATAGCAGTTTACATCTGGTTTATGTCAAACCCAGCATACAAATAATAGACCCCATTTTACAAATAAAAGTAGAACCACTAAGTGTTACCGTGCTTTCACACCTACCTCAGTTAGTGTGCACAATAAACGTTTTTTTTTTTTTTTCCTTTTTCCTTAAGTTGAGCTTTTCTTGACAGCTGTGAACACAACACGCTGCTGCACTTGAGTGTGCGATATGTAAACCCTGGTCAACTGAGAAACGGGGGTCTTGTTCTACTTCTTGGAAGGCAGGTGTGAACACAGTTCTGAGAGTCCACACCAAACGGGTTGCCTTGAGCTATTTCAGGAAATGTGAAAAGGTTATGAAACGATTCAAACTGGAGAAAAATAAGTACAGTTTGACAAACAGAGACAATTGCGATTATCTCTGTGATATTGTGATTAACTGAATAATATAAGACAGCTGAGCGTGTATGAAGTGTGTGCTGCATACAGTACCTACTCCAATATTTTTCATACTTTTAGACAAATTAATTAATTAATTGGATACAGACCCTAATGGGTATTATGTCCCTTTACCAGAACTTGGTGACAGACATACAGTAACTGTGATTATTGCTGTGGCCAAAATAGGATAAAGGGTTAGGGTTAGGGTTAGGGCTAAATTACTGTACTGTACTGTACTGTCCTGGCTGCTAGTAACAATAATATAATAATATTAGAATTCTAAGACAAAGGCTTGTGTACTATCAATAATGGTAAATATGGCAAATGAAAAGGAATTATGTAGAGGCATGAATTCTGATAGTCCATATTTGTTTTTGTTCAGCTACATCTATTAACTGAATTTCCCCTTACAAATCAATGACCAATAATGTGTGAAAGCTAATGGCGGGATGAAGAACACATGGATGTCCAGGCACATATGGTACTGGTGTGACATTGTGTAAAACCAGTGTAAAACCAGCCAGAAATAAAATAAGTGGTCCAAACAGACGACAGCACCCTTAAAGGCAGGGGCAGTCATTCTCGAGAACGCTTGCTATCTTCGAGCTCACATCTAAACAATACTGGCCTCCGTGGCACCGCCTCACACATTGAAATGCATTGTGAAGCAAAGCGTGGAACTATGGCTTTGTTGATACGAGCGATGTCAGTCACTTTGTTTATGTTGCTATTTACGGAGCCAGGGCTGTGTAAGCTAGCGAAATGCGAGGATACCAATAAGTGTGCTCTTCGTATGAACATATCAGTGTTATTAATATGCATAATTTGACTTTATTTGAAATTCTGACTGCCTTGATCAACACCTCTCTGTCTCAAGGACAGGTAAATGGGCATCAATTAAATATACTGTGACTCTCTGCACTGTGCACACTTTATCAAGTTCACTCAGTGCCCTGTTATTGTGCTTTAAAAAACAGGACCAGCATTTCACATATGGTGAGATACACCCAAAGCACCCACAAAACCAAACACACACACACACACACACACACAGACACAAACAAACAAACAAGCACATACAGTACACACCCATCCCTGCTTAGGGATTGTGCTGACCGGCCAGGAAGCCTAATGGAGCACGTTGGCAGATGTGTCACACGAACAATTCACCTTGCCATCTGTTTTCCAGCGCTTCATCGCCAAACCCCCCCCCCCCCCCCCCCCCCCCCGCCCCCGCCCCGCAATCAAGGACAGGATGAAATAAAAGTCCCATTATGTGGAAGCAGCTAATAATGCATTATCAATTAGACCCCTTGGCTATTGATCGATGCTTAGCAGGTGGTACAGGGACATTTTGTTCATTTAGGACTATATTGTCCTTTTCTCCCTGCTTCTCTTATTTCCTCCTGTTCATTAGAGGCTAGCTTGGGGGCCTATCAGCTTCTGCTTAAATTGCAGCTGGATTGTTCTCCAATATCCTATTAAAGATCATGTTTAATCACTGTTGAGGCATCCCATCGCCATTAGGAAGGCTCGTAACCTTTGTCCGAAAATGGAACAGAAAATTAGCAGCAAACACGGTGGCTCCTGTTGTCTGCACAGTACGAGACAACGATTAAAGATAATGCATTGAGACACAAAAAGGAGAAAGGAATGTAGAGCATCATATAACGTCATAATTGTCTTTAGTTTTTAAATATTAAATGAGGTTTCCTGTAAGAACATGTGCATGCTTTTTATACAGTATGTTGTGCTTTTCAATATACACAATATTTGCTTTGGCAAAGTAACCTATATATTTGCCATGCAAAAAAAATCCCTGTTTGAGGGCTGAAGAAGAGAGAAAGAGAGAGAGAGATATGATAGGCTCCTGCAATATAATACCACTGAGTATTAAAAGGTATTAAAATAAAGGTTAGCGATTGTTGCAGCTAAGTCTGGCTTATCTCTCCTTCGATCAGAAATAAATTATGACAGCATATTAATATCCTGGACCTAGTCAATCACAACATACATATTTTATATAAATAAAACCTCACTGTTTTGCAGACACATAGTTACAGCTGTGTCACGAAAACACATTATTACTTCTACTCAGAAATAGATAGATGGCTTTAAAAGATTTACTGACTATGTAACGTGCTATTTAGACTTCACAGAATGGATAGGCACATGCAGGGACCTTGGCGCCGATAAACCCCAGAGGTTTAGATGGTCAGATTCTCTTATAGAGGTCAGAGGTAATATAGCTCTGCACATGTGGAGTTATTAAAAACAATATTATACCTCCTCTTAATACTATACCATTCAGAGACAGGTGCTGATAACTAGATGACAATGGCCTGTTTGAAGTGCAACATAAATACACTATAGATCTTTTATTTTTTCACATAATTTTACGCTTTCACTGTTGCAAGCTTGTTGCCAATCAATTTAATCAAGAAAATACAATATAATCTCTCAGCATCTTCATAAGGTAGTTCACCAGCTTTATTGAAACGGGGCTCTGAAATGCATGTATTTTCCACCTGAGAGGTTAGATGCCATGGCGACAATACAGCATGTGGATCAGAAATCATTTCCATCAATGCCGGCAGATGAAATGCAAACACAATCAAATCATCCAGCCCGTACAACAATCCTCCTCTCAAATGCCAATCTCCTGTCCCCTCATCATGTGTCTGATGAGAAGTCATAGTGAGGAAGAGTCACCTAATCTATGCAAACACACTGTCAGCATTGATTTGTTCAGATGGGATGTGTCTTTATTAGGCCCCCCAGACGTCTTCATTTCTCCTGGCCTATAAGGTGGGACGGCTTAGAGCAGAAGTGGGAGGGGGCGAACGCTAGTGCACGGGAGGCAGCCGCAGCCACACGATTGAGATAAGTCACTGAGGACAGGCAATGAGAACCAATAGACTCTCTAGGGTGAATCGATATTGGACATTGATACCAGGAGAGGAAGGACAAATTGCGACATATCTTTCCCTCTGCACATTCAAAGGCTCGAGACAAGTGGGAGTGGAATGGTGGGGGGGACAAAAACAGACGTCTGTCGATAACCTAGGACCTACAGTATATCTAAGGAGTACGCAGAGAACTGAGAATGTCCTTTAGTCTTTCTCTACACTAAAATGACTCTCTGTAGAGATCAGCACATCAGGTGTTACAATGCCTCTGAGTACTGAACTTACCAGCTAATTGAGGCTGACCGAAGCTTGTCAGTATGTCAATTATTCTTTTAAGCCATTTGGGCTTCTCTGGCATGTCAGTAAGTTTGTAGGCAAAACATAACATTCTGCCCCTTAATAAGTAAATTACACATAATAATAATAATAATAATAATAATAATAATAATAATAATAATTCAAGGAATGCACCTTCAAATCACTCGTGACATTTTAAATAATACAGATTTACCCTTTTAATACATTGGAAACATATGCATGGTGTATATTTTAACATTTTGTTTTAAACATTGACTTGATATTCACCACTAAATATGCAAAAATATAACATAATTCTTCTTTTTAAATTGATTATATTCATCATCATATTAATAATACTTAAACACCCAACAAATAACTAGTAAATGTACAGTAAATGTGATAAAACTATCAGAAATCTATTTGCAGTGAAAATGTATTAATGCAACATACTGTAGACCTATATTGTGAAGATTCAATATGGTTAATCAAACTTAAATGTTGTATTAGCAGTGAAGTAATTCCACTAAGTCATCACAGGAAAGAAAGCCAAGAAAACATCCATTTAAACTTTATTATTATTATTATTATTATTATTATTATTATTATGGCTGTTACTATTACAATTATTAAAAAACAATGAAGAATGCATCCTTTAAGAGGATCCCAGAGTGTAAGATAGAACTGAGCGAGAAAACTCAAAGCCTCTTTAGTCTTGTTGGTTGATCACATGGGTCCAAGGTATTTACAGAGGATTTGTGCATCTCTACCTCCTTTGAGAGCACAGTTTGGGGCAAGAGCTGCCACAACATTTCAGGCAGCATTGTGCCTTTGAGGAAATTTTAAGGATATTTTGAGGAGAATCTTTCACTGTTACCGTGAATTGTCAATACATCTTTGGCAACTTTGGTGTGCCTTCAAATTCCATATTTCTACCTCCTTAAGGCTGGAAGCTGATATTGGCCATCTTTCGGTCTGATAAAAAAAGTCCTAGTTGCTTGGCAACAGTTAGGAGTCCACTGTGACTGTGACAGCTAGGGTGAGAGAGGACAGCTTGACAAGCAATATACGTGCGCGCTTGCGCGTGCACACGTTCTCGTAATAAGCACATTGTCCCCTCACGCGCTCTTCTGTGGGTGGGCTCCGCGCCTCACATTTCTCCCAGGCAGGCGGATTAAAGGGAGCCATCCGTAAACTCCTGAGGGCAGTGCTGACATTAAACAGCACGCGCGTTTCTGAGAGATCGATGCCGGTGCCTTGTAGCAGCCGTACCTTTGGACATCCATGTGTCCTTCATCTCTCCACTAGCCCTCACATATTCCCACATATTGCACATCCATCTTCAAAGCACTGAGACGGCACAGTGATGCAAAGCACCAACGGGAGGCCTTGGAACTTCACAGGGTTCCTAAACAGGAGATTCGGAGGGAGCCTTGATGCTGCCGGGGTCTGTGACACCCAGCAGGACAGATAAACGCCGGCTATAATGGCGTAGAACCGCATGGCAAATGGCCTATCGTCATTAGACATCGGCAGAGCAGTGTTGCAACCGTAATGTGATGTTCCCATAAACTCTGCAGTTTATGGCGCGCGTCGTGTTTTTCAGCTATTAATTGACTATTGACAAAACGCAATTCATATTCCCGAAGGCAAATAACTGGACCGGCTATTCTGCTGCCGGTTGCATTCAGAGCCTCAGCAAAAAACAGAGGGCATTCCTTCTTTTTAAAATTAAAAATCATTATGTTGGCTCTCTTTTATGGACTGTAGCTGTAACTAGTAGCTGGGATTTTATAATCTATTTTGTTCCCGCTTCAAACAATGTGCTACTGTGTGTGTGTGTATTACAATGCCAATTCCAAGTCGCTTGTTCCCAATCAGTTTGCAGAATGTGAATCGCTGCTTTTAAGCTGCAGTTCTAAATCAGATATCTGTGGTAAGGACTTTGACAGAGGACAGGAACACTAACAGGAATACATTTTGATTGATATATGCATATTATGACCCACAGCCTACACTGGAAGATGGAACCAGGGGCTGGATGGATCACAGAAATCATGTGAAAATTGCTAACATGATCTCCATCAATCTAACGCAGGCACTTTATATTTCCAAAGCCAATCGCACACAGCACACATCCTTAATACTGTAGAAAGGCAATCAAAGTATTTTCATGTCAGCGGCAACACTGACCTGTAAGGTCTGATGCCAAATGACTAAATAAATATAGGTTCCATCACATGTTCACTCAAAAGGTACAGTGGATGTATTAAACATGCCTGCCATGGCCCCCGCTGCTCATACTGTAAGCGGCAAACAGCAGCAGAATAAAGCCCAACGCACACCGGAGGCATCGCGACGCGTCTCGTCATATGACGTGTGTTAAGTGACACCCCAAGCACCAATAGGAAGTGTCACGTTTGGTTGCATCGTCATTGAGCGCCAACAGGGAATATTACACACAGTGCGGAATGCGAGACCAAATGCCGGTAGTCTCTTGCCTATTGTAGTTGTCTATTTTTATTACTACCTTGATAATTTAACGATCTGAGCAGTTAAGATTGTTTTGATAGCAGCAGATCAACAACATAGTTGAAAGCTACGCTACAATAAGAATTTGTTGATAGCGTATAGCATAACGAGGAACGGAGCAGAGAAGAGAGCTGCTACGGGAGCCGGGACATACCAAACTGCATATTCTCTAGTGTTTTCAGGCACGTCGATGCGGGGGAATAGAACAGTGGCGTATTCTCTAGCTGGTCGGCACATCGACACGCCTCTAGATGGCACCGGTGTGCGGTTTGTAAATAGAAAACAATAGGGGCATCTGTCTTGACGCGCATCGTACGTGTGTGCGTCGGGTTTAAGCGTTAAGTGCACAGTTACACAGCTACAATACTGCACACTGTACCACCGTACACAAGTGCACCTATTGAGCATGGGTCAAACAAAGAGGACAGTGCTGATCAATTATACTTCAAGCACAGCCAACACAAAACGAAAGCAGCATGTCAGACAATACCCGAGACAACAGTACCTGTGGCTGGGTCCACAGTGCGCTCGATCAGGTGGTCGTCCTGGTGAACCCACTCGCCGTTGCACTTGAAGTAAATCTGGGTGGCGGGCGTGGAGCGACAGGTCAACGTAACTGGTTTGTTCTTCACGATGTACTCGTCCCCGGGCTCCACCAGGAAGTGAGGTAACAGGTCCGAGAAGGCAGCGGGAAGCGTCGCCGTGGCGGTGTGCTCGGAACCTTTGGAGGAAAAGTGACAACGATTTACTACAGTCGAAGAGAGAAGAATAGAGAGAGAGAGAGAAATTGCACGCTTTCAAAAATGTCACAATGTTGGGTTGAACTTTCCATGTCTGTTTCTGTTTTCAGTGTAGCACTGAGTTAAGATGGAAGAGATAACAGTTTTATTGATAACATTAAACTTTATTTATAAAGCATATAGGCTATTATTGCTTTGGAGTCATGACGGTCATATATATGTACACATAAAATCCAGAGAGGGCAAGACAGAAATATAGACCGGAATGAGAGAAGTGCTGTAGAGAAGGGGAGAAATATGAAAAGGTACCAGGCAGCGCTAGTGAGAGCATGGCCTTGTCTGAGCTGGGCCAGCTGCGGAATGCAGTGAGGTCCATTTCCTGCATCCTGCTCTCAATCACAGTGCTTTAACATTACCACTTATGGACGAGCAGCCGTAAATCCATTGTCTCAGCGACTGGGCCACCTCAGAATGTGCTATATGGCCCCTCACCCATCTCTCTAACGCTGCCCGGATTAGGAGGGACTAGCGGCAGACGACAACAGTGGCCGGTCACACTAAAACATCCTCCTGAGGATACGCAGCACGTATCAATGGAGGCATACGCGACAGACGTGTTAGAACAAAGCAGAGATGCGTGGGATACACAGAGAAGAACAGTTCCACTGTGTTAAAATAGGAGGTGTCCTTCATAAGCATAGCGTGCTGCTTCGAAGCAAAGTTTAAGATTGTTGTTTTCCCAGAGATGTTTTCCACCAACACCAAATGCCGCACACGTAACCTCTCTCTCTCTCTCTCTGAGAACGCCGCCTCTGTAGCTAAACAGATTGCTCTTATGAGCGAGAGAGCACCGCTGAAAGTGGGAAATAACCTCTTTTCACCAGGGACTCTCAGGGGAGACCAGTAAATTCCGAAATAAAACCCATTTTAAAAGGAGCGTAATATTAATTTACTGCCCTGGAATTCAATATGGCTGACAGACTGGGCATTTACTGTCTCCATCACTCGCTGTGCAGCAGGAGACTATAAGGAGTCTACATCTCTCATAATGAAACAGGAACGCTTCCTCTGACCTTTCCCTCATCTCCTTCTTTCCTCCCTTTCTCATCCTTTGTTCATCTCTGCAGCTTACAGATGCCCAGGTCAGGGATAATATTAGGCTGCATCGTAAACACCAATCTCTGGATAAAGACATTATGTGCCAGTTCCCATTCCCACCGCATATTACATTCATGTCCGTCAACTCTATCTTCTGGTACCCCTGTGTGTGCTGACTTGCTAATTTATCAGGGTGAGATACAGTGGAGCAGGCCACGGCTGGTACCGCTGAACCCCATTAATGTATCGTGTACGTGTTTAACTCTTAATGAAAACTAAATGTTCTGTGTCCAATGAAGGACATACATCACGCCCTGACATTTTGCCATTTCCCCATTTTGCCCGACACATTTTCTTATTACATTCTGCATTAGGAGAGATAAAAAATTACCATTAATATGAGGCCCGCTCTCTCTCCAGAACACACAACTTGCTATTATTGCGTGTGTGTGTTTGTGTGTGTTTTGTTTCATGTTGTTGGGGAAAGGCTACAGTTCACCATGAATAGTGTGCATACTTGCAAACCTTTGCTAATAAAACAGCCGGGGACCAGCAGGTCAGGCCGGCCCTAATGATTGTGGCTCCTCCTAATGGGCTGGCTTCCAGCGTTATGACCACGGCCATTAGCCAGCCAGGACGACCCTCTGTACTCCCCGCAGACAGAAGATGACAGCTCACTAAAACACTGGGCAGGACTCACCTCACACCTGTCAGGTTAATCATCTCACAGAGACATGGATCAGAGGAAGGCCCGTTATGTTTAGACGCTGAGTGAACAGGAGAGATACCTTGAGACAGTCGTGTGTCACGAAAGCCTGCCTGATAAACCCCCGGTGTTGTTCACTGAGGTCCTAGTCCATATGTGTGCGGCGATGGGGTCTGGTATTCAGTGTTTAAGTAGATGTGCGTGGGGTTAATGGGGTAAGACTAAACATGGAAGACAAATACATTTGTCTTTACATCAGACCAACAATGGAGGCCTGATGTTTTGTGAATTGGCATTTAAACTATATCGCGAAACACAGTACAAACACACTATGTGCACACACACGCACACATGTGCACGCAAAGCCACTTAACAGACTCCTTTGCAGGTCAGTGCACAAATCAAATAGACAGAGTATAGCACTGGGGGAATTGCATTAGAATCCATGGAATGTGATTGGCTAACAGCATGATTAATTGCCAGAGGCATCCATGTACAATGCTGCATGGTATATTTGTCTGCCATGTCAATTTTAGGCCCACTAAGATATAAACACACTGTATACTGTGTGCTACTTATAGGATCAATAATAATAAAATGAGTTGACGTCCATCTCATACTGTAGTCTAGTAAATGTTCATAAAATAGATGCCGTTCATTTAGATAATTTTTTAAATTTGGTTTGATTCGATCGCAGCAGATTCTCCAGAGATGACCAAAGTGACCTCACATGCACTGAGTCAAACGTGAATACACACACACACACAATGAGACCATGAGGAGTGCACCAGCTGTCAGCATACAGAGCAATGTTGTCCAGGGTAAATTTGTTGCAGCGCACAGACCCTTGTAGTGTCTCATCTGTTCAGCCAGGCATGTTCACTTCAAGTCAAGGACTGCAACCAGCCTCAAGTGCATGGATCCAATATTCTGTATGTTTTGCATGTTAACACAAAGCATTATACTCAAAATATCAGGGACTAGTTCCGTCTGTTTTATTTTGTCATCACTATCTATATATTTGGAATAGAATTCTATCTCAATATTTTTTTCTCAACCGACGCTTTAAGTGGTAGAAGAAATAATACATTTCAGCATGTATTTTAAAACAATCCAGTATTACACTGAATACATGCATAATACCTGTTTTGCCTCCAACCAAAAAAAAAAAAACAGTTCAAGGACCTAAAAAGGCACTAAACTACTTTCAGCAGAATCTGCACCATCATTGTGATTCGCTGTACACAAGAGCAAGGTTATCATAAAACTATAGCTGAAGAGGACATAACCCTCTTGTGGTTCTCCTTCATTGCCTTGACACATCACATGTCCTTTGGAGGCAATTATTATTATTTTTATTTTTTTAGTTTTTTTTTTTAGTATCGTGTCCCGGAGGAAGGCATCATTGAGCAATGGCTGGGCATAATTTACATCACAATAATGAACCGCAGCAACGCATTTTATGACACCATCAGTGCCTTACAATGTTCTCTGAAATTAGTTAATTTAGAATCACTATCTGAAATATTAGGCCATTCCATGTTTAGTTTCCCTGACAACGAAGCCAAAGTCAAATTAATCCATTTTGTGGGTTAACCCTGTAACACCCCTTTTTGTAACATTACCACGTCACTTAGCTCTCCAATATACACATTTACAAATGTTTCTTTAGAAAAAAACACACATTTACTATCAATGGCAAGACAATGCAAATGTAGTCTTAAAAATAAAAATTTAAATTTGCTAATGTGTTTTTTGGAGCGCTAAGTGATGTTTTCTTTAAACTAAAATGGGTCTTGCAGGGTTAATGCGTTGCTTGGTTATACTGCCGTTTCAAGCTTCTTTTAAACCACTTGGCTTTCAGTATGTTTTGTGTGTGAATGTAAGCTTCCTTGGAACAACGGCGTTGCAATAAGCCGCTATAGGATATGCCTCCAGGAAAAGCAATGCTGTTAGTGATCAATATGAAAACAAAATGAATGAGCGCCAATGTAGAAGAAGAGCACGGGTGTGTAAGAAAAACGCTCCATCCTCTATAATATATAATCTGCAGCAAAGATGAATGATGCATGTTTCTCTCAATGACAAATATTTACTCCTCCACATGTCTGGGGTTCAAAATATATCTTGCAATGAGACAACCACGCCTCAACAAGCACTCTGTCAACCACGTTCTCTCACAAACACACACGCGCACGCACGCACTCTCACACCCAGTCGCTCAATCACAGCTCTGCCACACAGACAAGCACTTAAGCACAAACACCAAGAGGCATACAAACAGAGAGCGACCTAAATACCAACAAGCCTTATTTGTCCTGTCACTCATAAAAGACAAACAGAGGCATGTAGAGTTGGCACATGCAAACAGAAATGTTAATGTCGATTTGCGATGCTGTTTTACAGTATGTTGGGTCTTTGAAATGACAGACCACAAACAAACAGTCCAAAACTCTCGTTCTCATAGTTTGTGTCGAGTGGCTTCTCTCGTCCCCTTCTCTCTCTACCGAACCCCCTCCGTACTAGCCGCCCTCTCACGTACAGTACAGTGAGCTGGGGCAGAATTCCGGGGGCACCATGATGCAATCAAGGAGTGTGCCATTACATTCATATACAGCATTGTGTACCATAGAGGTCCTCAATGTTATTCAAGCACATGGACCCCCAATCACATATGGTATCAAATATTTAATTGCCGGGCCAACAATAATGATTAAAATATTGCCATGTATAAAAGTAGGCCACTAACAAAGCCATTACAATAATTGACAGATGTATATATTTATAGCACAGGTTGTATTTAAGATAAATGCTAGTAATTAAGTTTGGGATCAAATACTGTAATTTGGAGGACCCCCTGCAGTACCTCCGAAGACCCCCTGTCGAAGACCTCCGGTGTACCATAACTCATATTTACGCATTATCTTTCAGTGGGAGAGAGGTTCACAGGGAATGCACGTGAAGGCAGAGGAGGTGACTCGGAGTATATGGATGAATATGTAAATCATCCAGAAAACACACTTGCTAGTGTGACATTATTCCAATTTTCTTCTACTGCTTAAATTATTAGAAAATTGGCTGCTAAGCATGCAGGCCGATGCAAGGCTGCACATCTGTGTGCGTTTGCTAATGCAGGACCCTAATAACATTCAGCCAAGTGTGCTGTGTGATTAGATTATTTCCATGTTAGACACACTTCTGAGTGTTGGGACCACAGCATCTAACTTTGGGTGTTTGCTATCTGAAATTGGTACCAGTAAATTTGACATTTAGAAAAGGAAAAAAAAATGCTAAACTGAATAATATTTGTAAACTGTTGTTTTCAAGTTTTTACTTCCCATAAAAGCCGCCTCAAAAAAGTTTAAACAGTTACCTGTGTGTGAATAATGCACAGCATGTCGCTATGTCCATGCTCCTACTGTGTCTAAAGGGAACGACACTAATGAGGAGGCTTACAGCTTTGAACGGGGGTTGCACGACAATTCACTTTATTTACTCTTTCATTTCTTGTTCCCTCTGTCCCCATGTTGTAGCTACACCGCACCAGGGGTTCCAGCATAGGGAAAGAGATGCGTCAGAAGCCTCTGCCACCGGCAAATCCTCACTTCTCCCCACATTAGAGACTACTGTGTTGTGTTGCTGTACATGGGCTGCCATTTTGAGACTGTCTGCATGCACTTGTGTGTTTACTAGCCTGTTACTAGCATGTTACTAGCCTGTTACTAGCATGTTACTATCATTTAATGTGTTCACTGTTCATATGAGTGCACGCCAGTTTACACGTCTGTGTGTTGTTACAACTAGGCCATTTAGCCCGCATTTGTGCAAAAACACGTAACCTGCATGTATGCATAGCCACTTAAAGTAAACACAAAGATGTCTTAAGCTGCAGGTTGGCTGGATCTATTGTCTGGGAGTCAACCTCCCTAACCACTAGCTTTGCCTGTTCAATTGACCGATCCCAAGCCCCGCCTCCCTTAGTTACTGTAACTAGGTTAAACACAACAGCATAGTAGTCTATAACAAATATTTTATAATGATCGAAAGATGGAGCATTGTAATGATGTCAATGTAAGCAAAAATGGAATGCTTCTGGTCTCTTAAGTAGGCATGTCACCAACAGCATTTTGCTATGGAGGCTGACAGGTACCGCCCAGACAGTTAAATCTACCATGCATGGCCTGAAACAAAGTACATTTCCCGCAAAACAGTTTGCTGCAAAAATATCGCTGTGGCCTCAGATTGATCACAGGTACTTTGGAATTAATGTTATATCAAAACACCCATTAACAGAGATAAATGGGCAGTATGATGAAATCCGTGGCCCTCCCCATTGACTTTCATGGGAAACACTGGGTCGTTCTGGTCTGCATAAAAAATTAAAAGTCACCTCTCCTTCTAAACATTGAGTTCTCCGTGGGAACATCTATTAAACAATATTCTGTCTGGCTATAACAAGACAACAGACAGTTGACTTTCCTGTCGAATTCCAAAACTTGCTCATCTGCTATTGGAGGACAGGGTGAAAGGGGAGTGGCTTGAGATCGGTCAATTGTGTGTAGTGAACAGCGAACTGAGATATTAAAGCAACCATACAGTAGCAGTAGACAAAGTGGTACACATAGAAAATATATTATACACATAAATAGAGTTTATTTCTGAACTTTTACTTGTTCAGTGGCCTGTGATCAAGAATACATTCCTTTAAATATTAATGGGCTTGGCATTGACCCACTCTAAAGAAAAAATCCCTATTCAAAGCAGGACTGCTCGCATATAAGATTCTATACATGTCATGTCTACAAGGAAAATCCAAGCCTTTTATGTGGGATGACCATCAGAGCTTCTCAGCCAATATATCAGAGATGTAATCACTGTGAGCTGAAATCCCGTAAACGGTGTAGTCAGCATTTTATTAGCTCAGTGACTGGAATGTTTTACTGTATTTGTACACACAATTTTCTTTAATGTGACAATCTTTGGCAAACCAAGCATGTGGATATTTAGCTGGGCTGTATAATATAATGTGTGTTAAATATAAAATTAAATAACCTTTAATCAATGGTTTCGTATTCTGTAGTATGTCCTCTCGAGACGATGAGCTTAGTTTCAATAGAAACATGGACACTAATTCAAACTCTGAGCATGGCAGGGAAGGGAATATTATTTAGAAATTGTGGCCCTCTGAGCACAGTAACATCAATTAATTATTTCTGTTATTTAGGCATTCCATATACAGTGATGATCTGAGACTGGAGACCCGGGAGACCTGTCTATTTTCTGCTCTGTTTATTGCTGCTGGTCCATCTATTATTGGTTCTTCCTCTCTACCCTTTGTGAGTAAAAGCTTCCTTAATAGGAGAGATAGGAGGGATGGTTGCGCTTTGGTTGTGCAAGAGACAATTGCTAATGGTTTGATTCACAACAGCAATTCATCTCTGGCTGGTGTTGGAAAATGTGTACAGTGGCTCATACGGACATGCCACAACTTATCTCAAAGGGTTCCCTAACTTGCACCATAAAGATGGTGGTGGATGTTTTTCACATTTTAACTTATATACGCAATCCTCCGAGAAGGGGCAGACAAAGTCACAGGCCTTGCAATTCAAGGCACGCACATGCACAAGGATTTGTCATTCATTCCCATACACTTAGCCAGAAACGAGGTTAACAAAAAGCAAGTTGATTACTAAACTATAAGAGCGGGCATAGAGAGAGAGAGACCGGGGTGGGAGGTGGGTGAGCGAGAGGCAGCCTTAAATCTTTGAAATGGATGTTAGGAAATAATGGGAGGAAAAGGGAAGGAAAAGACAAGAGACAATTTAGATTACCATGTTAATCCTTTATCTAATTACCGGATATGCCCAAGGCTAAAATGGGAGGTTTCACAGAGCATTTTACAACTATGCAATTTGAACTTAGTTCAGAGAGTGAAACAACTTAAGCGGCTATCAGTAATCTGTTCCAGGCTTGCGCTGAAAATACTAAATAGTTGTCATACTCTTTAATAGTACAGAACACAGAAGCCTTGTGTAGGCTTACTAAACTGTTGCAACCCCAGAAGACTAAAGGAATGTTACTATTAAGACACTTTCTTCTTATCTTCAAAAGAACAACATTATTAACTGAAAAAACAAATGTGTTTTCTTTCTACGTGAAATGATAGCAAATGTGCTTCATGTTCACCACCACCACCCTCCACATTGACATCAAGACACAACTAACTGCATTGTTAGACAGGCTTGCATTCCTGACATTTGTCGTTTTGTATGCATACTAATATCTCTTATTCTAATCTTATTATTATTATAATCTCATTTATTCTAACATTCTAATCCTGTGTAATAGAATTATGAATACTTAAATTCCATATGTTTAGAAGGCAGTGCAGGTAATTCTTACTCCCACCATGTTAGGTGGCCATGTATTGCCTGATATGCACATAATCCTATCATACAAATACAAATTACAACAAAAATACATAACTTGGGGCTTTACCAACAAAGGCTATAAACCATAAATAACGTGTCAGTGTCACTGATATTCTATATGATCTATATATTCTATATATTACACTATCACAACAAAACCATATAATTTAATAGCAATTCCCAGCTGCAAAGCAATTAAATCAATCTCCAATTACTGAAATCGTAGAAAAAATTATTCTGACAACTTTAGTTGTATACAAAAAGCTGGCTGCACGAAAAGTGTCTCACTGAATGACACGCCAGCTAAGGGAGAGTGTAAGTGCTGAGGTCAGCAGAAGATCCGTAATGTTATTCAGTATTATATAGGGTGCACATGTTCACCACTGTGACACTAGTCAGCCACCACAACCTGCATATCCCCCCTTCACTTCCCCCTTCCGCAATCATTCCCTGGCTCAATCATTCCCGCCTACAGGGGATTGTGTGTTAATTAGTTAGTGTGGCAAAGCATGGAGGCAAAATGAACATCAGATGGAATATTAGAACACAATGGCTAGAAAACGTTTATTTTGTATTGCATGTTTATGTGCAGTTATACGGTAGAACCATGTTTTTAGCTTTCAGTATCAGTATGAAGCTGTACGCGGTGACACATAGTTGTCCTCACCTTAAATATCACAACATTAAATATGGAGACATTGTAGCCTACTGTAGAATAGCCTATTAAACATTAATGAAGTGTAAACAAATCTATACAGTACGTATGTCACTATATTGCAAACCTCATTACAGATATTTTATGCAAGGTCATACATGATCATGCACTATAATAATGTATCTTGTTATGTCAAAAATCTAACTACATGCCTGGCCAAGCCAATCAGACGTAGGCCTACTATAGAGGTTAACATGTAAAACAATATATGAAACACAAAATACAAAAGGTGAATGTTGCATAATTATTGGTGCCGCATTATGTTTGGCCGGGGAATCGGAGCAGCAAGAGTGGTATTGCAATCGCTCTACCACACCGCACCCTCACCTATGGTCATGTAAGGTGGGTCATGACCGAAAGATCTAGATCACAGGTACAAGAGGCCGAAATGGGGTTTCTCGGGAGGGTGGCTGGCATCTCCCTTAGGGATGGGGTGAGAAACTGAGTAGAACCGCTGATCCTTTGCATTGAAAGGAGTCAGTTGAGGTGGTATGGGCATCTGATAAGGATTCCCCCTGGGCGCCTCCCTAGAGAGGTGTTCCAGGTACGTCCAGCTCGGAGGAGGCCTCAGGGAAGACCCAGGACTAGGTGGAGAGATTATATCTC
Source organism: Amblyopsis rosae (assembly GCA_025399935.1). Lineage (NCBI taxonomy): Eukaryota > Metazoa > Chordata > Actinopteri > Percopsiformes > Amblyopsidae > Amblyopsis > Amblyopsis rosae. The sequence continues at coordinate 2,754,294 of JAODTR010000002.1, read as the reverse complement.
CACACTGACCTGGGAACGCCTCGGGATCCCTCAGTCAGAACTGGTTATTGTGGCTCGGGAAAGGGGAGTTTGGGGTCCCCTGCTGGAGCTGCTGTCCCGCGACCCGACTCCGGATAAGCGGGTGATGATGGATGGATGGCATTATGTCTGTGCTTAATAATATATGTTTAATTGTGCTCCCAAATGTTTGGCTACGCTCATAAATGTTTTAACTTATGGGCACATGTGCTCCTTGGGAAAAACGTAAGGCACAGGCGAGACCTCCCTCCACTGGTAAAAAGTAACTGTAACATTCAAGTACATTTTATATTAGCACATTTTTACTTTTACTTGAAAAGATTTTACCTGTAATTTTACTTTTATTTAAGTAAAAATTTATCAAAGTAATAGTACTTTTACTTAAATAGAAAATTGTTGTACTCTCCACCTCTGCACCTGCTGAATTCGACTTACTGTAACACAATGACAGATACTGTCCAGATATTGATTTAACAAGTTGACACCATAGTGATTCCTCTCGATGCCACTCAGGGCTCTAAGATGATTTTTTTTCTCCTAAGGATTTATGTGCTCCTAAGTTAAAATATTTAGGAGAGCAGACAAAAATTTGGGAGCAGTCGAAAATCTATTTCATAATGTATCACCGTTATGCAATAATACATCTTTTGTATTTTGTTTTTCATTTATTGTTTTCATTCGATGTTAATCTCTATATTATGCATGTCTGAATGGCAGACAGATGATTAGGCCTACATTATCATGTTTGACCTCTCATAAACTAGCTGCTGGAGTTAGGTTTGCTCAAAATAGGCTATTGTATTGATTTTTTCCACTTTAATGTTAGAAATTATACAGTAGTCTATTATGTCTCTATATTTCATGTGGCGGTATTGAGAAGGACATCCAGAACAACTAAGATTTTTTTACGGGGGGGTAGGGGGCACCCTTCCACCCCCGGGGTTGTGGCATGAACATTGATGGGTAAAGTTTCCACTTAGTTTCAGTGGGCCCACATAATGCAATGCCGTTTGATGTAACTGAATATAATGTACGTTCACCAGCTACTTCGTAGTTTTGGAAATATTAGGTAGGCTCAAAACTCAAAACTTTATTAATAAACCTGTTGTTTTTTTCTGCTTTTCCAAAACATTATGAGGACTGTCAGCGTAAAAACACACAAGAACAGGACATTGAACAATATGATGTTTATGAATTAGCTCAATCTTTAGACTAATATTTAGATTTTTTGTTATGTTTTGCTAATGTCTTAACAAACATTACAGTTGTAAAAGTTGTTAGCCTTAGCCACCAGTGATGACGAGGTAGCTAACATGGGAAAGTATTTGTGTTCCGCTTCGAAACTTGATTTGAACAGCTTCAAAATAATTATCTACTGTATGTGCATGGGTGGAGTGGAGTTTTGGTAATGAACGCACTCACCCTATTTGGAACCATGCAACTTTACTGTGCGCTGCACGCAGCGGCACTATTGTCATTTTGCACGGGGACTTCATAACAATGTGCAACTGTGCATATTTGAGCTGCGAAGATAGTGGCTCGAAGTCATGCGCCAAATTTTTTTTTCATATTTGCACACCATCATTTTTACTTGTAGTAATGGTCGCAATGTAGAGCCCTGTCACTGGATCTACATACAGTGCTATATTAAAGATGATGGGCCACTTCCAAAATAAAGATACTTCTGTGCAGTGGTGAGCAGTCAGGCCCTTCACCAAGGGGTGACTAAAATGAGACAAGGATGTTCCTTTTTATTTTATGAACACACTTATAGGACAAAAACATATTTATTATCATTTCACAAAAAAACATATAGGCATATCTAAAGTAGGCTACTTTAGGGATGCTCGATTATGGAAAAAAATTATAATCACGATTATTTTGGTCAATATTAAAATCACGATTATTTGACACAATTAATCGTATGATGATTCTTTCCCTTCTCCATCTGAACTCACGCTTATATTTAAATGTCACCAGATACCACAAACATCATTTTTAGAAACATAATTGTAGTTGTACACGATTAAATCCAAAGAAGACAGATTGTGAATATTGCTGATACACTGTAAACTCACAGTAGGCAGGCCTATGCGACACATGTCCAAGTACAACTGTACAAGGTGGCAAAATGCAGTATTTTCATTATAAATGGTAAGGTCCCTCAAAAGTAATCTACAACAGTGCAACAGCAACATTATTATAAGACAACTGCTTTTACCACAAATGTCGCATGTTCACAAGTGTCAGCAACTCAGAGGCTACAGGCCTGAAAGAGAAATAGAACGAGGGATAATGCAGATAAACATGAACCTGACTAGAAATTAAAGACAGAGCCTGTTATCTGAGATGATTTTCCCTCCAAAGCAGACCAGCGCATATCTGAACTCACCGTGTATTTAGGGTAGCAGTCCATGGCAGAGGCTGCAAGCGGGAGAGGAAACTCATTTCAACCTGAAGGGTTTTTTTTGTTTGTTTTTTTTTTTAATTTTTTTACTCACTTTCCTGACATCAAAAACAAAAGCAGAGGCTCTGGACTCCCCAGTTTAGCCATGCATGAATGCAAATCAATCTGAGAAGCAAAACACTGGAAAAAATGTAATAATTAAATAAATAAACATACAGCACCAACATCCATTCAGTGTATTACACCTCTAAACAAGGAACATAAGGTACACTAGGTTTGTCTTGATTTAATTGGGAAAACAATAGCCAACAACCAGCATTGTTGCATTATGAAAACAATGCAGTATTCTAAAACAAAGACAACTGTGCTATTCCTCATAATTCTAGCTTTAATTGCAGATCTGGCAACTGGTTCCAGAAATATGAATTCCCAGTGCGAAGAATATTCACCACTTTCAGGCCTACATCTAGTCTTAATCGGTACATTTGTAGTTGACGGTCTTGTCTTCAATCACTGTTAATATAATTTTGTGCATTCCGATTGATACAAATGAACTTAAACCAAAAGAAAACACGTATTCTCAGAATAACTGCACAACTTTAATGTACAGTGATAACTGTATAACAATGCAGACAAATGTGCACGCTTTATGCACTAAACTTAGGATAAGCGAAAGAAATTGGCTGTAATTGTGAATAAAAAAAAGAAGCCAAGCTGTGCAATAACAGATCTAAATAAAAACAAAGCACATGCAATAACGGCTCTCCCAAGGACATAATCTTGCAACTTGGTCCAGACAATCTGCTCTTTGTTGGCTCTAACTTTACTGCCAGCATTTAAGATATAATGCTCAGTTTGCCTTAAAATGTGAAACATTTTAAGGCTTTAGAGGAAGTCACTTGGACACTGACCTTATTTATGCTAGTGAAAGCAATGTTCAAAATGTGGCAAGCAATTCAACTCTTTCCTTTACTTTCCTTTACATAAACAGGTCCTGGCCAGCATTCTGTCCATGTGAAGTTACTGTGTTTCTCCTGGGTTTCCTCTATGTGGATCGCATTGGAGATACAGAAAAACATATGTAAATTACACATTCTATGATTCAAGGTAAATAAGGGATTAACATTTCTGAAAATAAAAATGTTAGAAGAACGAGGAAAGCACTAAATAAGGAGTCTCTTCATACAAGTCTGATGGCCTTTCGACAGACAATGAGATGAGGTGAGACAGCACAGCCATGCTGCTAATAACACCTCACAGGACATTAAGGCTGAAGACGCTGTATGATAACAAGGCAGTGTGGTCTGTGCACAGCGCTTGGAGAATATCTGCCGTAATCTTCCCTGCCACATCCTCGCCACCAACAGAGCATTCTCTCTTGTTTACCAGAACAACAATTGCAATTTTAATCGAAAATGCCAATACTTTCTCTGGATTATTTCATACAATAATCTAGAATTAGTTGTACTCTGAGTGGTTTGTGAAGCAATTGACAAGTCATTTTAGTGGTTTTATTGACTTTAGCAAACATAATAGTTAACCATAATAACAGTGTTTGTGGTCATTGTATTTTGTAAGTGACAACATAGCTGAATGGTGATACTGATGGATTGCCTGTTGAATTAGTATATTTAGATGGTCTTATTTATACATAATTACCATTCCTTAATGGTTACCTGATGAGAATGAGATGTAGTTGATGCTGTATGTGAAAGGCTTGTGTTGAGTGTTTGCAACATCCACCATGCCGATGTATCTCCTGCTGATTTCAATTGTCTCTCATTTTCATCCCAAACATCACCATGGTAGAAATAACAGGACGTCATACTGTTTCCCAGGTTTAATTAAGTGAACAAGCTTGTTATAAAATGTTTTAATAATGCCTTCCTAAATTACCTCAACTCATTACAGGCTGTATAATACTGCTAGAACAGATAGAGGGTTGCTACTGAGACCACCACCCTTCTTTCTGAACAATTACATGGTATATGTAACTGTACTGTATACTGTAAAGTGCACATGTACAACACAATGAACTCTGGAGTCTGACTTCTAACATTAGGCTACGCATTTCTGACGCACACTGAATGCAAATCTGGTATAACATATGGCCAAAGTTGAAAGAGGCTAAACCAATACAGAGGGAAATTGAATTTACCATCGCTATTGTCAGTTACAATTTTCCCGTATTGTCTTGAAAAGCCAGACGGTTCATGTAATCCCACCACGCACATCTCCTTGAAGGCTTCCCATGGGCTCTGCACTCTTCAGTGACACCCATGCTGTTTATGTTACAAAATATATCACCCATATAATGAACCAGGAGGAGAGCATGTTCAACATTTCGCTTTGTTACTCATAGTATTGTAGCTATAGCATGCTAATGCTTTGCCTGTTTCCACAACTCCCTAATCAGTTAAATAATCTTGACATCCATGTGCTATATATTCCGGTGCACATTTCTGAGAAAGAAAAAGGTTTCCTACAAAACCCATTAATGTGAATAAACAACACATTATGTTTCTGACACAAAATATTTGAACAGAGGCCCCAGAAAAACCGAGCAGACCATAACAATTGTTACTATAATGGGAGGCAATAAATATTAAGGCGAAGAGAGACAATGTACTCTCACTAAAAGGTTCTTTCTCCATCTGTGTAATCGCATGACAAAATGGACTTATAAAGATGGACAGGTGTTTGAGATAATAGGTGGGCTGACCTCCTACTGAGTGCGTAACACACACACACACACACACACACACACAGCTTGGTGTGGTGTGGCATGTTTCACACCTTGCATGAGAAATGACACCTCCTTTATGATTGGTTAATGGTCACTGACATCACTATCTGCGGCAGCAACATACAGTAGTATGTCTGCCTTCAATAAGCAGCCAGCCAGCTTATCCAATAGAAATCTGTCCATCGTCACAGCCCCGCTTAACACTATTCTGGTGAAAAAGATAAGATGATTGTCTAAATTAATACCAGTGCTTGTGCTTGCTTCTATGTAGAATTGGAAAAGGGAATATGATGAACCTAGTTGTCTGACCTGACAATTTCCAGTGGTAGTTGGAGAAATATGTTCCATGGACACCAATGCTCTAGGTTGGTTTGGCTAATTGAGCAGCATTTAAGGAAAGAAAATGCCTTCTTTGAAATGCCAGACAGGGTCATAGTCAAGCTGATTATAAAAACACAGGGTGGCTTCCTTGACAGGCTCTGTGCCAAGGATCAAAATGATGAAATTTGCTCCAGTGACACTTCTGAATGTGGAAAGCAGGTGGATATTTTCATGCTAAAAGTCATGACTTTCTTTCCTGTAATTTTACAATAGCTGGTTTTTGTATGTGATAGGGTTGGGCCGATAGACAATGGCGTTGTCCTTCACCCACGGCTGACAGACATCACGATGTTGAGCAGGCATCGTGATAAAAAAAAAAAGCAGTGTTCAGACTAAGTTATAAATATCTACTGAAACACTGCATAATAAGCTTTACGTTCACCTAATAGCTGTGATCAGGATCATCAGGATCACCTTCTCTTCCCCTCTCTCAAACGCACATGCACACGGGGGTGCGAACACATACAGTATTGCAGGGTGCTATACGCTCATGCCCTGGCTGTCAATAAGATGCGTAATGTACATCTATCACACACTTTTCTTAGCCTACATCTGGCAATGCAATCAATGTATTATGCTATCGTAATGCTAACAGCAAAAACTAACAAAATAGTTAACCCCCCCCC
>JAODTR010000002.1:2721181-2744516 GCA_025399935.1 Amblyopsis rosae | reverse complement strand
GCTTTCGATACCTCCGGAGCGCTGACCGGGATCTCGGTGAATGTTTACCCGCCCTAGAAGCACTCTCGTGCGGGCGCCAAGTCACGGCGGTCCCGGTGGTACTTCCGCGGAGCCCCGAGCAGGCCACACAAAGCCACAGACTTCAGACTTCAATTAACATCGGACTTTATATCATTCTTGCTATGTACAGACAATATTACAGTAGCCAAGGCCATGGCACATACTAGATAATCCCCCAGTCTCAGAAGAGATGGCATTTGACTTTATATTTGATGTCAGTCTCAGCATACAACGTTATGAGCTTGATATACTGAGCTTGATATAACAGGTAATGTACTTAGCTAGGCTACATAAACAGTTAGAGCCTCATTTAAGTATATGTGAATATTTTATAATATATATATATATATTTTTTTTTTTTTTCTATTCATTTTTTAATATATTTTTTAGTTTTTTTTTGGCCCCGTGGTATCAAAATGAGTATCGAGAACCATGGAATTTCACTGGTATTGTATCGACTACTACATTTCTGGTATTGTGACATCCCTACCCATTACTATCAATCATTCTCTCACCTATTTTGGGGCTAGGTAGGTTGACCGACTAATGAGCATGGACAATGTGTAAGTGAGCTTGTCCTAATCCAGTTAGATTTCAATGGATTTGGAAATATAATTAAAAATTGCTAGCAAAAAGACAACTATCGTAATGGAAGACTCTGACTCTGAGTATATTCTGGTTTAAAGCTTTATAAGTCACTGCAAACATAGGCCCTTATGATTTATCATTGGTGGTGTTGCAGTACAGTCTGTAGGCAAGGCATGTTATCTGCTGCTAAATTCATGAACTCCCAGTGACTCTGTGACAGCAGCAAATATAAAATTAACATAATATACTTCTATTGTCAAACCACATATTTTAACTTTTGGCAGGATGTAATTTCAGAATGATTACTAAGAAGAATAATGCACATTTCCACCAACAGAAACATTCCACATTCAAATTATTTATTTATTTATTATAGCCGCAGGCAAGAAATATAAATTATTTCCCATAACATTTCATTTTGTTGTTATTCCTTAATGGCTACTTTAATATACTCATCTTTTGGTTTTAACCATATGAATAAAACAAAATATGAAAGTATACAAAACACAAAAAGGTATTAGATTTCCTTTTGTAAATTGTCTTGCCTGACTCTAATATCCATTAAGCACAAAATGCATGCGCAAATTGACCTTGATGCAGAGCATGCATTTGTGTTTATTGTGATGTTAATTTACAACACCAACATTGGCGGTTCCAATCTGTCATGACACTTCTGTAAGTCCATTGCAACTGTCTGTCTGGGAAAACTATAGTAACTAAAGCCCTCTGTCCTAATGGGCAGCTCAATTCTACTGTCCCTCCTTTACAACCAGCCTTTGTTCCTCTTAGTACAATGTGGAAACGCCATTAGTGGTGAGGGAGACAGTGATGTTTAGTGACAGCCAATGACTTCTCTGGTCAAGAGAGTGCCCTGCAGTCAGGCGAGTGTCACACACACCCCCCTTCAGTGTGACTGAACACAGCCCTGGCTCCCAGAGATCACCTTTGTTCTGGCTATCTCAAAGGCAGGGGAGCTAATTGCGCGACAGGGGTCGGGTGGGGAGTGGTGCCCCGAGGCAGTAGAAGATATGCCGGGGCATACATGCAGCTGCCAAGCTCCCTTGTCAAACATACAGCAGGAGAACCCTGTACAAAATACATTAAATGAAGAGGAGGAGGAGGCACTCTCATTCTGCTGAAAGTGGCAGTTTTTGTCTTTTTGTTCTATTTGTTACTATTGTCATCAAATTTCAGGGCTGAGCTCCAAAACATGCAGAAATTCTGCAATTGTGGAGCGCCTGAGTAGAACGATAAGAAAAGTTACACGGCCTGTGTTGCGCTGATAACTCAGACTCGGCATAAATCAAACACCTTCTGGCAACTTAAATAATTTGTACAGTTAGGCATCATATGTTGGGCGCGGATAGAAGAATCCGAAGTAGGAGAGTATCATGCCTCAATACTCCGAAATGGAATACTGAAGACTTGTCAAAATATGTCCTCCAAGTAAAATGCTCATGCTGTATTTTACCAGCGTTGCTGTAAATCTAGAGCACTTACTGTACATTAACATTTTGTATTTCAGCAATTAGCCTACAAGTTATTTTTTATCTTTGTCTAGTCAGGCTTTTCTTAAAGTCCAAATCCAAGGTTGGAAAAAATACTAGTCACCACAAAGACTTTGAGGGGCCTCTTAAAAACACTGTTACTTTCTTAATTTTCATGAACAGGAAAATAAAGTTCCTTAATGGATGCCTTTTTGACACATACTTTTGAGACATGATAATGTAGTCAAATCTATATTTTTATAATTACAATTTTAAATAGTTGAACAGTGTATGTACCGGTACTGTGCTATCTACAGTACTTATCTACATACATACATATATTTTGTTAAGTTTCAACAAAATAATAACATTTTCAAATGTTGTCCATGGGGGCTAAAATGTAAATCTAAAGAGTGTTTGCGCTACATGAGGTGCAGCAGGCGTAGCCTATACGGGGAAGAGTGATCTGTAGAAAGAGACCCCAGGGTTGGTATTCCACTCGGTCACGACTGCTAGTATTACTGATCTCCAGAGCAGCACAGCAGTCTAGTATGTAGGCCAGGATATAGCTAATAGATACAGACCATGCAAAAATACCTTATTTTTGCATTTACAGCATTTAGCAGACACAGTAATCCAAAGCAATTTAAAATAAATCTGTCAATAGCTGAGTATGCCATACCCCAGTTATCATAAGCAAACATGATTATCTTAGAATGATGACAGCTGCAGGGCTATCTTACAACTTATTACAGTATAGGCGTACACTACTACATTGTACAACATGCCTATTGACATATCATTCTGTGCTAAAAAATATTGTGCTAACAGCCTGAATACCATTTCTAAGAACCATGAAGGAAAGAAGGATTAAAACATATATATTTACACAGTAGACAGAAATAGAACACGTCAGTTAGTGGGTGTGTTATGACGTCCAAAATGGAGTATTGTACAGCAATAGGGCTGCACAGCAGGGCTGCACACTATGCACACAAAAGGTGACACGCCTATTTCTTAGGTCATTCGGCAAATGATTCACTGTTTTGAGTATCTAATATTTTTCTTACCTGAATAATTGCCCTTTCCTCAATATGTTATTGGGGTATCTGAGGAACATTGTTGAATGACACGTCTTATTGACATGTCTACGGCTGATAAAGATAGCTATTTGTGAGTTTCCTATGGGCAGTGCAGGGTGAAGAAAATACAACAAACCACTCTATACTGTAGATGCCTAATAGGTTTACTTGGCTGCTTCATACTTGTGGGACCAAGACAGCAGCTGTTGGTTTTGCTAGTTTGCGTGCTGCAGGGCTGTGATCTGTGCATCTGTGCTGGCTTAACACTGCACAGTGTTAATCATGTTCAGAGCACGGTTAGCGTGTCAGGTGCCTCAAATGTGTGAACACCCTACATCTTACTGTGTAAATTAGTCATTCCGTTTAAGAATGGAAATGTTTTCTAACACAGCTGTTTATAATATGAACATTGTTAATAATAAGTAACATATCTAGGTATTGTTGTTTCAAGGAAACAAAAAAGGCAAATCCTGGTTCGAGCTTTGCCCTCATATTCTCAGCACTGAGTCGAATGCATGAGGATACCAAATGTATGCCAGTGATTAAAGTAATGGAATGTGAGAGGTAAGATATGCTTGTTAAAAGAACGTTAGCTTGCTGATGCAAAAGAAACAGGGCTTATGCCAGATCTAAAAACAGCGGACTGGTTGAGAAGGGTTGGGCAAATTGGCATCGGACGATGTCTACATCTACGGTGAAACACCGTGATGGAAAATGCAATCATTGGAGGGGGAAGGGGGGGGTTTGGGGGGCTCGCAGACACGTGGACACGTGCAGCAATATACATTTCTATAAATATTTCCTTAGCCTAAAATGTTTCAATTTCAACCCAAAAAAAAAAGTGTGACTGATTGACTATTAAAAAAAAGTAGTAATTAAAATTACAGTACATATTTACTTTATGCCCATCCTCTCCTACTCATCCGGCAGCGTAGGAAAGAAGTACTACTTCACCTATCTGATGGTGTTTATATAGCCTACCTAATGAAACAGGACAGCCACACAAGTGGTGTGCTGGATTTGTCTTCATAAAACCGGTGCATCCAGGGTATTGCCATAACGCAACTGGCCCTAGCAAACAACAATCAGGGTAGGCTACAGCAAAGTGAGTGAACACAAGCAGTAAATCATTTGGTTTAGCTTTCGCTGTTAGCATTATGTTAGCATAAAACAATACTGTATGTGACGACACCCGCTCGCGCGGTGCTTCTGTTTGAGAGAGAGAGGAAGAGAAGGTGATCCTGATTATCACAACAATTCGGTGAGCCTTTAACGGAAGCAGTATTATGCAATGTTTCAGTGGATATTCAGAACTTGGTCTGAACGCTGCTTTGCCACAATTCTAATTTTATTTTTTTTATTTCGATGTCATCCATCGGCGATGGACATCGGCCCAACCTTATAGTTTAGTTCACAATTCTATCTTGATCCTTTAAATACGGCTTATTACAAAGCTGAACAGGGTGTCTGCAGAGTGAGCAGACTCAGAGCATAACAAAACAGGAATTTGTACACATTTGCAATTTATCTTAGGCAGCACAGCTATGCAGTAGGCAAGCCCAGCCAGTGTACAGTATTTAGTTATTTTTGTGGCGAGCATGGTATAACAAACATACATGACACAATACAGTAAAATATGAAAGAAAGCAAAAAAGATTAAATTAAAAGATTACATGTGTAATTGAACTTTAAAGCATGCTTTAATGTAAATAACTGGACCAGAAATTTTATTTGAATAGTTAGATGTGGATCATACAGTATGCAACATTTGAGTCACAGGATGATTCCGGCATATTCAGATTTCAGGTTAAAACAGAAAATAAAAACACAAGCTCTCAACAAAGACTCAGTGGAAAATTACACAGTCCAAGTACTGTAGCTGCTTTCATTAGGAATTAATATACAGGAAAGTCAACATCAACTCAGATGTTGATTTAAGGTACGCAAGAGTGTGTGTGTTCATGTAGTGATGAATTACAAATGGATTTTGAGTGCTGGTTCTGACTGTACAGCATGTACCAGTTTTATTTAATGACTGAGCATGGCATGCCAAACACGATCAAATATGAAATTGTTTCCACCAGCGCTTATTCTGGACCTGTCACTGGTCAGTCAGGCAGGTGTGTGACAATCCTCTAAACCTGCATGCTTAATCGTTAACTTCCTGGACAGCACTATTTCCTTACTAACTAGACTTCATCTTTATGTAGTATTTAAATCATCATCAGACAAGCTTTGTATATCATGCTCCAAATATGGTGCGACAAAGCTTGTTTTGATATTTAATTTATATATTGTTATATTGTTGTTTCATATTGATTAATACAGTAATGAATAGGTATACATTATGAAGGCAATACTGTATTTACCTACTTTTGTATAAATATAAGTAAACATGAAAACCATTGCATTTCTAAACACCACACCAATGACCATCTATCACACATTAAATAATTACTCAAATAAATAAACAATGTTATGGGTAATGATCTTTACATGTCTGCTTGTAAGAACTGCTAGCCTACTGAACATGTTATCAGCACAAATAAGGGTTGGGCTTTACACGAGTATTGATTTTCACTCATGAATTAAGGACTGAATGAGTCAACAGGAGTCGTTTAAAACCACATGAACAACATCGTCCAGAAGCTGAATAACCAAAATAATTAAATCATATGCTTGTTAAATAAATAAAGGAATGATTGTTTATCACATAACTAAATCACATATCTCACACATAACTAAACTAAAACATAACTAAACAAAGAAATTGTGTTTGTGAAACATCTATTGTCAATTTACTTTGTCGCTATTATAATGATCATTATTATTATTATTTCAGTATTTCTTGCAAAATCTGAATTAATTTATGACTTAATTCTCAATTATAATTACAGTATATCAGCTTTATATCTTGCAAAACAGCTCTTCCAAACTACCGCTACTGGCTGTATCCCGACACATACAACACTCTGTGACAAGAGGCAATGGGGCTCACGGGAGATGCAGGCTGTCCTTTGGGAAACGCTGAAGCTAGCGTTACCACTAAGATGATACCAAACTCCTTGTAGTGCCTTTAAATAAAACGTCCACACACTAGCTCCTCTGTCAGGAGAATGAAAATGGTTTTGCAATTCAAAACATCAACAGAGTTGTGTTGCTCAGACACAGTACCGCTCTCCATGCATGGGAAGACAAACATGGCAGAAATAACCTTTAGGCAATCGAAAGGAGAACTCCATGTTATATTTGATAGCAAATGATAAAATACACAGAAGAAGAACACTTATTGTCACCAAACAATGTCATCTGTGTGCACTATTGCAGTAGTGGCTATGCTGCTGACATATCATGCACGGCATTGTACAGTACAGTAGGTTTAAATACAGAAGGTTGATTTTGGGGCAGGATAACCTGGAGGTTATGGTGGTGGATTGCAAACAAGCAGGGTTAGGTGCCCACATACCAGTACGAAGGGAATCACTGTGAGCCACTTTGGATAAAAGTGTTTGCTAAATGAAATCCATACTCCATACCGAAGGAATCACAAAGCAAGCTTCTTCCAATGCTGTCATTATCATTTCTATTAGAGTAAGGTATTTAATGCCTTTCCTCATGAGCCTCATGTTCCTGATGACCTTGCCAAGAATTGTTGTTTCTTTAAGCTTTGAATCTGTTCAGATGTTCAAACTCCACCTCCCCCTGAATAGGGCTTGCTTGGAAAACAAAACCAGTAGCTGAGGTAGAAGCTGTAGTTTTCCATGTTTGCAATTGTGGTGGGTGATATACGTTGTTGGTGCTTAGCTAAAATCTACTGTAACATTATTGAAAATATTTATGGGCACCCACTGAAATGTGATACGTCATTTGAAAACAAGAAAATATAAAGCATTAGGAGCGCTATGGGCTTATTTTGTTTTTACACAATCCTATCAGCAAAGAGAGAAATGTCATGGAATTGACATTAGTAATGTTGTATCAATACTGAATTATTAACACGCGTGCAGCTAAACCCTGCATATTCTAGGCTTACATGACACAACATGATGTCTGAGGTTGAATGCGCTGGGAGATGTCGGGCTCTGTTGACTCTGTTGAATTGCTTGCCTGAGGCGTCAGTGCCTGGACACATACACATAATGAGGAAAGGTCAGTGTGCCTCCTGTCTTGTCAACAAAATCACCTCGAGAGGACAAATCCTGGCACTGCCTCAGCCAGACTTCCCCCACACACCCGTATGCCAATCAAGCGCCAGCAGAGCTGCCTAGATAGCCTTAGGTCATGTTTTTATGGCAAGTATAATAGGTCTAAGCATAATATTCAGGCATATACAGTATTTGGTTAGTGGTGTTTTTCTTTTTCAAGGTTGATCTGGTAGACCGTTCCTGTTGTGTTCTAGTATGAGTCTGTAGGTTTCTGTGTGGTGTGTAGATTATAGAAAGTATTTGTATGGGCTCATGCAAACGGCTAAACAGAAAATAAAATCATCGTCGGTAATCTTTCCTTCAACAGACAAGCTAAAAGTTCAAGATGGTTTCTTAAAATTAATGTAATCAAATTAAAAATACAAAAAACCTGAAAGGAGTAAATCCATTTGTCAATCTACTGTTTCTCAAGGGATAATGGTTACCCAGGATTTCATAGTTATTAAAAATGATCACATTATTATAGTTATTAAAATTCATTCAAATTAATTAGAATAAATTACAAAACCAATCAGTTGCCATTAGTGATAGAAAACCATGTGACTCGACCAATTCACATTGAGTGACCTCGGCAGGCTTCTGATTCCAAAGCTTCGCTCATCCAAGCAAGCTGTGCTGACTTCCCATTCAGTGCACTCTATGATGAAGTGGAACTGACTTTCACATCGCTCCCTGGTGGCCTTACTAAGGAACTATTAATCTACAGCTCTCCATATTGCATTCTGATCGGCTCTTCCTGGCTGCCACCTGGTCCAAAGTAAAGGACCCTGAGGAGTGGACGCTCTTATTATGAGCTGAGCCAGGACACCTCTGGGTTCCTAAGCACTTCTTTTGACAGTGACTGAGAGCCAATTACCCAGTTGGAGAAGAGTATTGATTAATGGAAGAACAGGAGGAACCTGAAAACATCTCCTAACACGTGGCCTCAGTCACCCTACAAAATGATGAGAACTGACCGGCAAGGCCAGTAAGCACATAGAAACTAACATCCCTTTCATACAGACCTACAATATCAATGACCAATAGATCTATATTCTAGAACTGTGGACACAACGCTGTGGCTAGGCATCCATACTGCACAGTAAGGGGAGCGAGGGGACTGCAAGTTCACCTTATTAAAGGATTCACACTTAGCCACCCTCAGCACAATGGGGTGTTTGTGAAGCCATCCCCCGCTTAAGTGCCTCGGGCAGTACTGTCTTCTATTGAGACTGACCTCAGGACATCAACCCCAACCCTCCACGTGTCCAGTAGTCTGTGCTAAGGTGAACTCTCCTGCCGAGAGAGTACAGCTGTGCCCAAGGTCAGCATTGTGTGAGTTCTACACGAGTGCGGAGGCCGAGCTTGTGTGGGAGAGGTTCTCGTGGTGAGGGGGGGCATTCGATTAGTCCCTCCCTCCAGAGACAATCTCATGCCGATTCATTGGAGGCCCTTGGCTACAGTGCAAGTAGAAATGGAGGGTAATCGCTGACCAGCTGATGAGAACAAAATCTGATTATGTGGCCCTCCATGAAATATGGTTGTGGTTGGAAGTGGGAAATAGGAAAATATTGTCCTACATCAGAGGTGGAAGGCCAACTTCCCCTACTAAAAAGAGCCACATGTGTAGCTTAGTTACCGTACCCCCTCTCCAGAAGGGAAACAACTTGGCCTCAGCCCCTAAGCACTCTCACATGTACTGTACCTGAATCATAGAAACGGGGTAATTGAAACAAAAGGGCAGCGTTTGACAGAGATATAGTGGCATTGCACTGCTGACTGCAGAAAATAACACTTTCTAACCCCTCCCCTCCACAAGGTTCATATTTAATGTGTCCTATCTGAAGCCTATTGTCCTTAGCTTTCTCCTCAAGCTGGCCATTCACAACTGACAAGGTGAAAGTGGACATTTTATCGGGAGGATACAGATACGTGGGATACGGATTGTGGAAATTTGACACCACGCTATCAGTTAACGCTGTTCACCTCTTTTTCTTGCTGAACTACAGTATTATCTCCATTAATCAAAGTAACATATGTAAGTCAACAATATATTCACATTAATTAAAAACATTTGAATGTTATGGTCAGTGAATAGCAGCGTTTAACATATCAATTATAGAGTACAATATATTTTAAATATGTGCTCTCCTGAAGAGTAAACTATGACATGTAAAATATACCCCCACCCCCATTTATAAACATGCAGGGTTCCCTGTTTTGAGTGATAGCGGTTGGGATCATGCAGATCAGAAATATACTGAAATAATCTTATTGCTTTGCATGTGTCCTTTTGAAATGATCACAAGTAAAACAATAACTATTTTGGCAGAAAATGATCACGGCTTTGTGCCACACATCACATGCCTGCATACAGTACAGTGCTGGCCAGTAGATGCTTGCCTTAGCCATGGAAACTAAAGATTTGTTTGACCAGTCAGCAATATCTCCCAATATATTATACTGATTTAGAAAGGTGGAGTCATCTGTCCTGGAGAAATCAAAACAACAGCACAGCTCACTTCAATACCATAGGGTGCTCCCTTAGAAGCTCCACCCCCAAATTGAACATGCATTGCCAAGGCTGGGATAGTGTTGTGCAGTGCGGCCTATCCCGTTTACAGTATGGTTATAGTAGTAAGACCAGATTATTTTTTCAGTGCGTACACAGAACAGACAGCTATAGCAGCAGACCATGACAAATATCGCACTAGCTTACCATTGCTGACGCCACCTTTAATCATTCTCTACGCAAGCTTACATTTTCGAGTCCACACAATATAAAATACAAAAGTGTTGTTATTGAGAAACCCTTGACATGACTCAAAGACATGTATAGGTTCAATGCTTTTCTGTTAATATTGGTGTAAGGCCCATCTCCTCTCACCATCATCACAAGCATTACAGTGGGTAAAAAGCTCTGAGGTGACGTGTTCATGAGTAGGAAGTGGTCGGTCTCTAAATCCCGTGCTCCTTTACTGATCCTGACAACAACTGCTTGGCAACGCTCTCACCGGGCTGAGGAGACAAAGCAATGGAGAATCTGGGACACTTACCCTTTCTCTGTACAGGCTGCTGCGTTTTTGATGAGCTCATTTCCATTGTAACTGTGGATTAACTGACAAACAAGTGTTTAAAACAAAGTATTAAGTAAAAAGATAGAATATTTGCGCACGCATACTCCCAACAACTCCGTACAAAAATCCAAACAGGTGCGCACATACAGTAGACCACAGATGCATGCATGAAAATAATGTGTGAACACACATGCCACACACCCACACGCATTTAGAGAAGATATACGGCATGTACTGAGAGTGCTTTGTTCCTAAGGCTGAAAGCATAGCTACGTACCCTCTGTCCTTCCCGTCAGATTGCTCACACAACACAGGGAAAGTGCGCCGCTAGCTCAAATCTAGATTGACAGGCCTACCTTTATTACTGACTGAGTTATGTTTCCCTGCAACAAAAGACAAGTTGGCTTTGATACAGACAAATGCAGAGTCAGCGCCTCCACTCCCTACAGAGGATAGCTGAAGTGATCTCATCTCAGACTGTCCCAGCCCTGATGTAAAAGGTATTGGCTCCTGAATTGCTTCCTGATCCAAAACTCTGTCTATTCTATAAAAGGGCCATGTTTAAGCTGTGTTGGGGACCTATATCCACACCACTGTCTTATTGACATTAAAGCACAAGAGGAACAATGGCTGTGTGTGGTGTACCAAGAAAAAGTGCAGCAACCAGCGAGAAGGTGTTTCTGTTCACCTCACAATCAACCTTGGAATGCAATCAAAACACATGCGTTTCAACATGCATCATGAAGGGTCTGTAAACACCATTGCACTGGTATTTGCTTATCTTGAAATATGAAGTCCCTGAAGAGTGGGTGTTTATTTAATCCCAATATGAATTACATACTAATTAACGCAAGAAAGCGGCCCTCTTAATTCATCATATCTTGGTGCATGTGTCCTAAAGCTAAATATACAATTACAGAACTTTGTCCCCATCTGCCTTCTGTCGACAGAAAGGCGAACAGTTGGGTAACAAACAAAAGGCAAATGAAGTGGCACGTTTTTGCACAAATGTGTGTTGGATAATGATTCCCAACACTCCATCAGATAAATCCCAAAAGTAATTTAAGGAATAAAACCTAAAAATTATGTGCAGGTTATCACAAGCAATTTAATTGCAGTTAAATAAAAGCTTAATGCTTGAGATGTTGGTTTGACATAATATCATATTCCTTAACATGCTGGCCTGTAGACTAATATTTAGTGGACAATGACGGGCATATCATGTAGTGTCAAAATTAGGATTTATTTATTATTCATACAACATTTCCACCACCACTTAAACGAGTGTAAGCCAGGGTTCCCCAATAGGCGGCCTGCGAGTGCAAATGATCTGGCCCGCAACGATCCATTAAGAAGCATAAAGCACAATAAAAAACCATTCCTGAGAGTCTCTACCGCATTTCGATTTACTGGCGCCGTTTCTGTCTTCTGTCTGTCGGGGTTTGACACACACGCACCAACACTCGTATTCTCTGAAGACCCACCCCTGCACTCTACACTTGGATCTCTGTAACCAAACATTGAAAAGAGCCAATCAGAGGCAGAGCAGGATCAGGTCTTCGTGGGATGCAGGATTGCGTTAAGTGGACTGAATGCTCTGAATGTTCAAATATCTTTTTTTCATTACCATCTTATTTCATCTTAATGTACATGCTGTTTCATTCTGATATGAAATGCATGAAATATGTGATGTTGATAGTGGACATGATATCCTTCCTATTGGAACCAGTTTAGTGCATCTGTACAACTGAAACCACAATCCGCAGCAGTAATACACAAATGATCGCTTTCCTGTTGTTAGCCATGTCCACATTGTTCAAACCCACAGCCAAACCGCTCCCTGTTTGTTTCTTAACCTGGCGTTTAGTCCACTACCAGTAGGCTAACTATACTATGGAGGCTGGTGATGAAGTTAGTGTACTACAGGACTTACTGATACCTCAACGAAGCACTGAAATTAATGTAAATGTGACAACAAAAAGGCAATTTATTATTTTGGCCAGTAAAATAATATGTGTAGCCGGTGGATATTTTTTATCTACCAGCCACCTGGGTCGGTGAGTCCGAAGATTTATTTAGGCAATGCACAACGCCGGTCGTATTACATCTATGACCCACCGCTGTCAATTAACTCACTGATTAGTGATTTAACATTCATCTAGGCCTATTTTTGTCAATCCATCAATCTTATTGTGTTATAATAATCATAACAACAACAACAACAACACTAATACTGAGTGAGCATAAATGGTTGAGCATTTAGTAGTACTACTACAGAAAACAACAGCGTACAAATTAATACAACAATTATCCTCCAGTCTGACCTGGAAATCCTCAAAATCTGTCTTGACTCTTCTCGAGGTAAATTAATGTAGTTGTAGAGGTGCTGTTGATAGCTGCAGTCTAGTGGAAAGCTGTAGTCTACACTTGTTTAACAATCAACATGTTATGGTTGGTATGCAGACATACTGTACGCCTCTATAGAAACATTCATTTAAGGTATGTTTACTATAGGCTACTTGCAGTAGAGCTGTTGCGAATAGTATTTTTGTTGTTTAAGTTAGATATAAATAGGTGGTGGGTGCCTTGTTTACTTTTCAGTGTGGTTGGTCTGTGCATGTTTAACCCTGGACATATTAGCCCTTGGCTTAGTATGCTTCACGTATTTTGGCCCTTGGGGAAAATTAATTGGGGAACCCTGGTGGATGCCTATATTTAATTTCAAATTAAAAGGTAGAGTTGTGGAATTTACCTTAGCTGGGCCTATCAGCAATAACTTGATCATTTGCAACTGTGATGCATGCAAACCTTTTACAATAGACTCACCGTTGCGCTGATATTTGTGAATCAAAGCACATTTTCATGAATTTGGTAGTGTCTCAGCAACAGACATGACCATAAACTCATCAGTTAATTGTCTACCATGTCCGGAAACCTGTCACCACACTGCGAATGCTGCAGAAATCTGTACAGCGGGGACAAACGTGCAGGTCTATGAATCCCTTGCACGCAGCTAAAGAACACGCCTGCATACAGATTCAACATTACTGTTTTCTCTTTATTTTATTAGATAAAGATATTTAATTGTTAGCTATTATTTTTGCTAATATGAATTGTAGCCTATTCGCTTTGTTAATAGCCTAATCATACAATAGAATGGTGTTTGGCAGGCTACTGTATTTTTAAGTGCTAGTAAATGTGAAACAGCCCTTCATTGTTATCGCGTCCATCCGTTGTGTTATGCAGGTGTTGCCCTAACTTCGATTCTTATTCAGTTACAAATACATATTGTAACCACGTCACGCAATGATTATTGAGTTGAAAACAAGCGAGGATTTCATCGAAGGTGTAGCCTACGGTACTATGCATAACGTGTGGAGTAGATAAGAAGGTGCCTGAAGTTAACCTTGATGATGTTGTAGTAGCCTACAGCCTCCTTTGTAACCTTGAAAACGTCGCTAATTGGCGAAGACTGGAGCTGGCAACAAAGCAATAACGACTATGCACACTAAATACATATATGTATTATTCATCTTGTGACTTTAAAGCTTTAAACAGGTTGTATAACCACACCGTAAAAAGTATAGCATATACATTTGTAGCTATCTAAAAATAACTCACCATTGCAGGTAAAACCACTGAGGGCGAGCGAGAGCATCACCAGCGTGGAAGGGAATTTACAGCGGTCGACGGGGGCCAGAAGTAAGGGCTTCATCTTTTTCACTTCGCCGTTAAAGTTTCAAAATGCAGGCAGGCGAAAAGCAAACACGAGGAGATTGTTTTAAGGGTCCGAAAATGTCTTCTGTCACACTTACGCAGCTTCACAACGCCTCTAAAGCTCGATTTATTTTCCTCAATACATATCCTCCTCCCGTATCTTGGCCATTGGTATCCCCGTCGTGCGTCTTCGTTGCTCTGAACAACGCATTACAGGTGTGGTGGTAAATAAAGGAACGGCTGCCTCGCTAAATGCCTGCCTCGTGTTTCTCTTATTTTTCTAACGCAGATATCCTTTCAAAACTCGGACGAGGGCGCGTTGGTTCACCTTTCCCCCTAGTCTATTTGCTTCCAGCTGAAAATGTCTTCGCAAAATTCAATAAATGTATGCATTGGTATCAGAGAAAGAACATCTGCTTGCACGGCAATGCTACTGGAGTGATGAGAGTCGCAAGAGTACGGTATGTTGAGCGGAGCATTAAAACCAGGAACGGAGTTCCTCCTTAGACGGATTGGAGCGGCCTATGCTTATATTCTAACAATGAAACATTTACATATTTTGAATAACCATGACTAACGATAGCTAATAATATTAGAATATTTTTAGTGTGTTTTATTTTAAGTTTCCAGGGTATGCTTATTATTATCTGCATCATTTCAACATTTTGGATACTACATTTTATAGTTAATATGAAATACTGTAGTCTTTGTTTCACATGTATAGAAATCCTTGTAGAAGGCATAGCATGTCATTGAGTTTCATGTTTCTCCACTACATATTTGGTGTTCTGTTCACTCAAATACTCGTGGACAAACATAGACGAGCCTTGGAGATAAGAACTCCCATGAGAGAATACACCTGTCAGAACGGGATTTGACTTACATCCCACTGCTTTGCTCATAAGGAACACTGCAGACAGTTTTTATTCATTTCTTATTTTGTCACCCCGATGATCACAGCAATGCTATGTCTTCCACGGGAATCAACCGGAACACTAAATATTTGCTTTGCGTTAATGCTTATCTTCCATTCATACAATGTAAGTAGTGGGAAAAAGAGACCTGGAACGATTCCTTACCATCTCATTATGGGGTTCGTGTAGATGGATGATTCCTGAGATATAGAGTTAAGCTATTATACAAACTCATTAAGCCTTCGCGCCATGCAGCATCCATTGCTAAAGGTCACAGTCACTTTCACTGGATGACAATAATGGCATGCGCGCACGCACGCACGCACACACACACACACACACACACACACACAATATCATATAGTAGTGCGTCCCGCTGGTGGTTTAATGTAAGGGTGACCAAGACACAGCGTTAGAATGAGGAAAGAGAATGACTCAGCCTTGGCAATTTGTGAGTATGTGCATGATGTTCTCCCTTTATAATTCTCCTGATCTGCTCCCTGTTGTATCAAACAAGTGCAAGCTGTAGTGTGCCCTTGTTGAAACAGAGGTTCCATTAAACAGCCAGCCTGAAGTGGACTGCTTTCTCACGGAAAGAAGAGAGAGGGAAACAGCCAAGCTATATGCCCATTAAAAGCTCTGAGAATCTGTCTGCATGTCATAGTGGCGCAGCATTTGGCAGGACATCTAGAAGCAGGCATTGGGTCCCAGGGGTATTACTTGTGTAGCTGTGTGTTTTCGTCTTGTGTAGGTGTGCTTGCTAGATCACAGCAAGATAATGATAATGTCTTCTTTTACAACCTTGCCAGAATATGGGCACCCATGCCCATATTCATTCTCATTCTGACGACAGCAAACAACCGCTGCTCTTTAGGGAGCTGACACATTCAGTTGTTCATCGATTTGTGGCGTTGTAATTAATTTTCTCTCCGTCACTGTGCTCTATTACCCTGACACATGAGGCAGCTTGTTCTCTTTCAGTCTGTCATGAATCAGTAACATAACTATTGCCCCTACAAACTTTAATAATTCACCAGCATGACACGCGTGGCAAGAGTTTGTAAGTGCTGCTATTAAGAACACGCGACGCTCATTTACACATTAAGCATTCCGTGGCCTCGTCTATGTTAAGTTACACACGCTGAGCAATTATCGCTGTGCAATGATAACATATACAGCCCATGAAGACAACTGATTCGCATGGTCGATACCCATCGATCCAAAGAAGGTGTCCAATGTGAAATTAATATTATTTGTTGTTTACAAACAACAGAGCAGGTCCCTGGAGGACCAGGCCATGCAGGCTGCAATCATGTATGCATTCCAGCACACAGTTGGTGAGAGAGAGAGAGAGAGAGAGAGAGAGAGAGACAGAGCACTAGTCAAGGAGGTGTATCAACTTCCATGATGACCACAGCTTCACAGCCTCTTGTTTTGTTTATATCAAATTAAACTGCAATGCTACTCAAGAGGGATATAATTGACCACAGTAGGAGATTAAATGACTGTAAAGATCTTAATAAGCCATCAGTGGATTGCATATTACATTCCAAACCACTTATGAGTATGCAGTCCGATGAGGATGAAATTGAAGTTGAGATTTGCATGCAACAGCTTTTTGTCCATTAATTACCTCACAAAATGATGCTGATGATCAATAGTGTATCAATGTAATTAAAAATTATTGATATGGTGGTACGGAAACCAGAGGTTACACATATCCCGGTGATACACAGAGCACACATTGAAGTACATGGTATTCCTTTGAAAGTGGCTACTCTATAATTCCCTGTAATAGATAAGTGTTCTCATATTACAGAGGAACTCCATATTGTACTGTATAGTGCTATTAATAACAAACAGTAGAGACATTATTCAAAATGTGTGATTAAGTAATATGCATTATAGATTCCACTATAATCAATGCCTTAATGTATAGTTTACCGTGTGGTACTGTACCTCCCAGTAGCAGTAGCCCTTAACACGCACATTACAGGTTTTATGGGCTAGATGCCAGTATGGCCGTGGTTTCATTTAATGAAATGACTTCACATGCTTGCTGATAAAGGAACTAGCACGCGGTCTTACCTCCCTCTGTGAAGTTGAGTGAGGAGTAAAAACAGATGAGAAGGAGAACTGGAGAGCTTAAATATGTGGGGTGAAATCAAGACAGAGAGGGGGTAAAGAGATGGAGATGAAGGGACCCACAGAAGGTCTCTCATTTCAGCACAGACTGCTGATGAAGCCGAACTTCCAATATCCCAGCACTTCAGCTCTGATGATTTCTCAATTTTACAGATATGGCCTGAGAATGTGATTTGATGAAAATGTAAAACGGGATAACCACCAACACATGTGAAAGTGGCTGCATTTTATCCCATGACTATATAAATTATACCAGACACTCAAAAATTAAAGCCTATTTAATGTTTTTGATTAATATGATTCTTGACTAAGAGCAATGTTCTGTCTCTTACATTTCATGTGGAATAAAAAATAAAGTGGGTGGCTACCGTTAGAAAGCAGCACAGAAACTACTTGAGAGCAATGTACCAAAAGTTGAATAATAAACAAAAAATGTATTCAGCACAAATACTTTTGTGTTTCCATTACAAATACAGTAGATGAAAAAAACAGTTTTCTTGGAAATATATGATGATTTAATTTTCTGCAGTCTCAGGGTTGCAATATATTTGCATTCTTTCAGCAACATGTACTAACTGACTTTGTCAAACCCACAGCTTAGCATTCTACAGTCAAAGGAATCATGTAAGACAAATGAAATGCATTTTCATTTGGTCCTTTATTCTGTCAAATTACATTTTCACTATATCTACATTTCACGCAGCATTGTTCAAACGTCAAAACAATTCCATGGCAATCACCTTTGAAGGATAAAGATTTTTTAAAGTTTGTGACGTTGCTTAGCACTGTCATCAGAGCTGAAGTAATGATTTATTGTTGTTACATTTCCATTGTAAACACTACAGTAAGTTGTTAGGGATATCATGTACAGTAAATTCACTGAAATGAATGTTTTCCAGACAGTGCCATGGTTCCATGGTATACCGTGACAATGGGCATCATTGTAGTGTTCTGTTTTCTGGCTACATTTTTATTTCCCCTACCTATACTTTTATTCTGCTGTTAAAAATATTTCCTGAAATATGTTTCCTTGACCGTCATTCCATTGTTGTTTTGAATGTCACATTGTCTAAGTGAGCATGGGAGAGGGACTTGAATGATGTTGAATGTTTTATGACTGCCTGCTTTTGTGTCAGTTGCATTTCCCAGAAGGGTTGGGGAACTTTGACATGAGAGCCCTGTCTACAACTGTATCCTTCACCTATATGGCAGAGGAAGAGTATTGAAATAATACATACTTCCACTTGACAGCTAAAGGATGAAAATACTTTGAATAGAATGTAAACCTTTATGACTCAATTCCTTTAAATCATGTCATTTATATTTAATCTGCATGAACAAGTTTTACTTTTCTTCAAATGACTATCTACTTGAAATAAATGTCTGCTTATATGAGTATAATATACAAGGACATATAAACTAAAGAATCTTATGGCAACAAAATCAGGTGTTCTAGTTTTCCATTATTGGTCAGTTGCGAAAACATATGTCTTACCTAGCTCTTTTCATAATTCTATTTTCTACACTTTTCTTTATTAATTTGACATCTTTCAAAATCAGTTGAGTGAAAGTTATCCTATAGTTAATTTGTTGAATGAAACGATATCCTTAGAAATGTATATAGAGAAGCACTGACACTAAAATGTTTCATGCAATTGGAATACAATATTATTTATATTTATAATAAAAAAATTATGACCTTCACAGATTGAATTACAATGTCTCACCCTATTCATTTTGCATGGGTGCGGGTGTCAAATAACATGAATAAATGGGACAAGTATTTGTCACATCAAAACTCAATACCCTCTGACATCTGACATGTAAATAGATACAGTTACTATGTTAATGGGAATGAATTGATTTTTCTGTCAGACAACCCACCCTGGTCAGTGACTCTCTAATTAAATAATTTTTTCCCAAACACAAAAGTGTTCTGAATCACACACCGGCAGAGATACACATCGAAATCATGGCCTACTGCATTTATAAACATCGTGGAATTTATTTAAAGGGATTGCCAAATAAACAGAAAGAGCTGACAGAATGTATGTATGTGTTTAAATCCTTATTGTGTTTCACAGCCTCCGCATGTGAGGTGTTCAATCTATTTGTCTGAACACATTCTGGGAGAGGTGTCACAATGGTATTGACAGAGACCAATCTGGAACCAAGTGCACACATTGTTCACCCCACACACATCCTGCTCATTCAATCCTGGGAAATTGCTCTGCCTCAAAAAAGGTTGTCATTATTTTGTCACTCAGCGTCCCAGGTGACATTTACAGCAAATAACCTCGCCAGCTAAAAGAAAACCCACAGAGAGAATATGAAGTCATGTTTCCAACAAAAACAAAAAGACGGCACAAAAATCTGGGACAATCTGGATACTTAAAAAAAAAAAAAAAACATGATAAATGTTACTGATGTTATGGTAGCTGCATTTGAAATCAATGAAGTTCTAAATACAGTAAAACATAAGGTATCATAGAATATGTTATCCAACATTTCACACAACTTAAATATGTTTCTTCAAATTTTTTTTTTGCAGAAATCCTGTTTTTAACTTCAGTTACTATACAGTACCTTATTTTGATGAAGAGTGTGATTACACTAAGCACACAAACACGCACACACACACACACACACACACACACACACATTTATGTGCACACCCATATTGTGGGAGTGGTGCAGGGACCTATTCTGGTAACCAGACCTACAGAATTCACTTTGTGAATAAGGTCTGGCCACGCTTCATTGGGAAGGTTTAACAGTTGTTTACTGTATGGGCATAGAGCTCTGATGAATTTAGAATCTATTGGACAGCGTTTAACCAATCACCGTTGCTACAACTGTTTTCTAGTTCTAGCACCATTTTGAAACACACTTGTTTCAACGTCATATCATAAACCCACCCTGATTGGCTCACCAACGTGATTGCTGTGAAAAATGATAGGGTTTCCGGACTTTAATCTCAGCAAATTAAACTGATCTGAGAGCAATCGTCAGGCGAAGCCAGGCTAGCAGGGACACACCCTTTCATCAAAAATAATACACTCTATTGTTTTAGACAGATCACAAAAAATCATGTTTTACTGTAGATACATATGGAGTTGCAATTTGGATAAAAGTGGCTGCTAAGTTATATAATTGTAATTGTGTTGCATCAACATCGAAGCATCAACTTCAGTTATCATATTAACATTTATTGTTAATCAGCAAATGAGCCTAGCCCCACCTAATAACCATGGTCCAAGGACAACAGTGATTGATTCAGTCAGGAAGCATCTTTCTTTCAAAGTGAGACTTTCTAGTGAGACCTTTAGTGTCTTACAGACTGTAGCCTCTTATGTCTGGCAGTATACTAGATGGCATCTCTATCAATAAATGTGCCCTTAAATTACTGTGGAGATGAAGAATAATGTGGTTATTTGAATCATTTATTATTGCAAATGTATGGTTGTGCACTATTCGGAATTGAATTGAGAAATGCTAAAGCAACCCATACCCTGCTGTGACTTGTCACAGTAGTTAGAGTTGGAGCTTGGGGGCATTATGTGTAAATGTTAACTGATGTGTAAGTATTGCATAATGTTAAATGTGTTTATGTTTGTGTATGAAAATGAAAACCAGATTATGTTGGGTAATTATTGTATATCTGAGTTTACTGCAATGTAACGTGATTATTCTGCACTTGCCACTTGGACATGCCTGCTTGTCAGTGTTTACATTGTGGGCATAATGGATATTATAAAATGCTTACCTTACTACTTATTTTTGGCGATGATGTGCTGGGTAGAAAAGTAAAAAGGCTGTAATAATGTATGATCTGTACATAAATATAACTATCTTATGTAATTCATGTAATTTATGTAAACATATTTTAGTTTATTAAATGTTTCAACATAATTAGATTGCAGATTATTTGCCACATGAAAACCATGATATTACTGCTATTTAGCTTCTAGCCACCAGTGGCAGCACTGAGAGTACTATGACAAAGCTACACTTGAAGAGGAACGCCATCAACTCTATTATATTAATTAGGATTTTATCTGCTTGCGTTAGGTATTGTATATATAGCAATTGTAAGATAACACACTTTATGTTAAATTCACCAAATATCTAATTGAAGTGAGCTAGCTTAGTATTCTCTGTGCATGTTGAAAAAATAATCAGGTTCTGCTACACAGCCCAGTCTTATAGGAACATAAAGGAACACAAACAACGTGACTCACAACACTCACAACAAAAATGCCCTAGGCCTTCGCAATGTGTTTTCAATGTGTGGGGCGGAGCTTCTGAGGGAGAACCCTATGGCATTGAAGGAAGACATTTTTTCATTTTGATTTGAGTTTAAAGTTAGCAAGCGCTCTCAAAAATGAAACAGCAGCTACTCTACCAGCACCACCCAAAGAACTGTGACATAAAGCTGACCAAAACTGATAAAACCAGTGTATAAGCTACAGATTCTGGGAAAGTCTTAATGTAGAGCTTCATATTGTATTAGCTTCATATAAGTTACGTTACACTTCCACCAGAACATTAAGCCTTGTTTCATTTGCTTTAAATCAGCCATCTTACTTTGAATAGATGGTTCCCAAATCAGTCCAGCAAGCTACTGCGTAACTACATGTACAGCTAACCCAGATCTAACCTACAGCTAATATTATATCTCTTATTCGTTTTCACCTTTATTATCTTATCAGAATTTATTTTTGGATTCACCTAAGGTTCTTAATAAAGCTGTAATTATTTATTTCTATATTAAAATCAAACGTCTCTAAAATGTCAAATTACATGTGAAATTAAGTTTTAAATTAAGATTGTACAGTAGGCTAAATCAGATATGTTTGTATTGTATAGTAATTTGGATACAGTCCTGTATACTGTAGTATAAAGACTGCTCATATTATAGTGGTTTTATAACGATTTGATTACCCTGACAAGTTCATGTATGAATCATCTTTCCACTCAACTTGCTTAAAGGCAGGTTTAGTTATTCTCTAGAACACTTGCTAACTTCAAGCTTAAATCAGAACAATATCCCTCCGCAGGGCTGCCTCACACATCGAAACACATTGTGAAGCACAAGTGTAGCACTACATATTTGATGGTGTTCATATTTATGGAGCCAGGGCTGTGTAGAAGCATCGGTAGATGTAGTGTAGAGAGCCGTAAGATAGCGAAATGCAAGATATGCGTTAAATTTTACAAAAAGTGTATTCGCTTAAAATCTGCTTGCTTGACGACTACTGTAGCCTATACCTTAAAGCAAAGCATCCTTTATGTTGTCAATATCTATCAATGTAAAAATAAACTATATTAGGTTATACTGTATCAACAGTCTTATGTTCTCAATTGTGACCACAGTCTGTTTGCAATACCAATACAATTAGCAGGGTGATAATGATCATATGCATTTATAATTAGGGTTAGGGAATTATTAATATGACTTAATAATCTTACTTAAAATTATCTCTATAATGCTACAGCTGGCCATTTTTTATATTTGAGATCCTGGCCTGTGGAACTCTCTGCATGTCCTTGACTGTAAGATTTATGATTTGTCCAGTCATAACGGTCTGAGACAAAGTAGATGAAACAGGTTTTCCCAACATCAGTTAGTTCAAAATTATTATCAGTATCACTATTATAGATGATGAGATTTGAGGAGAAGTGGTCAATCTATGCTATATATATATATATATATTTTTATTTTTATTTTTATTAAAATAAGTATTTTATTTAAACTTTCAGTGTCTTCTCTGGCAGAAAAGCAGATGCATGTCTAGTACATTTTGACTGGGGTGGCACAGAGGTGGCAAAGAGGTATGTAATGGTGGCCACAGAAGAACATATACATTGTGCGCGTAGCATGCCTAAAATAGACTAAAATATAAATGTTACATGCGCGCATGCACATAACTGATGATGTCAGTCTCTTATTTTGCATAACCTTTATAGACTAGTTGTGACGCTTACTTGGTCTCGCCAGTGTGGTAGGACTGTCCGCATCCCCAGCGCCTCACACCCACACGTGCAATTAGATCGATTGCCTTCAGCCGTGTGGGTGTG
>JAODTR010000002.1:2687412-2721081 GCA_025399935.1 Amblyopsis rosae | reverse complement strand
TGGCTCGTTGCTCGTTCGGCACTCAGTGTTTCTCCTTTTCGTTATTTTCCACTCGCCGCACCAGCACGGCGTTACACTAGTCAAGGCTAACAATAACAATGACAAACAATTTGACAATTTTCTGATCTCATTTACAAAGGTTAAGGTTATCAAGTATTACAATAGCTACATACAGTACCAACAACAAATCCTACCAATGTTTTTTATGCCAAGGACCCCTTGGTTGAAAGAGACACCGCACAGGAACCCCCTATATCACATATTATATAAAATATTTAGATGCCGGGCCAACAATAATGTAAGGTAAGGCCTAATAGTGCCATGTATAAATGTAGACCACTAAATTCGGCATTTAAATAATTATTGACAGATTTATGTTAATGTATATTTTCTGACACAAGTTTGGGATCAAATAATTTCGAGGTCCCCCTGCAGTACCTCTGAGGATTCCCTAGGAGTCACAGACCCCCTGTTGAAGACCTCCGGCCTACATTATAGCATAGGCTATAGTCTTCTGATATAATAACATATTTAGCCTGGAAGTCTTTGATATATAATAAAATAAATGTCTGACCATATACAGTATAAGGCTGTTAAAGTGATGCACTTTGTTCTGAAAATTGTAAGGCGTTAGCCAAACTATGGTACAACAACACAATGTAGTCTACAGACTTGTTTTTATCTAAGGAGAGAATAGTATGTATGGGAACAAAATAATCATATCCACCTGGGGTGGCCAATAACATTTCAGTGGTGGCTGGTGCCACCCCTGGCCACTTCCTGGCCACGCCTCTGCATAAAAGGTTAGTTACATATTTAATCATCACCCAGCTGTCACCACATTGTGTTGCCAAAAGGGCATTAATTAAAGCTAATTTGTATTCTAAGACTTGCAATGATTCTACCTTTAAAGGCCATGCTGTGTCATAAAACAAGATACATTTTAGTTTTGTAATGTACTGTTTTTGTTTTGTTCACATTCACTATTAAATTCTATTTGTTCCTCTGTTGGTGATTATGACACATTATCACCTGGCAATCAATACATTTCTTTATTTATAGAATGTTTCATTTGTATAGTTGGAAAATGGTTAGGTAATAATAACAACCTACTGTATGAAGTCTCATAGGTTACCGCACTACTTGATCAATTAAAGAGCTTCGCTACTGAAAAGCTATTTCATTCAGAAAACAGCACCGCTACTGCCATGCTACAGAGAAATGTAGTTTAACTAGTAGTGTCGCTACTGCCCAACACTGTATATTACAATATATACCAATAGTCCCAATGCAACATTTGGAAAAATACAGTGTACTGTATAATACTGTATAATGAAAATTGCACAGTTTGGCAGGACAGTAATGTTTTAATTTCACTGTTGCTGGTTAGCTTTTTGAACCTACAGTGAAGACAATCAATTAAATCTAAAGCCTGATACAGTTGATATGGTATTATCTCAAAAGTTTAAGATAACCACTGTTTTCCACTTATTACAGAAACAGAAAGCACACATCCAAAACTGAACAAAGAGCAACATTTTATTAACCGGTTAATAGGAACTGTCTTCCTATTGGACCGCACTGTAATCACAGAAAATACGATAGCAAAAAATGTGACAGCAAAAAACTTTTCAAAGAGCCATAACAGCGTTTCTCAGAGAATCCCTTTAATCATTTATCTGCTGAACCTTTCTATCAGCAGAAAGTGCTTGGCTGGTTCAGTATTATCATGAAAAACTAAAACAGCCCCAGAATCTGTCTACCTTAGACAGTACTAGAGAGAGTACTTACAGTATGCTCAATAGCTATGAACAATGATGGCAACAATAGCACAACACTCACATGCAATAGATGTTGATTAACTGCTGTGATGGTAGAATTTTCACCTCTACTTGACACCTTAAGCAATTGGCGTTGTCAACACCTTAAAACACTAAATTAGTAAGAAAATGCGGGTTGTACGAGGTTGCCTGCATGACATATTGTTAAATCTCTGCCAGCTATTGAGCTTGTGGGGTATCATCCGTTGCCCACAAACGGGGTTGAAATTGATAAATGATGCAGCTTGAAAGGACTTGTTTAGAGTTCAGTGAGACGAGCCGTCCCAAATAGATTTGGAGGATCAGATGTCAGCAGGATACAGAGATATTCTTACTGGACCAAGGTTGTGTGTGTCAGAGAAATTTTATCCAGCATCCTGATGGAGTTCATTTTTCTCTGCCTCCACACCCCCTTCCCCCCATTAGAGCAATAGGAAATATATAACAGAGGATGACATATCAGGACAGTTGTTCTAAAGGTACCATATATGAGCAAATTAGAAAATTATGTCTTGTTCAATGCTACGACTACTTAGCCTTCTGTAATGATAAATGCTGTGTAATTTAAATCACATTTAAAGGCTGTTTAAGTTAGCCTATAAGCTTGTTGTTCCGTATAGTCATTGTAATAAATTTACATTGATTTGCAGTGTTATGCTGCATTCAAAGTATTATTTTTTTTTATACAACATAATGTAACAGCAGTATAGGAATATCACTCAAAAATCATTCATTGCCAGTAATGTTGAACGTGAGCAAGCAAACACCTGGGACAAAGAGAACCAGGAGGGTTTAAATCAAATGATTCCACAGTTAAAGGCAGTTTGGAGTCTATTACAACCAATATATGCCACTTAGATGGTAATTTACAGCCCATCTGTGTAGCATTCTTGTTGCCTGCATTAACTTGAGACCTCGTAAATTATACTGTTACTGTTTGGATTTTAATGTCACTGACAAACTTTAGAGCTGATTCAGTCTTTATTGTTAGTGCAGCATATAACCATAATTCATTCTTATGGGTAATTTTGCAATATATTGAAAATACAAAAATCCAGAAGCACCACAAGCTGTGTGGGAAGAGGCTCGCAGATTTTTAT
Source organism: Amblyopsis rosae (assembly GCA_025399935.1). Classification (NCBI taxonomy): domain Eukaryota; kingdom Metazoa; phylum Chordata; class Actinopteri; order Percopsiformes; family Amblyopsidae; genus Amblyopsis; species Amblyopsis rosae. The sequence goes on along the minus strand of JAODTR010000002.1, from coordinate 2,718,161 downwards.
AGATCGGTCAATTGTACTTTTTTTATATTAATTATTATACAGAGTTGTGTTACAGTTATAACAGTCATACTGTGGAATCGCTTTTAGGAAGTAAGACAACAAACCAAAATCACCTGCTGGCAAATGTATCGTACATTCCCAAACACATTACTCATCAGTATTTATAACTGCAGGTTTCAGGACGGTTTGTGTCTAACATTTGGAAACAGACTGCTCTGAAAAACACATATTCCCATTTTTCTTTGAACAATGGTACAATATCTTATTAACTGCCAACATGTTTTTTTTTTCTTTTCATAAACCATTTGGGGAAAAATAGATCATAAATAATAACATAACTATTGAATTACTACTCTTTAAGACAAGTTCAGAATGTAAATGATTGACCAATGTTAAACAAATGTTTTGGTCTAAACTTGGAAAGCACAGCCACTCATAATTTAGTCTTAATTTAGATGTTATGCTCTCCTCCCTACAGCTCTTTTTGTAACTTTCAGTGTATTCTCTGACAGAAAAGCAGGGGCGTGTCTAGGACATTTTGAATGGGCTGGCACAGAGGTGGCAAATATATTTGTTGTGGTGGCCACAGAAGAACATATACAATGCGCGCGTAGCATGCCAAAAATAGGCTAAAATATGACATGCTACATGTTACATGCTTTCATACACATAACTAGTGATGGCCAGTCTCCTATTTCGCATAACCTTTATAGAAATACAAAAATCCAGAACCACCACAAGCTGTGTGGGAAGAGGCTTTCAGATTTTTATAGATCAATTAATTGTACTTTTTTGTATTCATTATTATACAGAGTTGTGTTGGCTACAGTTATAACAGTCATACTGTGGATTAGCTTTCAGGAAGTAAAACAACAAACCAAAATCATCTGGCAAATTTCACACATTACTTATCCGTATTAACATGCTCTCCTCCTCCCTACAGCTCTCTCTCACAACTATTTGAGTTTCTGGGGATATACAAATCATTTGTTTGGTTTTCTAAATGCAATTAATGAGGCCACTGCCAATGTATTACTGTTTGTCAACTGAACTCTGACCAAAATCAGTTTTATAAAAACAAATTTAAATGAGGTGGTATAGGTGGTATAGTTTTTCAATATGGAAACATGAGCACAATGTATTTGTTTGTCATATGAAGTGAAGCTACCTCCACACACCGACCAACGGACACATACACATACACACACACACACACACACACACACACACCAGTAATATCTGTGGGCAATTGCATTAATTGGTTTAGTCAATTATTAATTTCTTAACCACTGGCTAACCACTCTGCTCCATACACTATTCATAAGCTACAACTTTACCACTGTGGGGCTGTAAAATGTAGGGGCATTACCACGCAACTGTAGAAATGGCAAATTACATGGTGTTTTCATTATTTCAACTGTTAAATTATAAATATAAATAATATTCTCAACAAGTAATATATGGAGAAAATTGTTAGTGCTGTGGAATACCCCATCTCTTACACAAAGAAAAGGAATGGGATGGAAATATAAGAAAAGTTGTGTTGTGTTGTTGCCAATGTGAGGCTAGGCCAGTATTAAAGACTACTGTACTTGACCTACTTCACCCAGTGGGACTGATGGTTTCATATTTGCTGATGAGGGCAAAGAAAAAAGCTGCGCTAAGTCTAGGAAATTAGGCTATAGTCTTTCAAAAGCATACTGTATAAATTCAAATGTAAATAAGCAAAATATGTGCACAACTTGCATAGCAGCCATAAAACTTATTGTCCCCTAACCTTTGGAGAACAGAAATAATAACCATTTGGACTCACTGCTACATTATATTACATGATATTAACAAACTGTAGCCGCAATGATGTTCAACTTATTTACAGATGTACAAAAAAAAACAAAAAAAACTTAAGGTTGCTGTCAGTCTGTTGGGTTTTATTAATGACATTACTGCTGGGGATCCTATTTCAACATTGCTTTTATGAAACAATAATAATAGCTAAACATAAATATATACACAGATGCCTTAAAGTAAACAATATTAGCAGAGCACAAGCTCAGAGAGAAAAAGGAGTCAGAAATATTGTATATTTGGGAATGTGGCAGACTATGTTTATATGTTTAATGTTTATTATTGACACATACGGTGGCATGTGTACATATATGCTTACAGTATACATTCTAAGAGACACTGAAAAGTACAAAACACAGCTATTAATTTAAATATTCATAACAAATAATAAGTAATATTATCAATAGAACTATGGTGGAATTTACATTATTACATTTGTAATTTATGTGCAAAATGCTGTCTTTATAATTTAAACACTGCTTTCCATGACAACATTGTCTTTTCTTTATAGTTTATAATGGATTTTCAAGATAATTTGGGAATGGATCACAATACTATGGAATTCGAGAAATGTTGTGCTAACACGTTTTTCGCTTTTATCTCAAGTAAACTCTCATGTAAGGTTTTATTCAGTTTATTTTTTATTTCCCTGTGTATGTTTATTTGTTCAGATTTAACATTGAAGTCACTCTCTGAGTTGCCAAAATGAAAGAGCAAATGGAGATGAGGCATAGTCAATAACCCTAAGCTTTTTCTTTTCAGCTACTAAATAAAGGTACATTTGGACAACAAACACAATTAGAGACAAATATTATGTTAAAAGGCTGGTGGTGACGGAATTATCGGGTTCTCGCACTGCACCAAATTATCCTTGCTCTGTCTTTGATATGAGGGGCGGTGGAGAGAGATGTATTGTAATCTACCTGATAAATCTGAATTCCAGGGCAAGCTCTCCCCACCGGGGAACTCCATTCTCATAGGATGCAGTTAGTTAAATTTAGATGAGAACAAAAGGAAGATTCAATGTAAATGTTTTCAACCAAGAATGGGATGTGATGAGCGATGGTTATCTGGGGAATCAGCCATGTGAAGGTAAGAGGGCTGGCCTTAAACACTGCATGTTCCCTTTTACAGCAGGGCCTCGAGACTGGTAGTTATCACCGGGGAATTTATTAATTTTACTCTTCGGGGAATAAACAAGAACATAAAGCATGCTATGCACTGTATCAGCATGCAATGTCATTCTTACACAGGCATTCTCACACTATAGGCTATGTTGTTGGACACAAGCTGAATGAGATGTGTCTACAATGCTGTGAGTTGTGGGTTAGAGATATTTTGACTTGATGATATTGCAGAGAAATAGTGTCATAATACTTAAGATTAAAAATACTGATATGCTTTATACTTACAGGATACAGTAGTTACAGTCAATTAATATACCGGATAGCTACGTGGCTCTCTAGTAAGGAAGATGAGTTGCAGCTATGATGTGTTTTTCTGTGAGTTATATAAATGGGTGACCTACAAAACTGACCCACTATGAGAAGGGCAAGTTAAAGATTATGTTAATAGCTTGATTTATGGTTTGTCCTACCATTTCACCAGCACACGTCAGACATTGCAATTTGATTTCCAGATGGAACTGTGTAGTCTGTTAGTGGTTCAATATTAGATACAATATTATAGCAGGTATAGGCTAAAACATATTTTGTGGTACTGTATGTCTGTGACCCAATTATATTAATCATATATTTAAATTGTTTTATCGGATCCTTGTAATATAGTATGAGCTTCATCACTTCATCAGCACAGCACTTCTCAGTCGAGAGTGGATTTTGATGAATGTGTTTGAATTTGTTGATGTGTTTTGGGGCAGAAGTTAAGACTGAACTCTGTCACAACGCCAAGAGCACAGACAGAGAATCCAGAGCCGCAGATTCATATCAATACTGTCAAAGTGGAATTACTCATAATTTTCAGCCAAACACCTCTTCCTTTGTTTACTTGCCAGGCTTCTCATAGATGGTGCAATCTTTGGAGACAAGAGGGCTTGTACTGGCAGATAGGATGGGCACACTCTAGCTACTGTAGTGGCTGCTGGCTAAAGAGTTAGGAAAAACAAACAATGACAACATGACAAACAAACACCAACTTTCTACATGATTAGTTTTGTGATTTTTGGCTGAAAATAAATACTATATACAGTACTATACCTCCCCTGGCACATGCACATATAATACATCTATGCATTAGTTTTCCTTTTTTTTCCCTTTCAAACTCAATTTGTCTCCTATTTTTGTATTTAAGTGAATGCTACCAATATTATGTATGGCATCCACTTGCTTTTCTGAACAACCTATAGATCATCATTCAGAACGGCAAGTGGATGCCACCACAACAGATTTGTGCTCATTGCTGCAGCACCCAGCATTGTGCTCTGCATATCTTAAGAGTTTTCCTGTTTCTCGCCTGTCATACCTGAGTGGCTTTTGGCACTGAAGTGTTGAGGATGTGATTTTCTGGCAGCCATGCATCGACACATCTCCATCTCCAGCTTTGTGACTTTGCCATCTCAAGGATAAAGTGTGTTAGACAACCCTGCAGGAGAACACTCTCAACTTCAGGATACAACGAACTGACGTCCTTCTGTGCAATGAATGGGTCGTGATGCTCAGATGCCCAACCTCCCCCTTTGCTGTCTGTAATTTACCAATCCCAAGCCCCTCCCCTTTTCGCCTGTCTGCCAATAACAGTTGAGCATATTTGAATCAACTGTCCTGGTATACGTATAGCCTACTATGCTGTTTTGTCCAACCCAGAGCCATGTAAAGAGAGTTTTTTTCACAGCAATGGTGAATCCTCAAAGCCTCAAAATGGTTCCCGGAAGTTGGTTTGGGGGAACTATTTTGCCATGTGACCGTTGACAATTTCGAACCTCTGTTGGCGTAACTCTGTTATTTCCATGGCTTTGGTCCAACCTAGTTACAGTAATTAGGTTGGACAGGAGAAAGGGGTGGGACTTGGCCCAAGCCTCGCTTTTTTCTCTATTCAAAGTAACAATCGGGATTGTTGGCTTTATGTTGAGTAGGTTGGCACTTTTATGCTCTATTATTATAAGCCATATGCAGCTTGTCTATTGACATCGGGGGATTGACAAAGGGGTTTGATCACTTCTCCACTAGTCTAATCAAGCACCACATAAAAGCCTGACAAATGTAGTTGATGCAGAATTTCAATAGATACACAGTAGAATAGTAAGACTGGCACGGTTTCGTAAATGCCTGGGAAAATGTTCTGTACATCCTTGACTTATACTTGGACCCAGGCAATCAATAGGAGCAGAATTATGACTCAGTGAAGCGAGTGATTTTAATCTGGGACTAAATATCCAGTAGTGGATTAGTCTCAGACAATTTCATACCTCCAGAGCTCTTCATGAAATATGGATAAGGCAGGAGAGGGGGGGGGGGGATTAGGAGAAAAAAAGGCATTTCCCAAAGCACCTCCCTGCCTTCGACGAAGGCCAGATGAAAAGTTTTGCAGCTGGGCAGCTGGAGGATTTTGGAGGCTGGGGGCCATTTTGCATAGCAGATGCACTGTCTCCCCAAGCCTCTGTTTGGGCAACAGTTTAATTAGAAAGACCCCCTGGTCAGGTACTTTAAAAAGATGTAATGGTTAAGGTGCGCTCATTGACGCATGTCTCATGGTCATTGCAGCTGAGGAGGAGCAGTGTGTTCTGCCACAAACACCACTGCAATAGTAGCTGATAAAACTCATTAAAATCAAACCATATTGATATTGAGAGACTCAAATGTGTTAATCAATAAATAATGCACCATTAAAAGATGTGCTTACTGTACCACAACATCTTTGATGATAAGGCTTTTTGGAAGTTGTAATAAGTACAGGTTATTTGCATTGACCCATGCTACAAGAGAAACCACTGATTCCTTATGACATTCTAAATAACAATACAGTGTAAAATATAGAAGGCACAATTTGTCGTAATTGCTCGGTCTGCGTATATTCCTTTCTGAGAGAGTGACATCATACAACGTGTGTGTTTTGTAATCCAAACTTCTTTGTTCTTTGTCATAGCCGGTCATGCCGCTTGTGAATGTTCGAGTGTGTGTGTGTGTGTGTGTGTGTGTGTGTATGTGTGTTGTGTGGCCCGCAAAGCATTTGTTTTGGTCTGAGATCCCGGTGCATAGTGTGACATCTAGTGGCAGTCAGGATCACACATTGTGTCTTTAAGATAAAGAGAGAGCGCTTTTCTCCATTGAATGGAAAGAGTGGATTGCACACCTGTATCTAATCACACGCAATCCATGCCAACCAATAGTCTGCACACAAACAGTTACGCACGGTTCATGCATAGAAAACTATCAAGAGAAATTGTCAATGCAACTCGCAATCTCATAAGGGCCCCCGAGGTGCAGAATATGTGCACAGAAATTACACTACTGTATAAATAAATAAATAAAGTCAGGCATGTACTCAGTTACAGCAATGATTTCATTGAACTGAGCTTATTCTAATTGTACTGTATAGTGCTATTAGTATCATATTTCCACTGACTTCTGCCATGTCTACAGTAGACCGTATTCATAGCCATCCAACAGTTACTGTAGGTTGGTGTGATACTGTAGTCCAATATGGATGATTTGAGACGTTATTTGTTATTTTTTCTTAATATTTTTCTCACTTTTTACTTAGTTAGTTACAGAAGGACAGAATGACTTAAAACATTCAAAGCATAAGATATCACTTCTATGGATTCCCATTTGTCTCATTATCTTAGGATGTTCAGTTAATATGTGTTTATACAGTAGGCTACCTCTACCAGAGCAATCCCTGAATACTCCAAGCAGGAATAATATTGTTCAATATAACCTTCAGTTGTATTTGTTTACTATCCTCGCAATTCTGAACTTTTAACAAGCAAAGAAGCAATTATCTTACCATCTGAATGCTTTTAAAGACTCACGCACCACTCACGCTTTTTTTCTTTCTCAGTTTTTGGTCTGTGTAACTAGACCGAAAATTCACACGTTACTGTCACACGTCACACGTTACTGTACATTGGTGATTGTTTAAAAGTCTTTGCATCCTACTGGGTGTAGACCTTGGGTTAATTTTTTAACTATTTGATGGTCTTTTTTTAACCAATCAGTGTTAATACTGTTTTTATTGTTTTATCTAGCTAGCTCTACCACCATTTCGAAACACACACTTCACAGACTTCAGTGCACTTAGCCTCCAAGCCCATGGTCTTTGATTGGTCTGTCATCCAGGGTGGCTGTGCTTAAGTGAACAGAGTTTCAAGACAATGCAGTAATCTCAGTAAAAATTGAGCAGTGAGCAATAATTTGGTAGAGCCAAAATTAAAACGTTGGTCTACAATACCCTATAAAATTGTGAACTGAACCAGAAATCCTAATCATCACACATTTTCTAAATGTATGTAGAATGTCATCAACCCATCTAATTCATATGAACTGTACTCAAGCAGTAGCCTACCAAACTGTAAGTTGCACTTATTTTATGGCAGCACTTCCAGCTCATTTTTGACTATAAGGTTGGCTGTTTGTGACAAAGAATGTGACCAATGCTTTGTTAGTGTAGAAACATATAGAAAACACACATGCACACACAAACATAAATACATTTTTTTCCACTACAGTACATTTTCTCAATCCAGTAGTGAATATACAGTATGTACTGTAGCTTGCTATAACCTGCTGTACCTAGTACACTACTGTTTTTATATATATTCTGATCCCTTTGAAACTAGGGCTATCCTTTGAAAACACACTTCCCATTCACAGAATCCGTACAGGTGTCGTAAAGAAGAAATAGTAATTTAATCAGAAATAAAATGCGATACTGTTACATTTATTTTCCTGTTAAGTGTAATTAAGTCAATCAGCCATTCGCTGCCTTTTATTTATTATACCCATGGAAACCCCATGACCATTAGCTTCAACTGTTAAGATGAATTATTTAGCGTATAAGTATGTACTTACTTTTTGTTTGCCTAATTGCGCGTTATTATACTCATTAGATTACTGCAGTATGTATAGCAAAGGCATTAACCTCTCACATACAAATGATAATTGGTCATTCTTGGAACATGTAAATAAGATCCACAGTTCAATGCCTCTCCAGTAATCTCCCATCTTATATATGTTATTTAGGGAAATGAAAATGATTGATGTTGAGTGAAATACTTGTTGAGTGTGAGTCACCTTAGCTGTTAGGCATTGCAGGGAGTGTTTTCTTCAAAACGACGGTTAGTTTAACTAATTATAATCAATATCTCTATCTGTACAACCCAACACATTTGAGATGAGCTGGGGGGTTCAGAGGACAAGCCCTGGTTCTTCATAGAATTGCCCATGTTTCCTTATTTGCAATTTCTCTTTACAAGCCTTTTGGGTTGCATAGTGACAAGAAATACAGTTTTCTTTTTTATACAAATTAGATGTTAATTTGTCACTATTCAGAAAAACTTTGTATAACAGTAGGTAAAAATATATAATTACTTTAGGCTTATAAAATGGAGCACAGATTTCTTTTTATTGGTTGTGAAAGGCAATTCAGCTCTTGTCAGCGGTGCATAATAAATACCCCCTGATAAAAACGTACACAAGTACAGGAGAACCAGTGATGAAAACTCCCCTGACCTTAATTAGCTCTGTTCATGGCTTTGCATGGACCCATTAAAGAATTTTTTAAACATATCCATTTCCTTTCTCACCATTTGTCTACACCCTGCACTAGCTAATGAGAGCCAGGCCCAGAGAGGTGGCTATTTGGAGGCTGGAAGCTGGCACCGCCAGCAGAGGTAAGGGACAACTAGAATGACCTGTGTGCGATTACATTTTCATCCTGTTCTTTTGTTCTGTATAATTAACTGCACTGACTTAAATGTTTTCAGTGGCCTTTGACTTTCAAAAATGTCATGATGCTTTCACATGTTAATAAGGTTAATTAGTAAACTAGATGGGCATTATGCACAACATTCTTTATCAGGGTTGAAAGTGTGACATTCCAGACAGCGTCCATAATGAAAACAAGTTAACAACACGGGCGCATATGAATGTGTTATTTGTGTGTCAACACATACACGTGCATGTGAAATGAACGTGTATGTTTTTCTGTAAAACAAGCAAACGTTTTAAAGCAAAGGATATTCAATCAAAAAACCATTTGGTAGTAAGTAAGTTCCACTACCAGTAGTAAAAATGATACGCCTGTACTGTACCTGCTACAGTAACATGTGCCTATATGCATAAAAAGCATGCACATTTTTGGGGAACTAGCCACACTAAACCAGCGCAATATTACAGAGGCAATACTGGTGGAACCTCTGCCTGTAGGCGCAGTGAACAGTATCAGACCTACAGTAGAGTGGCTGTGCAGTGCTTCCCATTGAGCACACTTCATCCATAATAACAACATTTCCCAAGCTCTCTTCTATCAGAACTTGGATACGAGGCTGCCAACTTAGTTTTTCTGCCAAATACCATGTTGGTTGTCATCTCAGAAGTAAAACACACAGACTCAATTTGTTATCTCTCTCTATCTACAGTAGTTAGCTCTGCTTGAAAAACTGCACACGGTTGAAAACAACGGAACACGAAAGATGCCTTAAGAACGGAAAGCCTTTGAAAGGATTTGTTGCTGAGCCTCGCCACAAGGGCATTAACAGCTGTGAGACTATGGGCAGAAGTCTGGACATCATGGTGGCCGCCCATGCAAGGAAATGAGAATCAAACGTGCAATGGCCACATCTTGACAAACATTTGACTGCCTTCTCTGTAATGGAATATGACTGACAGCACATGATTTTCTGATTACATGCCTGACAGCTCACACTTATTGAAAATGATGAGGACAGATGTTTTCTGTGACTCTCATGCAATCAGATTCTGAATGTATGAAAACGAGAAAATAATTGAAAATGTAAGATGGAACTCAAATATTGTCTTCTGCATTTCAACAGTAGGCTGCAGTGGATTTGTACATATGTGGTGCATGAAATACATTGCAACCTTTCTGTAGCAACATGTAGCAGGCATACGGTATAGAAATTATAATCCTCATAAATAGAGCACACGTTTAACTTCCACTTTCGTTAAAATGTCAAATTTAATCAAATGTAATAACAATAAGGACATTTTATGAAATATATATAATTCCATAGAACACATATTCAATTATTTTGTCTTGATATTTGATTGTTATAGGTCACCTTTTAACAGAGAAGCTATAATGTTGAGGTGAAGATACAGGTGTGGTCTAAAGTTCAAACCTGGCTGTCCAGAAGTCAAGACACGTTATACTTGAAATGTGCAGAGTATTGTCTGAGCAACAGTGCTTTCCCTAGGTCCTTGGGATCACACGGATGTCACAGCTGAAAGGGGGAGCGGGCGGAGTGGGTACACTGCCATTCGGTGGCATTCTTGGACACTGTCAGCAGGCGCCATGGCCCAGGGTTCCGTTAGCAGGACACAACGAGGCCTCCGACGTAAGATTAGACAATCAGCGAAGATGGGGAAATGAGACGGTTGGAGTCAGCTGGGTAATTTTGTTTACCTAAGACGTCTGTGTGCGTGCGGTGCCGCGGGGTTGATTACGGGGGTTATGATAGTTGTTATCCACAGAGTCATTGTGCTCAGCTCGCTGTCACTTTCAATTACCGCCGCATGTGTGCCCTCGTCCTCACACAAGCTGTATAGCCCCCCTGACAGTCTTATTACTGTTAACAGAAAATCCATATGCATCTTTGGCCCATTGTTCTAAATAGAGCATGACCAAGAGGAATGTTACTTTTTTGTTATACCTTGTGGGTCAAAAAGGGTTCCGTGTGTGAACTGAGCCTCAAGTGCCTACAAGTTCAACACACTATTGAAAAATAAGTGCTACTGTAAGTATGAATTCTTTGATTCACTGGTTCATTTTTTTATATTATATAATTGAAGGAAGGAAACTGTCTGGTTAGTGTCTACAGTTTGCTCACCGCATTGCTGTTTTGCCTTTGTAGCTTTTGCTATTTTAAAGCATGTTAATTAATGCGTTGACACTTGACATTAAAAAGAAAATTAACTTTTGAATACTTACAGTATAGTCGGATATTTCTAAAAGCAAGTACTTCAGTACTTTAATTCAAATAAAGAATGTACTCAACAGCTTTCACTTGCATTGGATTAATATTTGAACAGGAGCATCTATTCTCTGACTCAAGTAATGATGCTATTGGACTATTCCATTAATATTCTAGTCATCCTCTACTTTATTTGCCAATAACATTTGAACACCTTTATATTATATAACAAAAGTACAACCATGATTATTTTCCAGCATTCAAAAACATGTTTTCTTGCAATGCACACAAAGGGGTTATGTGTCATGTTTTTCCCAAATCAGTGGGCTTTGTGTCCATTGTTTAGACACATATTTAACTCTATGGCGTACTGTTAAGCTTTATGTTCCTGTATATCATTTTTTAAATGGTGTGAGAAATAGCAGATTCTAGATTATTTTTAAGTTCCAGTTTCATATTCTAAAAAAAATTTTAAATATTATTTTCACATGCTCATTTCAAACACAATAGACCCCATTTGTTTATGGTTTCTCCAAAATGGTTTATTTTAAAACTTCCTACTTTAATGACACTGAAGTTCATTTAATTGCATTAGTGTATTGTTCCCTCTGGCTATGTTCACCAATAATGGTTAAATGCTGATACATGGAATCAAATATATAATGCATGTGCAATGAAATGCTCTTAATATGAAAAGTAATTAAAAATAAATCATTTTCATTCACTGCTGTTATCACGGCTTGGCTTGAAGGTTGTGGAGAAATCGACGATGGAGGGAATGTATATAGAAAAGGAAAGCGCGGGATGGGGTAGGGGAAGTGGGGGACTGATAAGGGGTGATTGGCCGTGTCAGTTTCACATACTGTAAGGCAGATTCACCTGTTTGTAAAGCCACAATCGGCCGTAGACGGTCTCATCATTTCCTGCAGAGAACACCAAATGTCACTACATTAAACTGTATTTAGCACGGGAGATGAAAATTATGAATTACTATTCCTACCGCAAGCCACCTTACCTGCCTCACCTTGTTACTGGGAATCAAATGGAAGCATAAGTAAAAACAAACCTAATAACTCGCCCTGCTCTCTGAAAATTCTGTTTAGACAAATAAATGTGTTTGGGTCCCTGAAGCCGGCCTTAACTATGCCATTACGTTTTCATCCATTCACAGATGACTGCCTTCAGTTTCCCTCCGAGGGTTGCAATTATCAAGCGGTACATAGTTTTATATTCAGGCTCTTTAGGATAATTAACACCAGGTAATAACTCAAACATGCGTCACATTGCACTCAATAAGTCTGCTCCCCAGCGTATAACTGTGAATAAAATAATTATATTGAATCAAGGTACTCAATATAAAGTTTATTCTTGCTAATGGACAGAGATATGTAGATCATAGAGACAAAGTATATACCACCAGTGATAATCGATGTAGGTGTATGATTTAACAGTAGGCATTGCGAGCAGATGCACAATATACAGTAGTTATTAAATGAATGGATATACTGTATGCGGACCTACAGTACTAAACTTCAGAGATGCTGTTATAGTCACAGCTACAATAGAAATAAATGTCTTAATTTCAGATCACAGCACTAATTTCCTGTGCTCACATACAGTGTATGGTTGCATCAGATTATATCAAATATCATAATATATACTGTATCATGCAAAGAAATCTCTCTTCCTGATAATAGATGTATTCCAGTGTAAGTCATTGCGCTTGCTGATGAGTCAAGTAAGAGTGAACGAGAATTACAAGTTCAGATCCCTCCAGCGGTCTACCGTGGCCCTGTTAGGAAGAACACACTCCACTCTGCTGCCCATTTACTCCAGCAGATATGGGCCGCTTGGCTTTTACACAGTGTTTACTCTTGGGAATGGCTCCATCTTGTTAAAGTTCAGGTCACTTCTTCTCAGCCTCCTCTGCCATGGTGCGGCCCCCGACCACTACCCTTCACCCCCCCCTACACACACACGCGCATGCACGCACACACACACACACACCTGTCATCTTCCTTTTATACATGGTACATCACAACCAGTACAAAACCATGCATTTCACCCCTGTCACATTTAGGCCCTACACATTTAAAGTGTTTTCCAAACAAGAGGATGGAGGTGAAAGACAACATGGGAGTGCGCTGAAGTGCGTGATGGTCAGGAAGCCATCAACAAATAACACCAAAATGCTTTCAGAGACACGCTGTGTTCCATGGCAATGATGAAGAAAGAGGAAAGAGACTTTCAGCCCCCTTCCAGCAGCGACCCTGACACTAATCATGAGCTAGAACATAGATTCACGGTGAATCCAGAGCATCCTTCTCTGCCCCAGCAGGGAGCACGTGTCACATATGTTTTTCACACAGCATTGTGGCCACATGGAAGATCTGCTTAGTGACATTATCATGCCATGACGTGTGACTCATGGGATGCACTTGGAACTTGTTAAAGGAGATTTGGGGAGGAAGCTCGAATGCTGAACGGCCGGTGAATGGCACCTTGATTTGGTGACCATTGGAGAGCTTGTCTCATTTCAATATACAGTAAGGATCTCTTAACTCAAAGTTGAGTTTTCTGTTATATCAGCAGAAGACTAGACTAAGTCTACTACTAACACTATTGGAGACCGTTTTAAAAAAAGTATTTCTTATAAATTGTAAAGGCATTGCATGGGGAATTCTAAATACAACAGATATAATGTATTTAAGTGTGTATATATACATATACTAAATATTATATACACTATATATATATAAATTATATATTAAAAATTGCTCTGTAACAAGGGAGCTGGGGGTGCTGTGAACCTAAGTGTATTCCCACATGATCAAGACAATAAATAGACGCTGAGGCTGTAAGTATACTCACAAGGCCAAAGTAAAGGCTAATGCAGTTTGATAGTTGGCTATGGCTACATTTCTCCCACCCTCCTACTTGGTATAATTCAATTAGCCAGTGTGGTTAGATCATCTGGCATGTCCTTGAGGCAGCACTCAGAATACATTGTGTGTATTAAATTACTTTGCAGAAAGCTTATGTTGGAGGTAGGTGCAAGGGTCAAAAGGGTAAATCATGTATTCTGACCTTTTTCTCTGCCTGGGTCCCTGGGTAATTTTCTGGCAGAGGAGAATGGGTTTCCAATCGTTATTGAAAGGAAAAGAAATCTATTAAGAACACAGCGATTGGAGGTTTGCCACCTGGTTTAAAATGGGTGCTGCTGGTGCCAAAGTCTAAACCTATCCCCAGTATTGCTAAAAGACTCCCAAGCACACAATAGCTCCAATAGCACTCTTCAGATTGTCCTTCTAAGAGCGTCTGCACACAATGGCGACACAGAGAGGGCCTTCCTCCTCCAATCAGGACTTGAAAAGCGCACTGTTGTCCAGCTACAGTACCCATTAGAGTGAGATACAATCATGGAGCCTTGTCTCTTTCAGGGCCTCCATCCAGTAATGGCAGCCATTATAGACGGATTCATACAGAATATACTGGTGTAATAGTGATTGTCAGAAAGGTGTGTTTGTTCTTGGAATATCATTAGTAGCACGGCTTACTCCTTGACTGTGCCACAGCACCCTCAGTATCCCTAGTATCTAACTGTATACACTACATGAAAAAACGGTCCACAAGGTATACAAGGGGGAGGAGTAGAGGCAGGAGCTCTGTGGGAGTGAGGTAGAGAGGAGTGAAGAGGTTTTGTAACTACTTTCAAACACACGGGCACCATCGAGCATTAATTGAGGACTGTGCCTTTAATAAAAGGTCAAACTAATTCTGTAACGTGAGGTGATTTATTGAGATTCATGTGTTTTCCACTTAATGTGATTATTGTTTTGTTTTTTCTAAAATGTTTTTGGGAATTTATTAATGTTATGAAGTTGTTTGTCAAAAGGTACTTCCTGTAGTATCTAGATCAGCTTCTTCCTTACCTCAAGGAAGAACAGTTTCACATTGAGAGACATCACTATTCGTTTTCCCTATTTGCTGGAAAATTGTGTCGCTTCTTTCAGCAGTTTTATCTGAATGCCTGCAGGTTCCCTGAATTTAAATGTGCTGTTTGTATCTCTCTGTTGTGTTAGCCCATGTCAGGGTTATGTTAATTGACTTTCAGCAGGTGGTTTGTGCCATTTTAACATCAGACAAACAGACATTCTGCGTGCCGCATCGGCCTTCTCTTATGCATTCCTTTGAAGTGAAATCTCCAGAAATAGTTCATAAATGATTTTATCCCAGTTGAGACATTACTGGGCTATGGTGTTTAATTACAGAATGAATAGACCAGCAGACTCCATCTGACAACACCGTGCAAAAGATCATTTGGTTTGTAGTGGTTGAACTTTTCTCAGCACCACCAATGAGTGCTGTCACTAGCGATTATTTTATTAAAAAGAGATGCTGCTTTAGACCGAAGGAGAAACCGAATAAAGAGTGAGAGTCCAGGGAATGATCAAACGTAATAACAATGGGTATGGCAGGTCCCCCATTACCATCTACAAATAGTCATCGACACCGCTAGACATATAGATATTCTAAACATCAGGCTATATTTGAACAGACAACTCCAGACTGTGTTTGATAGATACCGATACCTCCCAGTTAGTGTAAGATACCATGTCACGTTGACAAGACAACTGGAAAGTGTAAAGCGATCTCCGCCCTAGTCCCTTCCTGCGGCACACAGTTATATTCATGAAAGGAAGTGTCCGGCGTGAGCGCTCTTCCAGATCCAATGCATTACCCGTGAGTGCGAAGATGAAAAGGCGGGGGCCGGGACCGGAGGATAATATAGATGGACTGTGCGTTGAGATGATTTGGTCCGGCCTCAGTTCCTGGCCTGTACACAGCTGCGGCGCTGATCAGCGATACTGACAGCGGGAAGAGAGTGGGAGCAAAGAGACACAGCTGCAAAGGTCAGGGAATAAAGTATATCTCTCACTCTTATTGTACATCCAATCAGCTTAGCTGGGCTGCCCTTTTCAGGCTTGTCAGCCTGCGATCCAGGTTTGTTTTGATACAGCAACCTTTCATGTTGTGAGTTACATGTGCTTTTGATAACGCTTGTGACAGTGGGAGCAGCAGCAATTACCATCAATTTACAGCTGCCTTTTCTGTTAAGTTAATTGGCCAAATCAAAAAGACGGAATTGCCTGTGATCTGGCAAACATCCTGTCCATCCTGTCCTCATGCTGCCCATTGGCTGCTGGTTTGCAGTTAAAGGTGATATTTTCTCTGTCAAACCGTGCTGTATGACATGCCCGTGTTTTGTGTCCAGAGTAAACTGAGGAGCAGCGGTGACATTTGGCTTGCTTGTATATGGAGGGACCGTTGTGTCTCGTCTCCTGAGGTATAATGCCCATAATTTACATGCAGCGCTTCCAGAAATTACTGTACGAAGGAACAAAACGAGACAGAGAGAGAGAGAGAGAGAGAGAGAGAGAGAGAGAGAGAGAATATGCAGTGAATGAGATATAATTGGGCATTTGGCCCCTTTGGATGTGGAATGTATCATGGCTGGAGCGACATCATTATAATCTGTCATCAGGTTTTAATTCTTCCCCCTGAATGCCCACTGTGTTCAATACACTTGAAAGTGTAGACAAATTGCATGAATCGGTATTTTTCTATGGCATTCAAACTAATCTTATGAAACTACACCAAATCTAAATTAGAGTGCTTATTGTTCGCTCTACATGCATTTATCACATCATACCATATTTGAATGTGGGAAGCATGCTAATAGTGTGCCTTCTTAAAGTTTTAAAATATTTTATTTTCTCACATTTGCATATGTGAATACACTAGTACATGATTACTAATCAGACGAATTTATTAAAATATGCTCCTAGCAAATGAGCAAATACACAGTGCCCTCACCTCCACGAATAAACATATACACCTGCGTTCTTTAGACATGTCCACCAACAATGGTGCTGTTTTTAATCTGTTTCTAAACACATCTAGCTAGACTCATTCGGCATCCCTCAGGACAACAAGAGCACGTCTCAGATGAACGCTGTCAACTGCATTACCTGCTGATGTTTGAAACAGCCACATGACCTTTGAATGAACAGGCAGGTGAAGATTTTGCACACCGCCTCGCACCCAGGACTGGAATGACAGTCTGAAATCTGAAGCCCTCAACGTTTAGAGATTTATCAATGCTGTGGAAAGGCTTCCCTCTGAAATTGGGTGGGTGGGCGGGGCTTAATTAACTAACTACGTGCAGACTCATTGTGAATTAAGTTTGCCCACCGATTTGAGTGAAGTTTTTTGTTGGAAGTTGAAGTTTATTCTGGGAGCTCATTGCAAAATGAGTTTTTTAACAAGTTGGAGAGAACGCAAACAGTTCTCAGATCGATACTATAGGTCAGTGTGGAGACTTGTATGAGTGCAATCAATACTTCCACATCAAAGAATTACGCCATTGTACAAACTTAACAAGTGCAAAAAGGCCAAAGCCCTAAAGGATAAACCCAATAAGTAGGTCAGAAAAACACTCCAAATGGGTCAAATGATAATGTGCTACTGGCTAAGATTCACCCTGCTAAGGCAGCGCACGTGTGGACTAAGTGTTGGTTACTGTATAAGCCCAATTGCATGTGAAGACACACACAAGCACGCACGCACGCCACACACGCACACACACACACACACACACACACACGCACACACACACACACACACACAGACAGACGTGGAATACAAATACTTTTTTTGATTACTATTCAGCATTTTTTTCAAGGAATCTGTGTGTGAATGTATCTAGTCAGCTGAATAAGTGCTGTATAAGAAACACTCATGCATATTTTCTGGCCAAGCAGGTCAACATAATTGATGCAACAGCATTCATTTCTTTACAAAGCAGTTAGTCTCTCTAAATCTATGATGTTTTGAGGAACCTGCAGGCTTGGATATTGTTATCATATCTCGCTTGTCTCCTTGGTCAAGCCTAAGAGCCGATGAACAGTGACGAATATCAGCTAATCAAATTGAAATCTTATCCGTGTATTGTGTATCGAAGATAGGCCTGGTATATTTGTGCGTTATCGGGCCCCCACACAGAACAACGGACCATTTGTTCCCCTGTCTGACTGTCTGCACACTGTGGGCTAGGAGATCATTTCATTCCACGTTGAGGATTAGTTGTAAACGTTTAAGTTTTAGGCCTGCTTAGGTGCACATGTTCACAAAATCAAAGTTGTAACCCAGGGTTTTTATGCCTCAGAGGAAAAGTGAGATAAGAATGCTGAGAGCAAAATATTAATAAAGGGAGCAAGGATCCTTCATTTTTTACATTAATAATAAGAATATGATTAGTGTGGGCAGCATACAATAGGGAAGAAATTAGGAGGTGGTGGGTAAAAATATAATAACATGTTATTTATCATAGCTGGAAGAAAATACATCTTAGGTATGTTTATCATTGCATGATTTTAATAAATATGCAGTTTGAGTATCTTGTATCTTAAATATTTATTTGTATGTGGATATATTGTATATAATTTTCCACGTTCATTTTCATGAAAAACCACAACAAATTCATCCCAATTAGAGAATGTAGTACTTACACTGTAGACTCCAAACTATAGAAATCTAAACGGTAAAACTGTATGTTTTTGTGTGCATGCAAAACTTTTAAACATCTGTTTGTGAAATTGTCTTGGTTCTTTCCATTTCCTTCCAACAACCCCCCGGCTATTATTACTAAAACCTCTCTTCCTCTACTCCTGTCAGGCATCACTGCCTGACAGGAGGCTGAAGAGGGCAACATCAGTCTGTCAGGCTATAAATGGACAAGCACTCAGAAACTCAGAAAAAGATTTATTTAAATAAGCAGTATACAACATTTTACATATGATTTGGCACAACAGTATCTTCAAATGTGCACATTCAGTAACCGGGCATTTATATTTATATATTTAGAAACATTGTAGTATTATAGTGACCTTTTACACTATATGCCATTAAAGCAATAACATGCTATAGTATTGTCTGATGAAAGAGGCGTTCAGACAATGTCAAGTTTGGATTGCACCAACAGCTGTGCTTGTGAAGTCATAAAGTGTAGGATCACTACATAACTGTCATTGGATCTCTCTGAAATACAAGTGTTTTTCTACACTCACAGTGTTGCCTGTGTTGCCTTTTAAACACACCCCATCCATTGACCATTGTGACTTCAGTGTATGGCTCTGGTCCATCAGGCAGAGACGTCAGCCTCCAGTTTATCTTCTATGCTGCAGCCTCTCTCAGAAATGTCGATGCCTTTTATGCGAGTTTCTCACCCACACCAGTCATTTTTAGCTGATTGGCTAAGCCACGCCAATGAAGTACAAGCCAGGTATCTCCATGGCGATGGAATGTGGCCTTCACGCCAGAGGAAATTTTATAATTAGGGGGAACCAGTAGATGCTGTGAATTCACAAGCATGACATATATGGCTAGCTGTGTTACCTGTTAGAGCTCTGCAGAGTCTCTCTAATGGACTCCCAATGCTCCTGAAGCAGTGCTGTAGGCTGTGTTGCTATTTTATTAGTCTCTGTCCTAGCTAGTGTTTTAGTGTCAGGACCTCAAGCATTATGGATATTATAGGATAATATGTAGCTCCACAATCTTAATCTATTGTTCATATGCAATGATGTGTAATGCAGATCCCCCAAAATTTGAAATATGAGGTAATTGAATGGGCTATTAGATCCCCTGATGCCATCCTGTCAGCCCAAGACCATCATTATCCTACATCAGTTGATGACAGCCCCTAAAAAGTGTTTCTGAAAGAAAGTTACATTAGTTAGTCTTTTGCCCCATTCTAGAGACTCCCTTAATATGTGCATTGTGAGCTGAACCCTCTGCTGATTGTATAAGTTGTAAACGCTAATGTATGTGTAATTTAGTGAACTACATTTCTCTTCTAATATCGTGCTGTAGCTATGGCAACATAAGGCTACTGGACATAGCGTGAAGCAAACAGCTCTCATCAATGCTCAAGGGAAATCACTGATTTCTAATACCAATGATAACTGAAAATTTACATATCTAGTTAATTACCTTAATCAGTCAGCGTTCATTTCTCAGTGTAATGTCTAAATTATATTTAGTAAAGATAAATTAATTTTAATTTGCCTTTAACCTTTAGTGATGCAGTAGCTTTTTTCTAAAAGTCTATATTGCTTTTACGTTTTGGCAACCAAACATTTAGTAGAATATTATACTGTACAAGTGTATGGGTAAGATACAAATATAGTTACTGTATTTTGTACACTTGTACTTTCTGCTCTACACCTGTATTACATTGAGGTCTTCTCATAGCTTCCTACAGCCTTTTCCTCGGTTGGTTGAGAAGATAATTACTTTTTTAACAATGAACTTTCTGTCCCTGCCTCTCGACATGCCTGGCGGCAGTTTTGCCTGGCTGTTTCTGCTTATAGCTCTTATGTGCCAAACCCTGAAGATTGTCTGGAGGAACACTAATGAGTCCACAAGAGCTGTCAATGGGCCAAAGAAGATTTTGACATTTACGAGCAGCCATTATTCAATCATATTTTACTTATATGCACTGGTCGTATTTCTATTCGAAAACATGTCCATCCATCTTTGGATAACAAAATTAGATGACATTGTGTGTATCTACGTGTGTGTGCATGAGAAGGTGTGGGTAAAGATGTGAAGTTGTGTGTGAGTGAAGGTGTGTTACGTGTGTGTGTGTGTGTGTGTGTGTGTGTGTGTGTGTGTGTGTAGTGTATATACTATAAAAGTATATACTGCAAAATATATATATATTTATCTTACCCTTATGGGTCGCAGCACTGAAATGCATATTCCATGACTGACAGACCATCTAATCTGAGAACCATTCCAGGCCAAGCATAAAATAAAGCTTTTATCTGACAATAAGAACAGTCTCTTCATGACAGTGAGGGATTCTCTGAAAGAAAGTACAAATGTGAAATACGATTCACTCATTTCATATATGAAAATCATTATTTAGACGATATGAGCAGTTCAATATCTAACCGTCCCATTTAAATGTGTTACAATAGTATATTTAAACAGTAACAGTATGTATTACTATTTCCCATATTTTCTATCAATGTATAAAAATGCATAAACCAAACTCTGTTGTAATAACACACACAAATCTATATTACATTCCTTTACAGCATACTATGCTGATCCTTTCTGTGGAGCATGAAATACCTGTGTTATGCTGCACACAATTGAAATGCCAGTTATCTTACAGTTAAAAATTAACAAGGTGTTGTGCTTACTTGTGATGGATTGATTACATAATGGACCAGCATCAGCTTGTTCACAGCCTCTCTTTGAAACTGTTGGTCTAACTTAATGCAAGCTGCCCCCGTTGCAGGTTCAGGCGGTTGGGGAGATGTTAGTGTGCTGTGCTTTAGGCACAGCAAGGGCAGCATCTTACCCACTGACGAGGATTATTTTTGTCAAGAGCAGCACTCAGGAGCCTATCTAAAAGCCTGGCTAATAAATGTCACTGTGGCTATCCATCATCACTGCCTATACGCCAAAGCATCAAAGAAAGTGCTTACTGTACCATTGTAAATTTAAAGTAAACAAGCTAATCTGGCTGAGACATGCATGCAAATAAGAGGCAATAGTCATACATGAACTGGATTTATTAGAAATAACCTATCAATATATAGTATTTTCAGATGAAGTCATATTCTGAAAGCCGTTCTAAATGTGTATCTAGTTATACACTTCCAAGACACATGTAGCCATATCCTTTTAGGCACAAAATCGTACCACCTTTGCAAAACTCACACAATTATCATTACAGCTCATTTCTACGAGTATGCTGATTGCACTGATTACAATAATTGGTTTACCTCACCCAGTTGATTTATCATTACTGGTTATTTGTTTGTAACCTCCAGTTCAAGCAGCACACTGACCTTGCTGTGTCAGTGGCAAGCCAGATGTGCACTTTAGGGGGCTTATTTGAAAAAGCTTGAGAAGATTTTACTGTTGCTCAGGTAGCAATATGGCTCTATGTAATCACAACTGGATAGGCTATTGTTTCAATGGCAGCAATGCTCAGATTTTGAGATTTGTCCATTAAACATGCAGCCTAATAAAATATAATACAATAATAAAGCAAACAAATCGTAGTTTTTGTTGCACAGTACCGAGACATAAAACAAGTGTGTAGTTCATGTGGCTGAGTAAATATACAGTAGATACAATATCAGTTATATTTCTAAATACAAAGATACTGTTGATTTGACCAGTGATATCAGTCTACCAGTACGGTTCTCCCTCTAATATGTTGACATTAAGAGACTGACAGCTAGATGTATTAGTAGAATGTACCCTTGAGTGACATACAGAGTATAGCGTGCCCTATTTCACTCAATCAGTTAACAAACACTAAACTATAAATCCAAGCACAAACTCACAGATTTGCCAACCATTTTAATGTGAGACTTTAGTATCAAATATATAATAAAATGACATATCAACATAGTGCATATTGAGTTTTAGTATTATATTTCAATTTGCCATTTCATCCTTTGTTTCTTTATTATTATTTTTTCAGTTGTAAAGCACCAGGAGCTGCAACCTCTGTATGAAACGTATTAAGCGCCCTTGATTTAAATGCAGAGAACACATGTTGCTACATATATATGTACTGTATGTGACAATTACAAAATCACCTTTAAAAGCACCTTTGAAGTACAAAAGTTATTTAAATTATTATTATTATTATTATTATTATTATTATTATTATTATTATATATTTATAGTAAATCACAACAAATGGCAATTAATGAAGTGATTTTAGAATAGCTGATTTGATGAAAGCCAGCTCTGGCTTTGTATTGCTACTGTATGTCGCTGACATCACTGATAACTAACTTAACTTTTTATAAACATCATTCAGTCTAAATCTATTCCACATATTTCACCGGCACCATATTGTACAACCCAAACTTAGCTCAGAATGTTAATTTAAGTTGATCATGTAATTTAATGTATGCATGCAGTGGCTTTAACACTGTGCATGGCTATATCTCAGCAAGGTCAATTGTGACTGATCTTTCGTTCTGGTACGATTTTTCAGCAGCTTTATTATAGGTTTTACTGCGCTTGAGATGAAGACAGGGAATTAGGCTGTATGCGTTCTTCCACCCGTGTTCATTGGCGCTCCTCTGCTGTTTCTTAAGAGAGCTTATCTCCAACGATGTGCTGGCCCTCCTCCTGTATGAATGATCTACACTCTCTCAGCTGCCTGGCTCCCTCCATCAAACCTGGCCAACGTTCATAATAAATGATACTGGGGGACAATGCCCTATTTTCACAGCGGAGTCATCTGTCATGCCAGGCCAGACAAAACCCCCAGAGTTTCATCATTTTCAACTATTGCTCACACTAGTTCTGATAGCTGAAAGTACCAGGGAGAAGGACCGTAAAGATAATGTATAGTATGCCTGGGAAATGTTAAGAATGACTATAATGTATTTTCTTTTTTGAGCTGTAAGCGAAGTAATAGGATTGATCTGTGATGAGACACATCAGTGCTGGTGTTATTATTGACAAAATTCCGGTTTTTATAAAAATCAGCATTTTATGGACTGAAAACAGAACTCCACGTCATGTCCATTAAAAATCACCCCATGACCTGGCTGGTTTTCAACAGTACACTTAGCACGCCCATACGTCATCAAATTCAAATGTTAACGTTAATGTTAGTGCCCTCTCAGCCCCTCCCATCCACTCACTCAGCTCCTTGACACATTTTAAAAGTTATAGTGGGTCGAGTCAGGCTCAGCACTGGGGTGCAGTTACACTTTAATATATTTATATTTTGTATGTCAAATAAAATAAAACACACTGACATTATGCCTTTCTCTAGAAAAATCTAGAAGTCTAGAAAAATTTCCTTCATTAAATGGGACTGTTCAACGCTTTGCACCAGTCAACATCCCATTACACAGGTGTTACGTCTAATTTTGTCTGCTAAATGCTTAATTAACCCCTGGATTACATTAGGTGGTGTGCAATGGCAGAATCTTGATGTTTAATGTCAGTTTGCAGGTTAATAAGGTCAACTATCTATTGCCTGCCAAAGTAGCAGAAGCCCCTGTGGTCTTGTCATAACTATACACTGGAGACTGCCTCAACAGACTGCAGCTCAAACCCATCTCATCTCACACACTGCCGATACGCTGTCACAGCTGAAATAGGCATTTAATCTTTGGAATGGTAACTTCGGATGGGCCAGGTCCAAATTGCTGCTAAATGGAATTTCTCCTGTCATGTACTGTAACTAATGTACTGTACGTGCTGCAGGAATGAGCATGTGGCAAACAATTATTACTTAAACAATGCAAATTATTGTGCTCTGATGTGCTGAGATCAGCATTTACATGTTTAAGTTTCACTGTACTGAATTGTATTATATACAGTATATAACTACTAATAATAATAATAATACATTTTATACTGTATATATCGGAAAAATTCTAATAAGTAGATACTGGCCTGGGGTGGCTAAATGTTTTGACAAATAAAAGCAAGTTTACATTATAAAGCCTATTTTGCCAATAAAAGTTATTTGAATGTAGTCTGTAAAACATCTGCCTACCGGGTCATACTGTATGCTTGAGCTAGTTCTAAGCTGCTTGGATCACACATACTTTTAAATGGTTAATGCTTAGTGTGTTAAGAGTGGCTCAGACTAGTAGACTAGTGGTGATGCTGGGTAGGCTATGCTTGTTTTCATTTCCTGGATACAAAATATATGTGTTAATGCTAGCTTAATTTATCACCCCTTTTTCTTTACTGTAGGCTATGCCAAACATTGACAAGCTTGTTGTAGAATAATTTTTCACCCAACCCGATTTACATAAATTAAAAACCACAAAATAGAGATTCTTTCCAAATGATCCCGACAACAAACAGACACATACCCGAAAATTACTGTGTTTAAAAAAAAAAAGTGTATGGACCCATACCCATTCTGGTCTAGTACCGAAAGAATGAACAGAACCTTAAAATTGTGTTTCAAGCATAGACCTATAGGTCACATCAGGCGATGCTATGACGCCATCAATAGTCAAAGAATAGTGCGGGAAATGCTGAGTCAAATTTCTGTCAAATTTTTGTTATGTATTTAGACCTACCAATGAAAGTCAAGGCTGGACCTAATCAATGTTGCAATGGGTAATTCCTATCACGGACCATGGTCAGATAATTAACCGCAAACAAGTTGTTAAGTACATGCAAGTATAAAATAGCTCACCGGCGCCACTGAACCTGACGGTTTCGTCAAACCATGACAAAAAAAAGCAGTTTTTTTTTTTTTTTTTTTTTGATTTTTGCTTACTTATCTATATTTAAGATACATATAATAATGTAAACATATTTATTAAAGGAATCATTCCCTGAAAACCGAATATTCCCAGTTATTTTTAGAATTACTTATGTCAAAGTGACTTGGAGACATAGTGCCTTTCAAAGAGGACTGTTACCTTCCCGTTCTGTAATAATGGCCATAGAAAAAAAAGTCAGAGAAACATGCAAATTAGAAAAGTGTACGATTGCTACATAGAACCTGCACACAATTTGTTTGGTAACCCCCCAATGAGGATATGGCCAGCCACCTACCTTAGTATTCAGCAAAATCTAAGGAACTGATGTTGATCGCCAGTATGCAAACCGTAATTAAAAGTTCAATGTTCAACAATTGCACATTACCAAATCTGTAAACCTAACTTGATACAGTAACTGGTAGGCTACCTTAGCATAAAAACAACTTGAGACATCTGTGGGGCATACATGATAGTGATCAAGAGAATTATGTGCACTGTGCTCATCAATAACTACATTAGATTAGTATAGGCTATTGTTTAGTAACAGTAAACTGATTAGAAATAGGATACTTAAATAATGGCGTCTTTATTTACTCAACCTAAACATTGCTTGTTGATAAAGACACACTTGCGGGTGTCTTACTGAAAATGTAGCACGGGTTACAAATGCTTTTATATAGATCAGTGATCATCAGTCATATCATGCAAAACATTTAACTTTATGTCCATGATAGTAACAGAGATAGATAGAATATGTCTTTGTTCAACGTTAACATTTCATGTTTAGCTGAATATCACTAATTGTGTTATGTAGCAGCTAGCCACATAAACTGCCTAAACCTCCTATAGCAGCAGGACAACTGAGATTTTATGCTATGTAACCCTTCATTCATGCAATAATACGTGTTTATGGATATATAGCTGGCTGTTCAGTGGGCAATGATGGCTGGGATGTTGTGCTATGGTATAACTTAACCTTCATTCATGAAATAATGTGCTTAGTAGATACATGGCTAGTTATCAAAACTAACACCCCTGGCCCTACACGATTCCATGGCTGTGACTAAACTGCTGCCATGCCAATATTGACATGAACAACAATGAACCCCATTCTGCCTCCTGTATCCTTTACTGTAGTCTCAAAGGCAAGATGAAATTAATGCACAATATTAACACCTTGAAAATGCTGTGATAATACACCCTATGTGATTCAAACCCATATAACTATATGTTCATACCATGTTTCGGCGCTGTGTGAGTACTAGCAGTCAGCAGGAAAGCTGTAGCTTCAAGTCAGTGCATGTCAGAGCGTGGAAGTGTGGGCGGGGTGAGCAGTGACACGTTTGATTTAACTGAAAACGACATGTCATTTGATAGCAGAGTAGAAATGGGCATAATATGGTGCTATTCAACACAATCTATGTGGTATTTTCACCTCAGATTGTCAACTACATTGCATTGAGAATTCAAGGAAATGTGTCAACACTTGAAAAGGGGCATGGATTGCATTAATTCGAATGCATTCATAAATTAACGTGTCCAGTTGGTAAATTGCATATACCTG
Organism: Amblyopsis rosae; assembly: GCA_025399935.1. NCBI lineage: Eukaryota > Metazoa > Chordata > Actinopteri > Percopsiformes > Amblyopsidae > Amblyopsis > Amblyopsis rosae. The sequence continues at coordinate 2,691,295 of JAODTR010000002.1, read as the reverse complement.
AGAATCATCGCAATTATCAGACCCGACCCAAATCCGAGTCAAACATTCAAAGAGACCCGACTCGTGTCTCGGGTCGGGTCCCATGTAGACGCCTGTCACAAATAAAGGCCTGTTATAAATATTGATTGAAGCAAATAAAAGCCTGGGCTATTAATTGCAGTTTTACAGTATATTCATTTGTAATTTTGTTTACAAAATGTTGTTTATTTATTTAAATATATTTTTTGCGCATTAATAGATTTAAAGTATACTGCAAAGCAAAAAGGTCAGTTTATTGTAGGTAAATCTATAGTAGCATTATAACCACAACAGTTTTCTGTCTATAATGTGAAGAATGACAGAGGCTTAATGTGATTCACAGTCCACTGCGCTCACACAATAAATGTGTCCGCAGACAAAATCAACAAAGTCATTTTTTATTAACATGAGTTTTCATCGCAAGTGCGCAAAAATAATAAACACAACACAGGCGAACGCATAAAAACATGTTGACGTTGTTCACGTCTAATCTGACAGAATCTGAGCTCTCTGCATTCCAGCAATCTCCTTCACCCATCTTTTTCTCCTGTACATGTACTCCAGGTGATGAATGTTATTTACATGTCACAGGAAGCACTGTGAATGCTATGTGTAAGACACCTGGGCGCTGGCAGACAAAGACAGAGTGCCCTGAGACAGAAATGTAACAGTGCTATCTATCTGGGTTATTAGAGTCCCCCCTTAGGATCCTTTTCAACAGAACACTGGCCATTATGTAGGCCACAGAGAAACAATACCAGGGAAAAGGCTTGGATATGGTAGCGCAGCAGACATATTAACTCCAGATCCCCCTGTCCCTGCACCTCCCATGCCCAGACACAACCTGTCCTCCTCCAAGAGATGGGATAATGAGAGCGAGTGCTCGATAACCACATCAGCATCAATTACGCAGGTATAGTGTGATGACAAACACAGGTCATCACTCCTCGGTCGGTGAGTGGTGGTGTTGCGAAACAAGCATAAATACTGTAAATTGGCTCCATATTTCGAAAGGACTAAAGTGCTAAGTGTAGATTTAGCCCACGATGAACAAAACAACACAAATATTGTATGTCAGCGGCAGACATGGCAATGAAAACACCTTTTACATGATCCTTGGAATCCATAACAAAGTGTTCTATCTAGAAAGGCGGCAGCTGGGAAATGATAAAAGAACATTGGCGAGAACAGGAAAAGAAAGAAAGAAAACGAGACGGCAGTGCCGCACACATGAATGTTTCGGATGTGTTTGGAACAATGTTTGCATGATGTAGTGGGCTAAGACAGCGGCTGAGTGTCTGTAATAGATTGCGCCTCAGCCTACCTCGTTCTTGCTTTGAACGTTCAAAGGGATTAGTCCTCAGGTTGATGGATTAAAGCGAGGTGGGAGGGAGGAGGGCCGCTGAGAAATGGGAAGAAATGAAACATGTGCTCACTAATCCTCCGTTGGTTTTGTGGTGCAGAATAATGGCACCTAGCTAATGTAAGAGCAATTGTGCGCTTGTTCCCCAGCAAGCTCCCAAGCGCTCCTCTCTGGCTCCTTGCTGTTTACCTTTTTTGACTATAGAATTAGAGGGTTAAAAATCTCATTAAGTAGCCCCGCTCTAACCTCCTTTTAATCATATAGGTTTTTGGTGGTTCATATACATAGTCGGTGCAATGGTTGCAGAGGCCTAAGCTCATCACTGCAATGTAATTATGGATTTGAAGGTTAATTAAATAAAGGGTATAACGTAGTAGAATTTACTGCGTGGCTGGATTACTTAACCAAGACTAACACACACACGTCGCACACGCACGCACACGCACACACACACACACACACACACGCACACGCGCACACACGTCAACATTTTGGTAATGATTACACACTATGCTACATCTTAGCATCTAGTAAATATGCAGAATGCATTCAACCACATCCCATGTACTCGTAACCTCCACTCCCTCATACAGTACGTCCATAGACACAGATTTGCATGTGCGGGGGCGCTCACACACGCATGCATGTACAGTGGGGGCACACCTGCAAGTCAGAGAAGCTATGCTCAGACAGGGAAGTCGTTAAGGGGGTATGTAAGTCTGAAGCATTTAATTAAGGCCCTGAATAAGGTCAGTGCTGGAAGGACAAACATATTCTAATGAACTGGGAGTTTGTGTGTGTTGCATGGGGATCCAGCAGTGAGCAGGTACATCTTGGCCAGAAGACCCCAGTACAATATCGTAACCCAGCTATTTCTATGCAGATTAAAGCCTGGTTCATCAATTCCCCAGCACTCTCTCTTTGATAGCCCACAGCTCCCATGTTCCTTGTCTTATCCACTTCTTTATCTAATCCCTTAGCTCTTCTTTTAGGGGTTTATCGTACCATGGATTCATATGAATCCTTGGACTCATTCAAGGCAAGAAGCCTCTTTAACCACACAAAATGCCCATGTGTGGCTGATGTTACAGTCGGCACTACCTCAAGTATGCATCTGAATGCTGATTGGTTGGTTGGTTTCTATACCTGTCTGACAAATGGTTTTCAAAATAAGTGTTCCAGACTGATTTGTAAAGCAAAGCAGATCAGAGGCAAACCTTACATAGAAGTATTATTAAATTTCTATTGGACGGCTAAACATTGTTGATTCATCAAGTAATATCTGTGTGAGACACAATGGCTAATAAGGACAGTAAAAAGTAGATGGATAATATGAAAATTCTGCTAAAACCGTACTTTGTGTTTTGCGTGTCGGGTTGTATAGTTCCATCTCTGTGGTAATAAAGTGACTAAAATGTCAATGCTGACCTACTGTATGATAACCTAATGAGATAGACAGACTGCATTCATGTGCCAGGCGATGACAAAGTCAAGACCAAAGCTGCAGCCATGACACCATAAAAAATGTATCTGCTTCATGTATTAAAACCATACCTTTAACTTGAATGCTAATAATATGATATGGAACAATAGTAAAACACTGTCTAATATGTAATACGTCCATGTGCTAATGTTCAGGAATTAATTATCCATTTAGTCAGTTTATGTTATGAAGCAAATGTAACGTTTTGGACATTTACTTATGTAGCTGACTGACACATTTTTTCTAAGCTCATTACCAGGAAACAGAGTACAGGATGTTATTTAAACCCAATGGACCAAGATGGTACACTGACATTTTACAAAACATTATTGGTTAATAGGCTAAACACAACACGCAGTAGCTTAGTTGGTACATTCAAAGCAAGCTCATTTTGGTTGGCTCTGTTAAATATTCTAGCCCAATTATGATTGTTTATGAAATGCATTATGTATTGCGTAAACTAAAATACTAGCCAAGATCTCAGATGGCATACGTGTGGAAGTGCAGAAAGTATCTTTGACAATAAAGGCAAAACAACGTGCTGATTTAACAGTACCATGTGACAGCAAAAGTGTAATTAAAAACCGAGTGAAAGTGGATCACACACTAGTTGGAGTCTCTCTGTAAATCCTCACCTGGGGGTCTCCCCCATGACCAGTGGTGTGTTTCAGTGTAGCCCCCCTGTTGTATTTCAAATAACAACATCAGTGTGTTCAGCGTGCCAATGTCATGAGGGAGGAACTTGTGAGCAACTGTCAGACACAACATAATCAGTCTGGAAATAACCATTACATGAAGCAGCTGTAGACTGTAACACAGACTAGTGTGGGGCATTAAACCCACAAAGGCAAAGTACTCGCGCACACACGCAAACAAACATGTACACACACACACAAACATGCAAACACACACACAAACATGCAAACACACACACACAAACATGTACACACACACACACGCATGCACACACACACACACACACACACACACACACACACACACACACACACACAAAAACA
>JAODTR010000002.1:2664405-2679387 GCA_025399935.1 Amblyopsis rosae | reverse complement strand
GATGCCAGTCAGAATACACTCCTTGGTACATAGATGTTGGTGATGATGCCAGTCAGAATACACTCCTTGGTACATAGCTGTTGGTGATGATGCTAGTGAATATTCTTGCATCCATTCCTCCTCAGCCAGCGGAGGAAGAAGATCCGCTGCCTCGCTGCCGTGACGACCACTCTCGTGTGATGTGACCTCCAGTAACCTGAAGCTGACCCCTTGATGTAGATGGAGGCATGGCTTCCATCCTCACTGCTTCATATTGTCCACTGCCAGCTCTTTTGTCTTGCTGGCGATGAGCAGGAGGTGGTTTTACCCGACACCAGGATATCAGGCCTCCTGGCTCCTGTCTGTATAGGCCGTTTCATCTCCGTCGGCGATGCAGCGCATTATGGGGTCATTATTCAGTTTTTCTACCATTAAAATCATTTTCTCCACAGCCTGCCACAATGACTTGGGCTGTCAGCGTGACCAACCAGACTGCCTGCAAGCTGTAATGACCAATCTGTTATCTATGTGGTAACACCAGTTTTCGCCCCCTCTGTCACCTGCACATGTTGACATACTGTAGCTTGAGAAGCAAACTTCTTAGGGTGTTTAACATGCATTGCTATTGTATCGCCTTGGCTGGATCACAGTTGACCTTATAGGATGCAGGCGCATATAGGAGTGGGGTTGGGTGGGAGGGGATACTGGGTACTGGGCTCATAAATTAAAGGTTACATGTCATAATTAAATACAAAGATTGTAGAGCAGAAAAGCATAATATAATTGGTCAAGTAAAGCACATTAAGATTACCGTTGAAAATGTCAACGGAACTTTGCAAATTAATAATTATTGTATAAATTCATTTAAATTCACACATTTACTTCTGTTCTATTATCTTATCTTCTATTCTGTAATTGTATTTAACTATTTATATGTTAAGTTAAATGTATAGATTTACTTAATGCATGAATATATTTATCTTTAGTCCAGATTAAGATAATATGTTATGTTATAATATAGCATAACATATATTAAGAACATCTTTGAATTAATATTATAATAATATTATATTATTATATTATTATTATATTAATTCAAATATCTTCTTTCATCCTTTCAAAAATGAAAAAAAAATGTGTTGAACAAAAAGCCATTGCTGCAACATCCGCTGGATAGATTTTCCTTTGGTATTTCCAGCTTTGAGACTGAGCCAACATGATACCTTTATGCACTAGAAAGCTCTACTGGCTTGTATTCAGGTGTGTATTTCACTCTGACAAGTGTAATGAATTGCAGCAGTGTTCGACTACTACTGCTAATGCATTTTGCATTTTTTTCATTGAGGGTGGCCATTATGGAAATATATATCAATATATCCTACAGCAGGTACACCTATACATAACATCTGCTAAACTTAGATGGCCACTTTCTGTCTGCAGAAATTCTATGAGGTTTACAATTTAAAGTAAGATTTAGATTTAAAATTAAGATTTAGTCAAATTGGTATTCTTTAATACAGGCACAAACCCTTCATCGTTACTTACTGGAACCATACCAGTTTACTCTACTTGTGTTTTAGCCATTCAGATTATTTTAAGATCGGCCTTAGTGATTTGCTTTACTTTGCATAAAGGAACTCTCAATTCAAAACCACTTATAGAGTGACTGGCCAGCCCATGTCCAGGTGAACATTTTAGTTGGTAGAGACAGCCATAAGTGTGGGACAACCGTCTCAAAATGTTATTCTTTTGTAAAACATTTGTTCTGTAGTGGTTCACACCTGGTAATGGTTTGATTGACCTCTTTGTCTCTGTGACAAAGTACTTTGAATGGAGAGTTGGTGTGAAATACATTTTGAAGATTATAATACCAAGATGGTCTTGCCATGTCAATCAACTTTAGCGCTATTGAGATAGAGAGATCTAGGCTAGTTTATTTATTTTTATAGCCTTGAACCCTGCCCTCCCCATCCCCCAAAAAACGCCACACAAACCCCAAAATCCGGTTCCTGAGCCCCACTTTGGTAGCCACTGATCTGGGCAATATATCAGCCGGCAGTCTGTATCTGTCATGGATGGGTTCTGGCCTCTTAAATCCCCAGTACAGTAGGAGAGTAGGCAGGAAGGAACCTGAGACCCCAGCTTGTTCTCCAAGCGCCGTTTGAATTACATAATGTTGGTGAAATCCAATTGTCTCCAATCGTCTCGGGCTCGTGTGTTATCCGTCATTTTTATTAGTGCTGCAGTGAGATAAGACTTTGTTATGTTTCTAGGGGAATCCATTTTCACACGACATAGAATGTCGATTAGATGTGATAGCAGTGAGGTTACTCAGCTCAGAGTTAAACTGGACTGGTCCAGACTCAGAAGAAGAGCAATACAGCAATCAGAACAGCGGAGTTGCACTGATTTCACCACACCGATTTTACACATAGCCATGTGACAAATCTCTTTATAAAAGAAATGATTATGATCTCGTAAACAGGATACAGGGCCTGGCATAGTTTACAACACAGGGATTTATGAAATTGAATTTCAATGGCACATTGAGCAGTTCATTGAGAGTGTGCCAAACGTGAGTATCCTGTGACGGATTGAAACAAATCACTGCCCCAATGAGCTGACAACACATTGCTTGAGGCATTGCATTACTATTCAATTAGAATTTAAGAAGGCTTTGGGGAGAGCATTTTTTTTTTGTTTGTTCTCTTTTGCAGATAAAATATGAGCACCTCCCAAAGATTTCTCATCTGAGCCACTTGAGGGTAACACATACCTAATTTGTTTTCTTCCAAGGCAGTCTTGATGATTTGCAAGGTGAAAAGAGAACCCTTACATTCATTGAATTGCGGTGAGATTTTTAGTTTAATGCTGTTTAAAAAACAAATGGTTTAATTAATATTAAACCCTTTGTGCGCATACACTGTATGATGTCAATCCAGGCAAATTATTGTTCTTTATGAATAACTATATTCTCTGCTACAATGTTTTATTTAATAAAAATATTGTTAATATTTGTTTACAAGTGCAGCGTCGAAAGAGGAAGCAATCTGACATAACACACACTTTATGTAATGTATCTTCTCCCTTTCCTCATCTCATATTGCCTTCATACTGTTTTCTATAAATCCATTATTAAGACTGATTTACGAGAGAAGCCTTTCCTTCAGTCCAATGGTGCATTAATCACTCCAGCTCTAATGTGCTTTTGTTCCGATTATGATAATGGCAAGGCTGTAGCTGGTAAACAACTGTGACGTCTAGCAAGTGCTCCTACTGGAATGCGTGTGTCAAAAAAGCCAAATAATAAAAGCGGGAGATCATGGATTACAGTATAGGCCGGTAAAGGAAGTCTAGAGAAATTAACTGGAATTACCTGGAATTGGTGTGATGCCATCTATACCTGCCTGCATGCACGCCTTTTTTCCCCACAATGAATTTGATTTTTTCTTTTTAATTATGCCAAGATGATGATGATGTATGCTCCACTAATAAGACATGAATGGGAAATGAAAGGTCGGTGAGAGCTAGATAAATGACTCCCATTATTTCACCAATCGGATAGAAGCCTCTCTATATGTTCTAATTTGAATGATAATAAAATTCTGAATTGCTTTGTCCTAGCAGGCCACTTTCTCCATGATAAGCAGCCTGGCAAGGTAACCTTGTCCTGTAACCCAGACTCCCATTGGCTTCTGAGGCCAATAATTGCTTTAAATTAAAGGCTTGGAAAATACATCACAGTTCAAGGCTGTGCGTGCCCAAAGATTATTTGACTAGACTTCTCTCTTGATTTTGAAATTTGGTGTAATACTATGTGCAAATTGAGGTTTTATGCAAAAATATGCATTTGCCTCACAGCAAGAAATGTGTAGAGATCAAAGTTCTCAAGCAATGTTAATTTTGCAGACTCAGAATGCATGCTTTGTTTTCCCAGCAGTTTCCTGCTTACTGCTTTCGGGCCACAACTGTCTTTACAGTAATAAACCTGGTCACCGTTCAGTTCCCTGTTCATTTTGTTATACTGTTAAATAATATAACACAACATGCACTACAGTATAGTCTAAGATGACAGTGGCGAGCTGGATGAACCCCGTAGCATCCATTATCTGCGTTTTGGAGTTCTAAATGAGTTGTTTATTTTTAGCCTGCCCATTGGCGGGGAAGGATAAGGTGGCTTTGGAAGTATAAATAATAAATCACATTGTCCTTGTCTTGGAATACGTTTGAAAAGCAATGAAATGTGATAAAGTGTCTCATCCGGGTTGTCTGATATTTGTGGCAGTCACTTGTGAGCTGACATACGGTGCTGTATAGGTTACTGACGGCACAGCAGAGGAGGTCTCCGCAGGTCTATAGCGCAGGAAGGGTGGAGGCAAAACAAGTCGATCCCAGGCTGTAACTATGGACGAGGTTTGCCAGGGCCCTCGGCTCAGGAGGTGAAACTTTGTCTCTGTTTAGTGTTCCAGTACAAAGGCTGGAGAGCGAGCACGCCTGACTTATTCATTTCTTTCATAAAAGATAAGGTATTGCTTTGCATCTATCTATCTATCTATCTATCTATCTATCTGTCTATCTGTCTGTCTGTCTGTGTCAGTATATCTAGCGATATTTCTGTCTATCTATCTATCTATCTATCTATCTATCTATCTATCTATCTATCTGTCTGTCTGTCTCAGTATATCTAGCGATATGTCTGTCTGTCTGTCATGTGTGAGGTGGGATGTTGCATAAACAGTGCTTTCATGGCATGCTGTGACAGGTCACCGCTGAACGGGTGATAACTAGGTATGTCTTTAGAGTAAATGAACAGAACAGCGGGTCAACCAGTGGAAGTATCAAGGGAAATGTTGTGTTTTTTTCTTTTCTTTTCGTAATAAATAGCAATAAATTGCATTCATGGATCCATTTATTTTGATTAGATCCAATACAGTCCCACTTTATGAAATTAATTAAATTCCTCATGCATAGGCGTAGCTGCATAAATGTAGCAGCAAATACATTTGAATTGGCAATTTGTTGTGAAGCAGTGTAAAGGACATTTCTATGTACATGTTTGTATGATAATGAGGACGTGCCTGTGTGCACGAACACGCGCACGTGTGTTAGTGTGTTGTCTATCTTTCAGAAACACATCGTTTTTACAGTAACAGGGACAGAGACATAATCACATCAAATACAATGACAACATTCTCATTGTCACAGACCGACTGACATACAATAATAACGAGCATAAGTGTTGGGTGTTTATTGAATAGCAGATACCAGTATTCAGTAGCACTGGGCAGTGGGCAAGGTTCGAGACAGGCATGGGTCAGGCCATCGGCCTCATGAAACCAACAGGAGAAGCAAGGAAACAACAGAAGAAACGCAACTCTGCTCAAGGTGTGTACAAGTACGGCTGTAGCATGCAGACTAGCAACACATTGCAAGAAGTGAGGGAAATACGGTAAATGATTGATGACAGACTACAGCAAGGACAAGTGTGTTGCATGAGAGATTGGGACTGATTAACTAAGTGGATGCAGGTGTGTGAGAACAGGATGGGGAGGTAACCTTATACTCAGGGGAAGGCGATCTAGGGGGCAGCACTGGAGGTGTGTGTTGCTGGAAGAGACAAGTGTAGATACACTCATACTATTGCAAATGTTACAATATACCGCTTACATAATAAATTTTTAAAAGTGAAAAATGCAAAAATGCTGAGTGAGTGCATTCCACAGAGCATATAAAAGCAAGCGCTGCTCTGAGGACACGTGGGGTGGAAAGCCGGCTTTCATCATGGAAGCGCTGCCTGCCCACTACTTCTGACTACCTTTCTAAACTCAGTCCTATACCCCGCCCCCCTTCCCCCATGTTCCTGCCTCAGCACATACAGTCCTGTTGTAGGATTTAATGATGATACAACACAGGCGGTAGGGTGTGGTGAAAGTACATTTGAGTGGTTTTTCTTCAGAAAATGCTAATTTGTCATTCCCCAAAATATAAACAAGTATGTGAGAGAATATGAAAGAGGAGAGAGGGTTTGTTAAAATGGTGACAAATGTAATCTGAGCCAAGTAGTGATTATGTTAATTTCTCAACACGATGGGATCATCAATAAGATCGGGGGTATTCATTAGGCTCAGCAAGCTTTAATATATGAATGTTTTCTGGATAATATGCAGAGTAGATACAGTATGTAGGCAAGGACTTGGCAAATTATGCGTGATCACTGATGCATGGTTTCTCTGTTAATCTCCTGACTCTATATTCCAATGTGTTGGCAGACAATGGGATATTACATCTTATGCCTTGCTCGCAAATCATATTAGCAGCAGTGGCTGGATTTATTGACCTGCTAGTGTCCACACTGCAGCTGACAGTGTTAGATGAACCACATTTTTTTGTAGCTGACAAACAAAATGACATACAATAAAAGATGAAAAAAGTGACAATATTACTTTGACGGAGTAACCGTCACAGATCGTTTTCTATAACAATTACTGTGCATTGACAATGCTGAGAATAGTTTAGAACATCACGGTTCTAAACACGGTTTAATTTGCTCAAATGTGCACGTTGCAGCAGCTAAGGGTTTTCATTGCTCAAAATAGGCACAGTGAATCTTTTTTTCCAGTAATATCTTCCTTCAACTATGTTGTTCCTCACTGTGATTCTTTTCATCCCTGTGGCGATATTCTTTAATGAGTAAAATGTCACCAAAATTTATTTTTAAACTGTGTGTTTTTACACCAAGTGTTTTAAACAGATTTAGTCAAGAGCTAAATCTACTGCCAAATCTCAAGCAAGCATGCAGTTCCTGGGTCTTGTGATGGCCCACTCAGAAGTTTAAAAACCAATTTCAGACAATAATTAGCAAGTACAGTTTAGCTAGTGTAAATACAGTTCACTAAAAAGCCCCTACAGGCAGCATTGTTGCAGAAAATGCTCATTACAGACTGACTTTGGGTTGTACAGTGTGGTAGTGTAGGTAAATGCTATGGATTGAGCTACCCCTAAAACGCCAATCACAGCAAGCTAGCAATGGCTTCTAATGATCAGCTATAATCATTACATTTAGTTGTCTTGTTTTTTTCTGGCCAATTTTTTTTTATTTCAATAAAAGGTAACATTTAAGGATTTATCATTCACTGCTTCCAGTTATATTTATATTCTTCATTGACTATTCTTTAAAATATATAAATAAATAAATACATGCATACATACATACATACATACATACATACATGCATAAATACATTTTAACCAGATTTTAACCTAACATCACCTTACCCTCAGAATATAAAAATATCTGGAGACAAGTGGTATGTTGTGCCCACCCATTCACTCCTCTATTACTGTACTACAGTAATAATGAAAGCTAATGACAGAAAAGTTAATTGGTTAAATGTTCTTGTTTAACATCATTAAACAGCAAAACAGAAATGTAATGCATATATTGAGACCTAAAGCGGTTTGATCCTGCCATTTAGAATGGGTCCTGCTCATATCCGGATATATAATCTAAGGTTAGCTCTCTTCATCGTAGGAATGAGGGTCCTGCTCCCCTGCTCAAGTTATGCCAAACATCATTATCGTCAGCCAAGAGCATATTGAAGTGTGCACACATATACAGTAGACATACTCGCACTGCCAGCTCTACGATCGCACTACGACTGCTCCAAAGAACACTTTCTCCCCCCTACTACATTTTTTTTGTGGAGGCACACAGTCAAGATACAAGTATATTCTCTCCTTCATGTCTCTTCTAACCAAGCTGTCTTCCCAGATCGAGAACACACACATGCGCGCACATGCGCGCAATCCAGGGCTCCAGCACCCTATTAGGGAATACTTGCTCCTGATTGAATAACAAACTCCCATACTAGCTTTATGGAATGATATGACCTACAATGCGATTGGATAAAACAGCTACGATGGAAACTGGGTGGTAATGTGTGATGTTAATTACTAACCACAATATTCAGTTTGGAGTGCACTGAGAAGGAAAGAGATGTGCGACAGGCAAGAGGTATAGCCGGCCTATAAGCGTTTGACAAAGTGCATAACCTCAGTCTCGGAAACAGCAAAAGATATGAGTCTGTTTTATTTATTTATTATGTCATGGGGTGTCTTCAACAGTGTGTTAGATTTGCACCTCAGAGTCCTGGGGGAAAAGGCAGTCAAAAGGGAAGCAAAGCACAAGTGTGTGACATATAGGGCCTGCAGCAACAGCACTGTTCCTGTAGTATCTTACTTTGGACCGACGTCTGAAAAACGGCTGTGCACAGTGAAAAAGAAAGTTGAAGGAGGAAGGTTTCAGAATTTGTTCTCTGTTTTTGACTGGCAGAATATTCCCCCCTCCTATGAATATCAAGGGCACTGTGATTGCATTATTCATAACCCAGCTGTTCTAAGGTGCCCATATTTACACTTTCATTGCAGAACCAGCAAGTGGCTTCCCCTTTTTTAATATTGTGGCTTCCAGTCCTTTTTGAGTTCTCCAACTGAAGGACCAAGCCAGAGATGCCCTGGAACTAAATGGGCGTCACCATAGTGGGAATAAACAAGGCTTGGAAATATATTTGCTATTTGAATTATTAAACAGAATTTTATTACGGTATTTCCAGCTTTATGAGAATAGGATTGTAAACCAGCCTCGCTTCCTGAGGATATAGACTTGATCGTGGTAATTCGCATGACTTTACACTCAGCGTTGTGCCTGGCTGAGGGATGGATAAGGAATAATAGAGAGCGGAGATTACGACGGCGAACCACCCTATTCAAAATACAACTGCACTGATTCAACAGTCATTAAGTGGCCACCGGCCAGACACCTCAGAAAATGAATACCAAATGTATCCCTTGTTGATCAAACATGGGAGACCAGTTCAAATGATGCAGCTGGCTCATTGCAGGAATATACATCACCACTAACTGGTGCTACCGTGGTCAGATTACACGCCAAGTAAGAGGCATATGCCTCACAGTACAATGGGGGCGAATGCTAACAGGTTTCAGGAAGACCAACCTATCCAGAAACCACCAGCATATTGTTTCACAGTCTCCATTTACTTATTAATGTCGCACACACAAAAAAAACAGGGGCAGTTTGTCAGTACGTCTAGCGCAGACAGAACTGGCCAATGAGACGGAGCGGCTATGTTCTCAACAGAAGGCTGGAGTAGATACTGTTGCAGACATGTCCCCAATGGCAAATAAATCTATGGTCACAGACTGCAGCGTGAGCTGGTTTATCCTCTGGACTGGTCAGCTTGGCAGGAACCTCAGTTATCGTCTTCAAGTCCGCTCGTCTCGCCTCCCGCGGGAATCAAGATGAGACGCTGGTTGGCGGCAATAACAGGATGGAGTTACAGAACAAGACACATATCTTATTCATGTGGTCAGGCTGCACAAGGGGATTTGGGGTCTGTGTAGGAAATAGCTATTGTTGTTTTTCATAGTTTTTCTTTCCACTGGGGACACCTTCAGCTGACACCATTTTAGGCAGCGCAAACACATCTCAAGCTGAATCGTGCATAAATAGCACAAGGGCACGACGAGAGCATGTAGCCCTAGCCTACACCCCGCCACTGCATGTCTGTAGTACATACACATATACATGTTCATTAGCATGCGTAATAACCTCAGCGTGTCGACAAGGATCGAAACATCTGAAAAAAAGTGCACGTGTGCTGCACAATGCCAAGAGGGTTATTGATGTATACAAAACACACAAGGTCAAAGGTCATAATGGTATATCTCATCGATGTGCACTGCATATATGTACACAGATACACTGTAGGCCTACATACACATCAGATACAGTAGAGCAGATAGCATACTGTACCAGAACATTAGTTAAATTAAAGAAAACAAATGGAATATGACAGAATACAATAATGAAGGCACATCCAGTTGACATTACACTGGAGACACAGCTAAGATGGCTGAATAGATGCCCTGCACTAGCAGAACAAGAGCCAACATGATAGGGTGACCTGCGATTACTGTAATGGGAAATTGAGGGTTCACATTGCTTAAAAAGCAGACATTTTATCCAAAGCCACCTACAGTTAGTAATTCATTATTTGTCAATAGCTGAAAAGGTCATACTGCAGATATAAGAACATTGTTAGAATAATGACAGCAGAATGACTTCAGGGATAATATACAACAGCACATTGCCAATACTGTGGTGTATATCATTCAATACTCAAATACAATTGCTAATTCCCTAAATAATCCATATTCAAATCACATACACCTTCATTTGTGTATGGAATTGCCTTCACTCTTCGTGAAGCATCGTCCTACATTCACTTGCGGGAAACACACGCAACACATCCACTTGCGATTGTCCAAAATGTCCAAAACAAAAGCTGCTGCCGACGGGTGTAGCGAGGAATTACACGGCCGTGACACTACTATCACTCGGGTGAAAGTTTGTTGTTGTCGATCTTAAGGAATCACAGGGGAGCATCGGGAGTGGGGGGTGATGATGTCAGAAGGAACGGGCGTCTGGCAAGGCAGCAGCTGCCTCATTTCTGGGCCGTTCCACATTTTTGCACAGCGCCGAGAAGGAGATGTCATCTGTGCGGAGACCTATTTGACAGCTGAGAGTGAAATGGGGTGAGAAATCAAAGTCACATTCTATTTGGCTACGTCTCCATGTTGTCTATCTGCAGGCTGAGATCACCTAACAGTGTCACTGCCTCCGCTCGCTCGTCACATTCTTACCCATGGTGCACAGGGAGACACTGTTCTATATAACAAGATGTTATTATATAGTGTAGGGGGAAATCACATAAATGGACCAACACACACACACACACACACACACACAGGCCCGTCCACATATAGAGCATACAAACATACGCTGCCGGGAATGCTGCATGACATTGTGATGAGATGTCTATCTTCCATAATAGACAAGGAATGTGTAACAAACTAAACCATGAAGGTAACATTTTTGCAAGCAGACATTATCACACGTTCATGTACATGAACAAATAAAGCACTGCTTGTGATTGATATCAGGTACACTCAAACACATGTGAAGGTATATACATTTGCCTATAACGTCTAATTTCTCTCTTGTGCTTTGGTATGTAAATATGCATATACTGTATGTATTTCACATGAGCAAATGTGCAAAATAATGGATATATGATCATGTAAAATACATCAGACATTCTGGGCTTAGAAACTTACTGTAAACACATTACAGTGACTCCTCGACACCAGCAAAGCAAGCTGTTATTTGGCAGGGAAGCTCATAGAATGGAGCACTCCTTCCACGGTCTGTCTATTAGTTTTCATTAGCTGCCCAGAGAAGCCTAGAGATTTATAAGGCACATTTGCTTTAAATTCAACCCTGCGGGGTTCCACCTGATTACTGCATGTGGCAGACAATGATCAGCTTCCAGCCATCTCAGTGCATCTGTTTCCATTTCCATAAATCCACAGTGATGCTGTCATAGTCTACAATGTCACATGCCAAGACATCCATCCCTGCTGGACTTCATGTCGCAGAAGCATAGACGGGCCTTAGTGTGGATCAGGGCTGACACAGCCACACCAGGAGGTGGGATCTGAAGGGATGCCACTCACGCCGGGGCTACTCAATTCAATTCAATGCCACTTTATTGCAGACCATTAGATCCATATCATCAAACTAAAACAAAACAACAAGAAAACATATATAATACAACTATTAATTACAATACATAGTTATAGTTCATAACTGTACACTATAATGGCAGATTATTATAAAATGTCTCTAATACTAAAGAACATACAGACAATTATTCATGTGTTTTTCAGGGGCAAGATAAATGCCTTGTGTCACTCAGCGTAGGCTCAGTTAAAACCAGTATAATTAAAAACATTTTATCAAGCAGCCTACACATAAATGTATACTATTGTTTCCCCCTAGACTGAGATTAGGACTGAGGCAGGGTAACGTGACCTTATTAAAATTTAACAAAAACATATTTTACTTTTATATATATATATATATATATAATACACATACATATGGCTACATTCAAAGGTGTAGCTTTACATTACCGGCTTATTTATAGTAGTCAGGTTGTGCTTACAGCAAGGCCATAGGTGACGGTGTTTTATATGTGAATAGGATTTATGATGCATTTTCTTGGTTAGGGCTGGTTCAAGTGGTGTCAGGGTAATATTGCAATGTCCCTCTTGGTTTTGTCCCAGGCTATTGGAGTTATGGTGAGTAAATATTATTTTTTCAAATTTAAAGTCAAATGGAAAGTAAAACAACTGTAGCTCATTTATATAGAGGGTCGATGTTTGCACTTTCCTACCTTAGTAAAGTAGTTCACATCTAAAAACATTTTGGAAAATACATTTTGACAAAGAAAAATGTGTTCCCCCCTCACACACACACACACACACACACACACACACACACACATGCAAAGGTCAGATAAAACCTATACTTATGGTACACCCCCGACATTTTTCATACTTCCTGGAAATTCAAAAAACCTTAACAATTTTCCTGCATGAATGTTGCAAGCCAGTGATTTGCTGAATGGCCCTACTAATGCTCCAATCAAAGAAGCTTGTCTCAGGGAAGAACATCAATTCTGTCTGATTGAGGAGCATTATGCCACACATTTCCGGAGATAGAGTGGCCCTTATTTACCAGTAAGCCTACATGGTAAAAATACAGGTGACGCGGGTGACAAAAACTCCAGAAATCATTTGGGTAGATTTCCTCATTCTCCCAGTATATAACTTATATAGTATATGCTGGCCGCTGAACGCAATGTAATTTATATTATGGTGTTGCTTGTTGCCTGACTTTGAGGCATGGACGCCTAATTATTATTCCTTTCTTCTTCTCAGAGAGGGTGTGATCACTGTGGCTATGCAAAGAAATGTCATAGAGCATGATATAGCATTTCCTCCC
This sequence comes from Amblyopsis rosae, assembly GCA_025399935.1. Lineage (NCBI taxonomy): Eukaryota > Metazoa > Chordata > Actinopteri > Percopsiformes > Amblyopsidae > Amblyopsis > Amblyopsis rosae. The sequence continues at coordinate 2,666,480 of JAODTR010000002.1, read as the reverse complement.
CACCATGGGATCAATAGCTCTATCCTCAGCTTCGAAAAGCCTGAGATTTCATTAACCCGTTTCAAAAGACTTGGCCATCTCTCGTGAGTTATTGCTAAAGGGTGAGAAGGCCAAGTGCATTCTTTAGCCAAGATGACATCCTCTGCAAGGTGAATTTCTTATTTATTTTTTTGTCCTTATTGGCTTCGGCATAAAGAATGGAAATGACGATGATAATTTAACTGCATTTCAGTCGATGGCAGGTAAATCCCTGTGTTTAACCAATCAATAACTATGTGATCCATCAATTGTATTTCAGTGTTCCTGTCAGAGCCCCTTTCAACCTGGTAGGAATGAATAAATGTTTTGCTTAGATATAGACCTCCCATTTGGCCGGCGACCATTTTATTTCGGACGGCCTTCATGTTTTATTTATGTATCCTAACCATCCGGACAGCTCAACTTAAAAGCACGAGACCTGCTGTATTTGATCCCTCTCATGTTCTGATGACGAGATCACTCACACTCCCGAGCGTGTCCTCCATACCTTGACCGCACGCTGCTCGGCTGACGGCTCGGCTTGGCCCCCGATCAGCGGCCCTGCGCCAGCCTCCACAACGTTAGGCATGCCACGCACTAGCATTGGAGAAGTTGATCCCTCCTTAACCGTGCCGGTTAAGGAGGGACATGTGCCTCCCCCCTCTCCCTCCTAATTCCTGATTGATAGCAGGGTGAACAACAGCTCGGCGAGACATGGCTCAGAAGGCGAACCAGTGGGAGTCTGCGTGCCCGCGAGTGTGCACGCCTGTCGGACTTTCCGTCTCTCCCCCTGTGCCTCCTGTTTGAGTGAACCGGCAGAGCGGGACGCACACACGAGTGAGCGAGAGTGAAACATGACGATAGCGTGAGGAGAGGCGGGCTGGAAAAAAGAATCCAAAAGGCATGTTTGGGGGTGGGGGGGGGGGCGATTTGGAGTCCCGTCACAGACCAGAGAAGGGAATGTCATCTACTCTGTGTCTGCTCTGTAGCGGAGGAGTGGAATTACCCGTCCTCATGTGCTCATACATCTTTTCTTCTACAGATGACCAGCTTCCCCCTTTGGAATTGACATCCACCATTTATACTCATTTCTCTATACTCCACGGGCCGTGCAAGGGTTCCCAGCCATGGTGAAGCCACCGCAGCTATCAATAGAGTGAGTCGTCGCGGGCCTGCTAAAGCAGCCCACTCCCACTGAGGTAATCCTTTAGCTGGACCCCCGCAGGCCTGAGAGAAATGTCAGCGAGCTGCTGCGATATTCTGTCCATTCCGGCATGCGCAAAAATGGAGATGCATTTAGTTTAAACCTGATTTAATTTGGGCCGCTTGCCACATGCTGCGTGGATGTGCTGTGCGTCGAACAGAGGGTGTTATCCGGGGGATGCAAAACTCTCCATCTCTATTTGGAGAAACTGGCGAGGATACAGCCGAGACCAGATGCACTGAGAGCTGAACTGACAGATGTGGTGGCCACAGATATTTCTGATGAATATTTACTGAATGTAGCCTAATGCTGCCGCCAAGAGCCCTCTGCTCATCTGCTTCCTTCCAACCTTCTACTTGAGGAGACTCTGGTTTGGCTTGGACAAAATAACATTGATTATACATAACTTGCAATGGCAGGTTACCTCAAACGAATAAAACTTGATGAAACATCCACAAGTTGGTTTCCTACATTCCCAAAGAGGATCTACTGGGAACTTGTATTGGTTTAACAGAAAATTGTGAATACCGGTTGAGGGGTTATAAAAGCATTCTGTTTGGGGCTGGCCCTGCTCCAGTGGGAAAAGTCAATATTTTAGCAATAAAGCAATAACGCTTATCATATAACCTGTCACTGTCATTAGATTTACTACTCTGACTAGACATACTGTAGCTCTAGATAAGTAAGAGGCGCCTTCTTGGAAGCCACACAAACTGAGACCAACAAGCCAGAACATTGAGAATATAATAATATAATAGAAAAAAAGAAAAGAATATACAGGAATGATATCTTTAGACAAAACTATGGGGTGGGGGGGGGGGGGGGGGGCGCAGGACCCCAGACATCAATATAC
>JAODTR010000002.1:2652628-2664305 GCA_025399935.1 Amblyopsis rosae | reverse complement strand
GTCCCTTGCTGAAGCTGCTGCCCCCGCGACCCGACTCCGGATAAGTGGGAGAAGATGGATGGATGGATGGATGGATGCACTGTTTGTTTGTGTCGCTGTATCATTTGATCCCAGTATACAAATAAAGAGCTCAAAACATCTACAGTATTTACATATCTGAATGATGCAGAAATTGGACAAAGTAAAAAAAATGGAAGCAATAGAGGATAAACAAAGCTTGCTTTCTTGCTTATGGAATGCCTGAGGGATATGATTCACATCAGCAAGCAGAGATGTCATTTTTTGACAACACCAGTGCGCCAGTGCACGTCACCCGAGAAAAGATGAGCTCTGACATCCTCGCAGCAGATCTTCCAACAAACACACACACACCATAATATTCAGTCCTCTTCACAGGCACGCTGCGAGATGCCACTGTCAGTGGATATGACAGAGATGACTCTTATTTTTTCATGTGGGACATTTTTTAATTATCTTTAAATCAGTTTATTTTTAGTGTTACAGTAGACTATATATCCTCCTCAAGTTTGGTGTATTATCCTTTCACAGCAGCAAAAAGTAGTGAGCACTCGATATATAACCTAAATATAAAGCCTGATGTGACCTTCAATTAAATATTAACAGCCTCTATGTTCAAACCTGGGACCTTCTTGCTGTGAGGCCACAGTGCTATCCACTGGGCCACCGTGTTGCCCAATACAGTAAGTAGAGGTACAATAAAAAAATGGCATATGGCACCAACCTGTTCAATTCCACAAACTGGCTGGCAGCTCTGAGCTGGCAAACCAAGCAGCCCACATGGTCAGCTGTACAGATGAGTGAACACAGAGGGCTAGAAGGGGCACGACAGCCTAGGCTCAACCAGACCATGTCAGATGGTAATGACATGGGTATCTTCCAATTGCTTCCAGCCACTATTCACTCTTCATGGTTTCCCCCCTCTCCCACAACGTCACTGCCTTTCCCCACTTTGTAAATGCCCTGGCCATCTTTCTCTCCCTTCAAGGCATCTGCCACATCTGAGAATTCATCAGAATCAGCACTCGTGACTGAAAACTGAGCTCTGACGCAGACACAAGGGGGGATTAGTTAGGGACATCAACAGAGATTCGTTATGCCAGTAAGTACAGTCAGTTAGGTACCATGCTTAAGTAAAGTGAAGTTTATTCACAACACATTTCACAACACTATTACCGCTATTGATAAGATTGCTTACAGAGATGTGTCCAGCTGTTATATAGTCAGCCGCCCTTAAAAACAAAACCAGAGTTCCAAAGCCTTGGAGCCACTGCACCAAAAACAGTCATCTCTCATTTTAAAATAAGTTTGTTGTATTGGTTTCTAGTGGTTAAGATAATAACATAGCTAACAACGGCCTATTAGCCTATCAAATACGCTGATGCACAAAACTCATTGAGTTATTGTAACAAATTTTCTGGCTACATTGTTGCAAAGCTCACACGTCATTATCTGTCTATTCTAAAGCCACAACACCATATTGATAGTTTCAGAACATTGAAGAGAATATAGCCACCCAGGGTTCTGGGGTTGAAGTCGAGGAATTATGTAGCCTACCATATTTTATTATATAAAAAAATTGTTGACTGTCTCCTTAAAGATCAGCAAGCTAAAAATAATCTGCAAAACACAATATGTAAGTGCGGTACAAATAATAACTTAACAAAACAAAAATAAATACAGTAATATTTAATTCTGGACCTGCACGTCACGTGGCTTGTAAGATTGTTTCCTCCTTCCTCCCAAACAGCAGATGGCAGGCAAATACTGGCCATCTGACTATCCCGTGATATAACGCGGAAGTAGGAACTGCGAATGTGTGGACGACAATTAGATTGCAATAGAAGTTCAAATCTTTCCATCACGGATAGCATATAAGAATAACACGTTTCCATTGTTCTCTATATTGCTCTTTCATCACAGCAATGGATGGTTCCGTGAAAACGTCGTTAAACTCTGTACCTGCACCTGATTTCAGAGGGTGAGACATTTCACCTCTGCCTCTATGTAAACAGCGAGTTAACGTTAGCTAACTAGCATTGTTTTGTAGTGAACTGTTGGATATAAATGACCTGTAATGGTTCACCTTAACCCGCACACAAATCCCAAGTCTGTGACTCTCTGCTAATTCTGATACCCGATTAATTATTTTTTAATGCCACATCGCGGACTTAAAGGTCAACACTTCATAACATTGGTTTCTTCTTCAGAAATGAGAGTTCCCTGGTTTCTGCCCTGAAGACATTACTGTTTTTCACCTTCCTAATGGTGACCATGCCCATAGGACTGTACTTTGCTACAAAGGCATACTTATTTGAGAGTAAGTCGATTTTATGTTTATTTTAGTTTTATTTTATTTATAATGTATGGTGTGCAATATTGCTTGTAATACCCTTTACACAACCTCACTGCTCATATTTGTTGTCTTTTCCAGGCTCTATGAAGATGTCAAGCACTGACAGCTACTTCTATGCTGCTATTGTTGCTGTGCTTGCAGTCCATGTGGTTTTGGCACTGTTTGTTTATGTGGCCTGGAACGAAGGTTCGCCAAAAGTAAAGGGCAAACATGACTAGGTATGCTTTTCCCATCATCTCACAGTATCAGACGAGGGTGAATGTTCTCACAGGGCATGCTCTCACAACCCTCACCGCAGGCTCCAGCCTCAACTATCATACAATATACCAACTGGGTAGTCAAGGGATCTTGTTTGCACTGAGGTTAAAGCCTCTAAATATTGTATGTTTGCTACAATGGGTGAGTGTAGAATATGAGTTGTAGTAGTTCATTTTTCCTCACCCCAAAGTGTGATGTTGTTTTGGTCCCTTGTCGTAGACCGGTATCGTGTTATGTGTGTCCAATATTTGTCAATATCATTTCCATATAGGGAATCCCCATGCCACCGTAGCTGTTGGCTGTACTGTGCATTCACAGCATATAGTTGACTATTTGACATGTGTCATTAAAGTTACTTGAGTCATCAACATGTACTTCCATGTTTCGCTGTAATGTGAAGAGCTTTTACTTTTAAATGGCTGTGAAATTTCACATTAAATTCTACCTGTTAGTATGATATTGAGTGGGTTTTGTTGTAAATAATATATCTTTGTTAGAAAAGATAGGATAATAAAACATGTTAACTTAAATATGGCTTTTAATTTAAATTAGTTCTGTATAAGTCACAGATGGAAGAGACAAGTTGTCTATAGATGATGTGATTGTATCAAGGAACTTTTATTTTCATAATATTTAGGTATGGCTAATTGGAGCAGTAATCTTACTGCTCCATTTAATTATTTAATAAAATTATTTTAAAGAGTTTTTTTTTTCTTTTTTTTTTTTAAAATAAGCGTAGGCAATTGTCTAAAAACCACATCCATATATTTCCAGTTACCAAATATAATTTTAAGTTTGTTCTATGTCATTGAGGTGTGCTCTCCAACTGTGTATTATACAAGAATAAAGCAAGGCAATTAATCAGACTGGCCTTTGGCTAATGTTTCACAAGAAACAAGTCTCTATGTCAAAACAAGTGTGCACAAGGGGCTTCTTGCTCTTTATCAAGCATTGCTCATGGCTACTCTCTGTTTTTGGGATGCATTACTTTGATAATCCCATTAGATCTTTATATATATTTGGTTTTTAAAAAGGGCATGTGTTAATCACCACAGATCATGAGTTATAAATTGTACTGCAATAACTGCTAGACTCGGGCCCTGAAGTTAATTATTTCGCTTTTTAGCAGACTAATAGACAATACTAATAATATATTCTAATCAACTTAAAATATATTTTCCAGTCTTCAGGGATATATTATCTTTAAGACCTTACATAGGAATGAAATAGAAACAATAAAGGAGTATAATTAGATAAATAACAGTGATATTACAGACTACTATGTGCAAAGCAAGCTGGACTGCTGAGCTGAACGGACAATAATGACATGACATGTAAAGGCCACTGTGCGTTCATTTCTCTAAAAAATTTGGCTCTAGTTTCCAAAACCTCCACCAGATGGCCAATATGCAAGCAATTGCTTTGTAATTGCTCCGTCTACACTGCTTGTATTTTTTAGAAATGGAACAAATCTAAAGGGAGGGGGCAGTAGAGTACTGCAGTATGTTTGTATAAAATAATATTAGACGAGGCAAATTAGATTAATTAAATGGAAGGGAGTTGTGAGAAAGCCATTAAGTTTATAAAGTTATACATCTTAGGATATTTAAGCATTTAAGAAGCACAAGTAACACATTATTTTCCTGAAACAATTCCTTTACATGGTCACAAAGCCATTGCATTTGTGTTTCATTTCAGAGAACTCAGCTGATGTTTCTATGTAAGCAACAATGAAGAAAACACATTTTAATATTTACTTTAAAGCTATTTAAAATAATAAATAATATATTTAAAAAATATACATTTTCTCTATTTACCCTGTTTCCTTCCACAGAAATATGTATGCTACTAATGTAATTTATACATGTTTAGTGTATGGATGCTCCTAACTAAATATGTCCATGCACATCCAGGTATCCTAACATGGCATAGTATATAGACCATTACAGAATATACAGTTTACTGCAGAGCCTCCACAAATTGTATGTTTATTTCATTTAATTGCAGTGCTGTTTAAATGTTTATTTGAACATACTGTTTTACAACTGTTTTATTTTAATCAAATGCAGTGTTCACTAATCACAACTATGCTCTGAGTGGGTAAAATATCATGATAATGCTGGTGCTAACACTACAACGATCACCAAAAAAATATTAAGACATGCTCAAATGTTGTATTGAAATGCACTGTATTCAAGTGGTTTCAGAATACAACACAGAGTGATATTGTCAAAGCTATGTTTGAGACAGACCTAGCAAGAAACATCACAATATGAACACATTTCACAAATACAAAAACAATGAAGTATAAATTACACAAAATGTTTATAACTATGTACATTTCTAGTTTAGACAATTGTTGCATATGAAGGATCATATACATCTTACTTTTCTGTTGAAACATTCACTGACATATCAAGAGTCAGGTTATCGAATGTGAACTACTACGTGACCTAAAAAATGCTAAAAAAGTTGTAATTTAGTAATTATTGTATTGTTGTAATTATATGGTTTCTGAATAGTAATGCACTCTTCTGCTCCCTAAACAGTACATTACATTAAGTATGTTCCTTTCTTGGGGACATATGTTAATGGTCTTTTAAAATGCCATATTTAATTTTTATGTATTTACAGGTACCAATATGTTTACATAATTGGTATGGATGTATGATTCCTGTGAATTTGAACAATTTATTTTTCAGTAGCATCTACAACAAAGTTTGTTATTGAGTCAAGTTACTCATGTAGATCCAAAGCATTGTGTCATTCTGTTAAATCTATTTTGACAGTACACAAGTGTTCACATTAGTTGTGTCCCCTAGAAATTTCACTCCCCTCTCATTTTAAATAACTCAAACCACTGCTGTGTTGCCATGCTGACCTGGCTGGGCATCTCTGAAATACTTCAAGGCAACTTATAACTCCTTCACAGCAATTTAAGACAGCTCAGAGAAACATAAATCCACTCAGATCTTTAGATCATCTATTCTAGTCTTGTTGTTGCTGTGCTTGGCATGACGGGCGGCCCTGGGCTGGTTGGGTGACCCCGGGGCAGAACCTGCTCCCTTCTTCGCTTTCAGGTCGCATTCATCTGGCTTGCTGCTACTGCTCCTCTCCACTGCCATGTTGTCCTTATTCTGTTTGTAAGCGGCCTTGCTGTTATAGGGATGGAAGGACGAGTCTGTTTCCTCAGACAGCGGGGGCAGGTTGTAACTGGGCACGGCCGAGTAGGACGGCTGAACCTGGTGGTTCACGCTGTGGAAGTAGTCGTCGTAGCTGTGCACCAGCGGCACCGCCGCCTCACTGGCGTCCTTGCGCTCAGTGGACAGGTTACTTCTGCCCCTGCAGCTGAACCCCTGACGACACTTGGTGAAGCCCAGGTGGTAGATCTCGATGATGTTGAGGATCAGCGACAGGCTGGACACTGCTAACATGAAGATGATGAAGATTGTTTTCTCCGTGGGACGAGATATGTAACAGTTCACCATGTTGGGGCAGGGGTGTCTGTCACATGTGTACATGGGCTTCAGCTCGAAGCCATACAGGAGGTACTGGGCCACGATGAAGCCCACCTCGAAAAGGGTTTTGAAGATGACGTTGAAGACATACGTTCGTAGGAGCTCCCCCTGCAGGCGAACGCGACCCTTTTCGTCCCTCACCAGCGGCTTCTTGGGCTTAGCGTCCCCTCCGAGCGCCTGTTTGTCTCCATGCTGCGCCGGTTCCTCCTCCTTCTCCTTCTGCTTCTGCTTCTCTTCCATTCGCACCAGGTGGAGGATGTGTCCCAGGTAGATCAGCGTGGGCGTGGACACAAAGATGATCTGCAGCACCCAAAAGCGGATGTGGGAGATGGGGAAGGTGACGTCATAGCACACATTCTCACAACCGGGTTGCTTGGTGTCACAGGTGAAGCCCGACTGCTCGTCACCCCAGACCTTCTCTGTGGCGGCGCTCAGAATCAGGATGCGGAAGATGAAGAGGACGGTGAGCCACACCTTTCCCACTACAGTGGAGTGCTCCTGGGCATTTTCCAGAAGTTTCCCCAGCAGGTTCCAATCCCCCATGTCTCGGTAATATCAGATTTGTGACTAGAGAAGAATTGGGGTAAAAACAAAGTTCAAAGGACAGTGTCCACTTTTAAATACCTAAATTGATATGTGAGAGAGCACAAATAAGAAACTTTGGGTGCCTAATCTCTTTAAAACACAACATGTGAGGATGGAATATTTGGGCCTCATGTCCATAACATCTTACCAAGTTCAGCAGAGCTTGTATGCTTGTAAGTTCAGCAGAACGTGTCTCTGGTGAGACATAGTCTGAATGATATTCCAATATTGGGAATTCCGCAGATGGGTAGTGGGCCTTTCCACATGTGCATGGGAGAGGATTATAAGTACTTTAGGACAGTATATATTTGGTAAGTGTGGACAGGAAGATGACCGCTTCCAGTCACAGGCTGCATGGACTTAGCCTTCATGAAAGGAGTCACGGTAAAATGACACACAAGGTGAAATCCAACACCCAAAAGACAGGGTAATTACACATAGGCATGTAATGTCAAGATTGTAGCCACTGTTATATCATTTCACCATACTGTACTTATGTGGATATATTGTATTGTAGCAGTACAGGAAATGTATTTTAATTAAGACTCCAATGGTTAAGAGAGTGAATTCTGCTGAATTTGATAAGAAATTTGGGATTTTCTAATTACTAATTGTGCATTTAATACTATTCGTATTATATTCAGGCCCATGACACTATTCACATAATAGAAAATACATTTAAAAAATCATTAAATAACACATCACAACAAATAAAAGCAAGTGACCTATTCACAAAAGAAAAAGTCTCTAGAAATAATTTGCTATGTTTTGACATGGCCTTCCCACACATATGTAGTAAGTAAACAACATACTGTATGTGCTTTGGGGGTATAACGTTTTACAGAATATTCTTTCCATAACATCTACATTCCACAAAGTACAATACAGAGGTGTGCTCCGACCACATCAAACAAGCAGTTACTGGGTAACCAACCTTTTCAGCTTATACATCTTGTTTGGTTGAGAGTTATGAATCTCTGAGGATCCATGGAGGTTTTACCAGGCGTCAGAGGCCAATCTTTGGGCCCCCAGCAATGCCCTTGAATGGACAAGAAAAGTGAACTCCCGTTGGTCCACAAACGCTGTTCCACATGGGTGTCCCAGTCTTCAGCTACAACTTTATCCAGGCAGGATCCAGGCCCAGGGGTCTTCCAATAGCCATAGCATGTCTAATCTGCTGAACAGACTAACAAGCAGGTCTGTCTCGCCCACCCCCCCCAGGGTTAAATTTGGCCCACTCTCTAATGTAAACTATTAAAGCCACTCTACTTGTCTGTTACAGTGAGTGACAGGGCAGTTGACCAATTGGATTCTCTACTAGTCTTCCTGGCCACAAGTGCACTGTGGTCTAAATATAGCATGCCCCTTCCTATCAGAAGGGGCATGACTTGGAGATGAGTAGCCATTTGGGGCGTCAAGCTTCAAATCACAGGGATATAATAGAAGCATCCACATCTACGAATCCTGACAGATTTGTATCCATTCATAATATTAATTAAATAGAAAACATAGTCATCACTTATTGAGAAAACAGTATTACTGTATATCATAAAACAAAGTGAAGTGTATTGATGGTTACACTGACTGAAACCTTAAGATAATTAACTATCAAAGAATGCTATTTTATTGGAGAATGCTATTTCAATGGGCAAACATCATGCACCTTCAACACCACCATTTTTCATATACAGTAGAAATAAACCTGGAACAATCAAGAATGGTTTTACACGTTTACTGAAAATACAGTCTTTGAAATACATTTGGCCCGTTACATTACTCTAGCATACACAGTTTACATCAGCATGGGGGGATACAATTATGGGAAGTAACATTTAGCTCGTATTTCTTTATTTTTGTTTACTTGTTTCTAATGTAAATATAAATAATTGATTTGGTAACATAGGTCTAACAAATTGGTTAATGATAGCACCCATACAAATACAATACAGTATATTTCATTAGCAATATGCTAGTAGTAATAATCACAGTAGCCTTAACTAAACAAAACCCAACTAATTGTGTGGACATTGAGAAGTACTGATAACACTCATACGGCTAGAATTAGAACAAAGTTGTGAAATCACTAAAAAAAAATCTGTCTATCCAGCATTCAGTTTGTATTGAAATCTTTCCTTATCACACCTGTGTCCAAGTCTTAAACTGCAAATAATGCTTGTATAAGTAGAATAACTGCAATGTATGAATATTCCGAACCACTGACTGAAAAATGCAATACAATACAATAAATATGTCTATTAAAAATGAGCAAATATACAGTATAACATATTGCTGTATACATATACATTATTGCTGTAGGACAGCATGGTTCTAGGAAAATACTGTTGATTAGTGCCATAAGAAACGGTACAGTAGGCACGTTTCTTAAAAAGCAGAACACCTGTCGCTCCGCTCAACCGGGCTCTTTTTGGTGAGCTTAGACTTGAGAGAATGCTCTGCTATCAGCTGATTGATCTCATTCTGCTTATAAGAGGACAACCTCTGGGATATCCACGGTACTTTAGACTCGTCTTCTTTGCCACGAAGGCATCGCGTGCATGCCTTGCCAATGAGGTATATTACCTCAGCCACATTGAGCAGCACACACACGCCAGACACCGCCAGCATAAACACAGTGAATATGGTCTTTTCTGTCGGCCTGGAGACAAAGCAATCCACCGTGTTGGGGCAGGGGTATGAGTCACACTTCACCAGACGCACCATCTTAAAATCAGGATATATTAAGTAAAAGATGTAGAGGAACGCAACCTCTAAGACTATTCTGAAGATAATGCTGATCATGTATGTCCACCACAGAGCCCCTGTGATTTTGAACTTTTGGTTCTTGATGTGTTCCAGCTCTTTGGGACTGCAACTGCCTGTTCTTTTGAGGATTTTCTTGTCGATGTGGCGGCGATGAGCCACATGCATGGCCACCAGCAAGGCAGGGGTGGATACGAGGATGAGCTGGAGAGCCCAGAGCCGGATGTGGGAGATTGGGAAGAACTGGTCATAGCAGACACTGTTGCATCCAGGCTGTTGGGTGTTGCAGGTGAAGCCGGACTTCTCATCGCCCCAGACGCTCTCAGCAGCCACCACCAGAACCATGATCCGAAAGATGAAGATGACAGAGAGCCATATCCGACCAATTCCGGTGGAATGCCTGTTTACGCCGCTGATCACAGCATAAAAAGACCCCCAGTTCATTTTCGATTCCAGGTCTGCAAAATAAAGTTTAAATGTTATGACTCTAAGCTGTGTCAACAGCTTGCTAAGGTCTAGCTCGGTCCCTACGGAAACATAAAAAGTGTAAATTCTCTCAAGAGTATACCTGATGCGAAACATCTGTTATCAAACCTCTAACTATGTCTCACTTTGCCATTATTTTAACTAACTAAAGGCTATACTTGCATTACTACCATTTATCTAAGAAGTCTATTTGATACATTTTAAAGCAGTTTACCAGCTCAGCCGGTGGTGTAAGCGGCATAAGCAGCACCAGGTCCAAAAATGAGCATCTTCAGGTGTTGCAGTACCATCAGGCTGGATTTTTAGCAAGTGTAGGAAAAATGGACGTTAACTGCCAAGTCGTGTGTTGGTGGTATAAAAGCCAGGGCGATGGCCTTCCACCATGCACCGTCAGAAGACGCAACAGATCGAAGCCAATTACAAATCATTCGCCAAGCCACGTGACCAGCTAACCCAGTATTAATAGTGTACAATAGTGCCCAATCTGACCTACAGTTGCAGACAGACTGTGACAGTCAAATTTTCCAAGGAACAGAGAAGACAACCATGTCCCTCACAGAAACCGTCCGCCCTCCAGCCCCCTCCCCCCCTTCCCCCATTGTTTGTGATAGACTGCAGTCTGAAACACAATTATACTAATACTTAACAAAAGTCATAACTGGTTAATTGAAACATTGCTACACAGAGCAATGATCGTTTACACAAACAGCATGCCACGTGACGTGGAGTAGCTCACTTATTGTTCACACAAACTCTTCAAACACAATGTTAGTACAAGGTAATAGAACCGATGAATGAATGATAGAACATGTTTTTTTTACCTTCTGCTGTGGTGGTACACAAAAATGTGTACTCAAGGGGTAAAAACTATTAATAAAATATTGTGCTTTTTAGCAAACCGAAAGACTGGCTTGAGAACAGCATGCGTTTGGAAAATGCTAATCATTCTTCCACCACTTGCCACTGCCCTGCGCGTAGCAGTCATATGTTCTTATATAAACAATTTACATACAATGGCATCCTTTATTGGGCTGCAACAAGAGTCTTTAGTATTTGGATCAAACGCCTCGATTCCCGCCTACCCCAAGCAAAAGAAAGAATCTGTGTGGACACAAGCAGCCTCAGCCTGCCCCATACTGTGCATTTATTGTCTCTGGCAAGGCCGGAAAGTGAAGGGTGGTTTTGACCTGACCCTCTGTTACTGAAAGAGCAGAAGTCAGTCAGGAGTTTACAGAATCATTCAGTAAATAGAATGCAAATGCTGTAGAATAATTGCACACAGCTGTAGTGAAAGATTTCATGAAGAATTGTTTCCAATGGGTTGAAGTGTTTTTCGTCTCACCTAACCGAGTGCAATGTTAGTTATTAATATAGAATTTTCCAAAAATTCAATGAACTCAATGTTCACAACCATTTCCTGCCACAATAGCAAACACAAACAATACAGGCAGGGGAAAAAAAAACAACCTCAGCCTGAACAAACTAGTCAAATATTTCACTTGATACAATAATTGTGTGTGTATATTTGAATGTAACATTTGAACGTTATGACAGCATCCATCCATCCATCCATCCATCTTCATCCGCTTATCCAGAGTCAGGTCCCGGGGGAGCAGCTGCAGCAGGGGACCCCAAACCTCCCTTTCCCGAGCCACATTGGAAAGCTCTGACTGGGGGATCCCGAGGCGTTCCCAGG
>JAODTR010000002.1:2642291-2652528 GCA_025399935.1 Amblyopsis rosae | reverse complement strand
GGTCCCCTGCTGGAGCTGCTGCCCCCGCGACCCGACTCTGGATAAGCGGATGAGGATGGATGGATGGATGGATGGTTTTGGTGTTTGATCTTATAGCCAAATGGTCATAGGTTAACTGCTACAATTCCAAATTATTTTGTTTAATCCAAAGCAACAAGTGAATATATGCACAATAATTAATAAGGTAGCATGGGTTAGGAATGCTCAACATGCTGGTAGGCCATGCATGTTGGAGGCCAAACCCATAGCTGTGCTGTGAGTCAGCCCACTTGAGTTGTGCACACATTGCAGAAACGACCCGTGTCTGCAGATTCCATCAGAATAAGGCCATTCCTCACAAGAGAAGCAGCTCCTGGTCCAAGCTTGATCTCCCACCTACAGTAGACTACTGCAACTCTTTGCTATAGCCGGACTAGCCTAACGGCCTCCTCTACCAGATATATATGTATCCCATCTCTTCTGAGACCTTCATTGACTTCCCATCATGGCCTGCATCCGACGTGAGGCAGTAAAGTAAATGTGCCCCGCTTTACCTTGAAGCAGTGGTCAGGTCCCAACCACATCGTTTTGATCTACTACCTCAGCTGGTCAGTGGTACCTCCATCGCTACTGGGGGGTCAACAATCGCTAATGCGCTGAGCGCCGCATATTCTTCCAACATGGTGCTGCAATGATGGAATGAGCTTTCTGCAGCAGTCAGGACAGCTGAGTCACTACCGTTTTCTGCAAGAGACTTGGCCCACCTCTTCAGAATCCACACACTGTAGGTACCGGAGCCTCTTAACACTCCCACTAACTGTATCTCTAACTGTTCTCTATGACAATAATATCTTCTGTCTCTATCCCTTTAAAAATAATGATTTTCTCCAGCTCTTAAAGACTTTGCTGGCATTTAAGCAGGATTCAGTGGTGTTTTTAATAGGTAAATTAACTACAGTATACATTTCACAATATTAGTTCTGATGATGCACTGTATGCTGCTGTCATTTTTCTAACAGAATGTGTGCTTATGATAATTATTCAGTATTGACAAATGTAAATGATGTCAGTTGTTTTTGATAAAAGCTCATGCTAAATGGTGTATATGTAAACAATCATATTCTGTCCTGCACCAACAAGTTATGTACAGTATTTCACTTTGGTGTCTGCTAAATTGCCTAGTTGTATATTTTAATAATGTTTAGACCTCTGAAAGGATTCATTTAGTTTTTGCTTCCTTTGCTCTATTATGCCTTCATGCAGATGTGAAATCATTGTTTGTACTGGATCATTATGTTTGTAATGTCAAAATCTACAAATCGGATCTCAGTGTCTATTGGTTAGTTTTGTGTACGTTTCATTCATTATGTTAACCAATTTCTGAAACTATAAAGTACAAATAAAATAGATTTTCTTATGACACAAGATAACACAAATAAGTGTTTTCAGTATGTTGCAACTTGGATTTTCACAACTTTGCTTGCTGGTTGTGGGTGGGGATTCAGTGGCAGGTAATGGAGCTTTTGGAATTTCACTTCCAGTATGACTAACGAATGCAAGCCGCTACAATGCATTCCTATGGCGTTACAGCTAATAATATATGCTCTGCGTTCTATTCTTTGAGTGCTCTTTGCATGAACTTGTCAAGCTGTTACTTGATCTAGTAAATCTTGTGGGTTGGGCAAGAAAGAAATGTCCTACCAAGTACTGTTACCCTATAGCTGGCCCACCTTTTCAACCTCTATTGCTAAAGGAATAGCCCAATAATATAAAGCTCTGAAGAAGACTGAAATTGCATTATTTGAATCATTTATTAAAGGTGTGACAGTTCCACTGAGAAGACTGCACCTCTGTGGGTACACAAACATACTGTATAGACACCATACCATACTGTAGATATCTTCTTGCATGATTTCTGAGTTTTGAGCAACCTGGTGAGCTGGTGAGGTTATTTCTGGTTAAATTATGTTAGTTTGTGTTGTTGCTTTTTGCAATGGATTTTACCATTTACAAAGACCATGACTGACTAGTAGTGTTTGTCATGATGCTTTCATAATGATTTAGATAAAATAGGGACCAATATGCGCAGCACCAGCCAAGGATATTCCAACACAATGTTTGTTTGGCCTGTTCAAATTTGGGAAATAACGTTTTAGAAATTATGTGCTTTGTTTTGCTTTGTTTTGAATAACAGTTTAAGCCATTTTGGATCATCAAATAATTCCAAAGAAATTCAAACACACAATTCCTAGAAGAGGATTATGTTATATATAATTGAAAACATCTTTATAGTCAATTATTAATACATTTTTCATTTGGCAATAGGTAAACAAACATGTAATTTTAGTTGATAGGAGCTGTTTTATTTAAGTAACTGCAACCCAACCGAAACACGATGTTTATCTAAGTCTAGGATATAGATGAACAACACATTTCACAATCAAAGGCATTGACACATTTCACTGTCATTTGGTTAATGACTAAATAATAGCATAGCTTGAGAGCAGAAGTATGGAATAGTTCACAGCCAACTCTTTAAAAACATTTTAAAGTCATAGACAGGCTGTGTGACATGGCTTTTGTAATTTTGAGTTCTTGTCTTGAAAAACATTTGTATTGTAGTCAATCATTGCTTACAGTTACACAGGTAAAAAAATACAACACATAATTATGATCATTGTCTGGAGGAAATGACCATTCCATTGGTCTATTCAAGAATAGACCAAACATCATACTAAAACTATAGAGCAGAGATCTTCAAAGTTTTTCGGACCCCTTGGCTGATAGAAGAACAGCACATTCCCTATCACAAATGTTATGAAATATTTAGTTGCCGCCCTAATGTGTAGGGCGGCCTATATAGTATAGGCCACTAGGTAAGTCATTAAAATAATTGACAGATTTATAGCACAGGTTGTATTTATAATAATGTATATTTTACATTATACATTTTTGGAAGAAAATACATTTTGATCAAATAATTTGAAGGACCCCCTGCAGTACCTCTGAGGACCCCCTAGGGGTCACGGACCCCCTGTTGACCTCTGCTATAGAGGATCCTTGGCAACGCCATTTCCTGGCCAATATGAATGCTGATGTTAATATGGTAATTACAAATAAACAAATTATAATGACTTGGCCTAAAGTTATCTTGGGAATTGTATTGTTAAATAAACAATACATGGAAGGGTCTTTCAAATAGTCAGTCAGAACAATGTTATTGAAACTTGATATGCATTCAGCTTGACTAATGTCAGCCACTTTCATCCTAAGATCATTTAGAATAACCGCTAATGTAGTGTCACAGCAATTCAAAGAATTTCCTCTAATATATATTTTTTCAAGGTGTGCAGATTCATCAGTAATCAAAGAATGATTTAAAGATACAAACACATTGTTGCTTATGTCAAGTTCTCTCAAAGGAGTACAACTCAAACTGCTAGGTATAGTATTCAGGCAGTTGTTTGAGATGTTAAGATGCCTTAATGCCATCAGACAGGAAAATGACAGGTCTAAATTGGTCATTTTGATTTCGCTTAGAGTCAGGGATTCCAGAGTTGTCTGCACACCATCCAGCGCCCCCATATGCAACACCATATCTGGATTTCTTGCAAGATTAAGAGACGTCAAGGATGTTTTCATAAATGTGTGTGGGTGGAGCATCCTTATATAATTTCCTTCCAAATTTAAATGTTTCAGAGTCCTAATTTGATCAAAGGCAATACAAGTGATGTTGGATTCTGTATTTATTGTTTGGGATTTTCCCATAATGTCTGCAGGAGTACAAGGCTTCACAAAGTTCTCTCTTAGATTCAATGTCTCCAGCTTTGGAACAGTATGAGACAGAAATATGGGGGAAATGTATTCTAGTTGGTTGTTTTTCAAATCAAAGTACCTGAGGGAAGGGAAGAAGGTCTGGTGATTATCATTTGAAATATCCTTTCTGATTATTTTTAGACAGTTAAAACTGAAAAATAGTGTTTCTAAAGATGTGAAAACGCTTAGAGTTTTCATTGGGAAAAAACTGAAGTGATTGTTACTTAGGTCAATAACGGTTATTGGCAATAATCTCTTGTGGAAATAATTTTCAACTGTGTTATTGTCCTCACCTATTATATCTTTATAAAGAGATTTGCTTTCAGTCATTAATGTTGCCTCTGAATTTGTGGCACCAATCATATTATTCTGCAAATAAAGATATTTCAAACAACTAGTCTTTGGCAGGATTGGGAAATAAAGCAATTTGTTGTAACTTATGTCTAATATATAAAGCCTGTACATCTTGTCAACGTCACGTGTAACAAAAAATTCAATTGAATTGTGACTTAAATTCAAGTGTCTAATTTGATTTAATTTAAAATCACATACATTGGCTAGGTTATTTTTGGCCAAGTTTAGAGTCTCTAATTGGTCCAATGGTTCAAATGTTCCTTGTTCTATGTCTGTTATAAGGTTATTATCAATACTAATATCCCTTAGATTTGGACTCCCTTTAAACAAATTGGGTGTCAGCTTTGTCAAGCAATTGCCAGTGATTGTAACCTGACTAAGGAAAGACATGTTTTGAAGGAAGAGTTCCACTGCTTCATTATTCAAACCATTCAGTGATATATCCAGACGTCTCAACCCTCTGATGGATTGAAGGGCTTTGCTGTTTCTTCCAAGATTATTGTAGAGGGCATTTCTGGAAAGGTTCAATTCTTCAAGTTGTGCAAGGTTTTCAAAAACCTCTTCAGAGATGAGCAAAAGCTGGTTGTTACTTATGTCCAGCTGTTGCAGATATGGCAGACCAAGTGAGTGTAGCTGTCTAATGAAGTTATCAGACAGGTCTAGGATCTTCACATCTGAATTCAGATCCAACGGGATGGAATAGAGGCTCTGGTTGTGCCAGGACTGCTTCTTTGAAGATTGATAGAACAAACATATATATTAAGAGCATAGGGGCAAGGTTTTAGGATATCATAACCTAATGCAATTATAGACAATAATGCAACAATATCATTGGTGTTCAATCTCTAGTGAAATATTATTCCATGTATACCAAAAGCCTACCTTCATGTCATAATGTGACTCTGTGGAGAGATCGCAGGCAAATAACCAGAGCAGTAAGAGGTTAGCGACTGTGTGTCTGAGCATTTTCTATCTGCTGCTGTTCCACTGTCAGAGCTCACATGTACAATATGCAGCCATTTATAGCTGCACATCATAAAAAAAATAGAAGAGAGAAAACAGTTGTGGACACCCAAGTGGGATTTTCTGAAACTCTTTTCCACACATAGTAAACACATTATAATTTGTTTAATATTTTGAAAACAATTGGGAGGTTTATTTTACAAGGCTTTAATTCATTGAGGAATATACACTTGTGACATTTCACATTCTTTCATAATGTTAATCATCTGGTCCTAACATCTTGAATATCATTTCATTTGTGGTTTATTATATTAACCCAAAAATGCATGTTCTAAGTGACAACAATGTACCTATGCTTGTCCCTTAGTTTGGGGCACAGAGGCAGTTTTAAAATAGAAAAAGGAACAAATACATTCATGGAGAGTAGGTGGTGGGGAGCTGCTAATGAAATGTGGAAACACAATGCGATGAAAGACAGCGACAGAACACACAAACGGTGACACTGGAACAAAGCCATGTGGAGTCCAATATAGAACTGGGGGTGATTATGTCATACACAACAAGACCATTCATTTAGGAAAATTCACAATTAATCTTCTGAGCTGAATGACAGTTGCCAACGCTTTGCCCAGCTGCGGTCACTTATTTATTTTATCAGTGATCCCCCAGCGACGTCACGCTGTCAGCGCTCTTTATCCTGCTACAACAAGCTGCATCCTCATCACTTTTGCGTTTGTTTTCAGTTAATCTTCATGACACCAAAATATGTTGATTCTGTGTCCATAGCGATCAGTGAGTGTGGGCGGTTGGGAATGACCAACTCCAATTCATCCTCGTGCTCAAGCTTCACTAGGCCTGTCATAGAAAATGAAACAACAGCCACAGGTAAGATGTCACTTTCCAAGTTTACAAAACTGTAATCTTGGTAAACTTCTGTATATCTATGGTGGTAAACCATATTAAGTACATGGGTCAGTGAGTCAGTCAGATCTCTTGGATCTGTATATGTGGTAGAATATAGCCATATATTGCTAATACTGTAGACTATAACACCAGGGACATTGAAAATGTTCATGACTTTGAATAACCAAAACTTAGGGACTACGAGTTGTTATGAAAGGCTTGAGTTTGAAGTGAATGACAGTATACAGTATTGTGACCTTACTGACCTGCAGCATAACAAGTACTGGCCAGGGACTCTTGGGGTGTTGCCCTTAGGCAACGTAAGAGCTCTATAGGTCTTTTGCCAGACATTGTGGAACCCCAGCTAAGAACTACATGGCCCATAACAGCATCTGGACTTTTGAACAAAACCTGGGAATGAAGCACAACATTAGAGGCATAATAGTATACAAATAACTGACTAACCGTAATTAGGTGAAGTTATGGAATGATAATGTACTTGGGCAAACACCATGTAATAACCACCCTCTTGAACAAGAATTCTTTGATCCTTTGGTGAAACGGCATGTCCTTGTTTTACAGCAACAGACCATGGGATCACAGTTACATTTCCTATGGGACCAGGCAAAATACACTTAAGTAAATGCATCACAGATCTTATTTTGCCAAAAACAAAGTCAAAATCTTTGGTTTTACCTCTTACATATGGTTGTCTGTTAGTATTGGCTGAAAACTGCAGAAATGACCATGGAGCTGGTAAGAGGGAAAATAAACAGTCATTACATTTAAATACCCTATGGGCTCACAGATTAGATTTTTACTAATGCATACATTTCAACCTGTCAATTCAATAAAACCCACCTAGCCTAGTTCCCTCTTCTCGTCTTAATCTTCTATATAATTTCAGAGAAGCCTTTTCATCTTTTTGGAAAAGTCTGCCCTGATAGAAAACAGAACGTTAAGAGAAAAAAAAGGATTATTGGTATGCTTTCTGAGTAATTGATAATGGCATATCTCAGTAGTATAATGTCCAAGATGACTCCATCCAGCGTAATTGGTCACATACCTCTTTTGTTTTGGACAAGTTGGCCAGTCTCCAATCACAGAATCCCCCAGAACGTGGCTGATTTAATTGAAGAATTATATCCCCTTGGATTTTTCGAAAAGAGTTCTCTAAATTGCTGGCTCTGTAGACTAGGAAAAGGCTAAGACACAACATGAATGTTGTAACCGATAATAAAGTATAGTAAAGCATACCGAGATGCAAGCACGGCTGTCCTGACGTTACGGAAAAGGGCGAGGTCACACACATCAGTTAACACCGGAAATATAAACGTTTAGTTTCACAATCAGGGTCCTAAATGAGGAACCATCTTTTGCCGTCTCAAGATGGAACTAATTTAGATTCTATTAAGAGTACAGCCACATTTACAGTGTATTGTGAAACTCAGAAAAGCCACATTTTAATATGGACAATGGCTTCGTTCTATGAACATAATTTGTTCTTGTCAGTAGTTGTGCCAGTGAAGTCAATATGAAAAAGTTATTTTAACCTTTTAAATCAATACCAGTTACATCAAAACATGACAAATACTTTTAGACAGAGAATGTAACATTTTTAATCAATCAAATTCATTTACAAAAGTATATCCCATTTTATATACAATATGTACAGTGACATATAAACATAACTATCATTTTTCAACATGGATTCATTCATACAGTAACTAAATAGCATTATAACAAAACATATCACTCTGATATTCTGCAGGGATGCTGTAGTGCAAATGTGCGCAAATACATAGTGCTGTTGTCCCTTGAATACCTCCCAACTCCGATTATGATGGACTTGTTGCTTTGTATTTGGATTTAATATTTACATGATCTTGCATGCACCGCGTCATTTTGATGACAAAGGGGCCCATGAAACCCATTAAAACCTCTTGAACATTTAATAGTTTTACACACACACACACACACACGCACACACAAATATAAAACAAAAGACAAAGCCTAGAATCTGACATTTCTATCGTGTGGCCTTTGTGGAGATACAAGGTTATCATTCAACAGCACTTAGGGGTACGTAAATATGCAAGTATCAGTCAGCGCAGTGTCCTTCCTTGATATAAAGACAGACGTACGTTAAAACAAACCTACCATGACTATAAATAAGAGCTTTCAAATGACGAGAAACCAATATTTTTGGCTCATCAAGGCTTTTACACCTACTGTACATCAAGGAAAACAGTCTATACTGTCCGCGTTGCAGTATCCTCTATCTTGTGAACAGAACTGTGAGAGTGAACAATGGCCGCCAGCTGGCTTGTTCTAATTTACTCTGCGATCTGTCGATAAGGCCTACAGCATCTCCTCAACGAGGTCTGATTGGACATCTCATAGCTTGAGCTGAGGCTTTAAGTGGAGGTTTCTTCTTAACACAGGTCTAATTTTCATCTTGGCAGCAATGCATGCCAATAACTACTTGAAAAGTACGGTACGAATCTAGATCAAAGTTAGCAACTTGCATTGAGTCCGGCTTGGCGGTTGTGTAGTTATCAGTTATGTCCAGCAGGTGGGGCCTCCCCGAGTCTGACGCTTCCCAGGAACGTGGTGTGGTTGGTCATGCTAATGAGGGTGTCCTCGTACACCATGCGTATGGAGATCCTCTGGCCCGCACGCAGCAGGCTCACCCCGGCCGTGTAACAGGTGTTGAACTTGCGCTGGCCCGTCTCAATGCTGCAAGTGCAGCGCAAGAACGGAGTGGAGTCCACCATCACCTCATAGCTGGCAATGTCAGTGAAGTTGAGGTAGTAGACCTTATCAAATGGAAAATATAATAGAATGGAGGGGGGGGGACAATTAAAAAGACTCACTACACAAACGCACACTAATTTGGGCTTATCTGAATTGGAGATAGTGTTAACGTTAACTTTTAAGCTGCGTGATGTTACATTTAAGTCAAAGACATGTTTCTAGGTAAGCATGCCATCATATTTGACTTTGTGGTTATGGACTGCAGAGTATAAGAGTTAGGTCAAGGACCGTACTCACTTCTACCTGACTATATATGAAGTAGACACCGTCCAGCAGCACCTCCAGCTCTCCAGAGCGAGAGTGCATCTTAAAGACACGGTGATGGATGGACACCATCTTCCAGTTCCTAAGGACACCTTCAGACAGATCTACACATGAGAGATAGGCAGGCAGTAGTCAACATGTATATCATCTATTACTCTCTCAGCTCATTTTTTTGTGTGAAGAGATTAGTATGGAAACCTGTTTGATCGCACCATTGCCCACTCATCCACAAGTGTGATTTTAAGTCAACCGTAAAATGTAGTTCCTACAATGGCGATGGTGGTAGAGTATAGTTGATAGGATACATACAGTTGTAACAACTCTTATTGGCGCTCCAATAATTTCAGAATTAACCTGATATCTACAATTTATAGGATCCAATGAATGCAAACAACCTTCAATAGTGTGTGTCTAGACCCTATTCACATATTTTGGGTGAGTTTACACAAGGCTAATTTAAAAAGGCCACAAATCATTCCCCAACTGATTAGTTGAACATTCTGTTTAAGTTTGTCAGTTTTTAAAATGCCATAACTTGATTGGCTATGGGAGTGGCAGAATAGGTCAGGGATGTCTGGTTATGTCACATCCGGGAACTAATCTTAATGGCTTGCATTAAAAATGTGTCCATTCCTTTAATGTCCGTTCAGACAATACAACTGACAATTATAATTGGGCAATTTTGAATTAACATTTGCTGAAGACGCATTTTGACAACTAGGCCTGCTGCAATTTGAGACTGTAAATTATGCTGCTGTGTGTCTGAATTATAAGAACAGATATATCAGACTTAATTGCCTAATTTCTTATATTAAATTCAAAGAAGCAATCTAGCTATCCTTACCTTCCCTAACTTGGATGGTTGTTTCCTGCCCTTGTAAATGAACCACAGCCGGCTGGAAGAAAAGAAAATCAAAGACCAACAATGAGAAATGTGGATGAAACACACACACACACATATATATATACATATATACATATATATATATACATATATACATATATATATATACATATATACATATATACATATATATACATATATACATATATATATATACATATATACATATATATATATATATATATACATATATATATATACATATATACACATACATATATACACACACACATATAT
>JAODTR010000002.1:2616966-2642191 GCA_025399935.1 Amblyopsis rosae | reverse complement strand
ACACATATATATTTATGTATGTGTGTGTATATATATATATATATATATATATATATATACATACACACACATATATACACACATATATACACACATATATATACATATACACACACACACACACACATACATAAAAATAAAAACATTGAGTCAGTGTTTAAAAATGTGTCATATTATACCTGGAATTCCCTTGTTTTGGTTTTATCTGCAACCCCTACAACAACAAAGAGACATGATTTTAAATGCTGGCCAACAACACAGCTCAAGAACAAAGGAGAAATTCTAATTGAAACAAAAGATGCAGTGACATAACTGAAAGATGGATCACTACAATCCCCCCACAATGTTTGACGTCCCGCATATAATAAACCACTTCACTTGAAGCCAGTGATTTCATTGATTTTGACAACTTGATCTCTCTCGCAGCGTGGGAAGACACTGAAAAGGCACACAGAGCATGCATGCGTGTGCGTGTGTGTATGTGTATTGTGTTATAAGAGCTCTTCGCTAACGTTCAAGCCTTGCGGAGGCGGTGGACCGTTTCCAAGTGCAGTGGCGGTCCACAGTGTTCTTGGACGGCGCAGAGCGTATCATGTGAGCACAGCCTTGTACCTGCGGGGCCTTGGAGGCCAGGGGGCCCCTGAGGGCCCGCTGGTCCAGGAGGTCCAGCTGGCCCGACAGCATTGGTCCCAGGAATACCGGGGATCCCCGGGATGCCTGGAGGCCCCTGAGGACCTGGGGGCCCAGGGGGACCTGGAGGGCCTTGTGCGCCTGAAGGCCTTTTCCTTCCTGGGAGAGAGAGAATAAATAAATTTACAAAATACCACAGTG
This sequence comes from Amblyopsis rosae, assembly GCA_025399935.1. Classification (NCBI taxonomy): domain Eukaryota; kingdom Metazoa; phylum Chordata; class Actinopteri; order Percopsiformes; family Amblyopsidae; genus Amblyopsis; species Amblyopsis rosae. The sequence goes on along the minus strand of JAODTR010000002.1, from coordinate 2,641,360 downwards.
ATTTGATTATTTACACCATACGCTTCTTCATTGTGCCCCAGATACACTAATGTCCACCCCAGCTCACAGTTTATGCTTGTATGTGTATAATGGGAGGGGCTAGAGAATTATCAGAGCCCAGGGTGTACATGGGAGGCGGGACATAGATGAACCACTCAGGTGTGGGGGAAGAAACCAATAAAAGAAGTAATGTTTTAGACACATTTAAACAGGTGTGTGTCTTTAACAGCTTCGGACTAAACTCAATTCCAAGTACTACAGCGCTGCATGTGGTTTCCCTGAATGTTCACAGATGATAGAAGCAGGAAATTCAATGATTTTATTTATTTTTTTAAATCATCATTTAACCAAAGGCACTATTGGACTACATTTTTAGCACACTGCCAGACAACACGCAGCCAAGGGCCTAAATGAAAATGTGATTCAGTCTGCATTACCTTTTTTCTTTTCTCTCCTTTCCTTCCCTCTTTCCCTTCCAGTAGATTCTGCAAAGCAACAATAAACAGCAGGGTTAAACCCGAAACGGTCCTCTGAACGATTATCATCTCGGATAGCAGCTAGCGAATCCAACCCATTTCATCTAGCTACGCTAAATAGTCTAAAATAACAGATTCAACGTGCTGCGATGAGCAACTGAGTGGAGGTATGTCAGTCTGTGGTATCTTCTAGTGTAGTAATTTGTAAGTGTGGTTTCACCTCCTCTGTATGAACAAGTGCCTTAAGCATTCACAGGCAGTGGAACTGGAGAAGATCATTAGGGATACACTTTATCCTGCCAAAATCCCTTTCTTTGAATTAGGCCCAGATGGGGAATGCAGATGAAAGTGTGTATATGCATACGTGCGCGTGTGCGTGCGTCTTGCCATTACAACCATGTTCGTGTGCGTGCGTGTCGGTGAGGCATCCGTGTCAGAAGTTGACGAACACAAATACACTTGTGTGAGTGTGTTTGTGTGTGTGTGCGCAGGGCTATGGTGCAGCTGAAAAATCCTTTTCAAAAAAGCCGTCTCACTGCTCGATTGTGTTTACCATGTCATTACAACTACAAAGGCCATTTAACCTTAAAACCTCACAGTTTGAGTCCCCCTCAAACATATGGCCAGTGTTTCTCCCTCGGCTAAATGACTGGATGCATCCACATGGATTTCTGTTAACGAGCAGCCCTATCTGGAATCTGGTGCCCGTTAGGGGAGCTCAGAGCATGCATGTGTGCGTGCACGCGTACACATAAAGCATACATGTGCTAACGCAGACACACGTGTACACACACACACACAGAGACACAACACACACATCTAAGGCTGAGATTACAAAAGCTTTTGTCTGTGTGCTGAAAGCCGAGGAAAGACCTGGTAATGATTAGTGTTTAGAGGCTCACGACTTTACTGATTTATGTAGAAAGTCTCAAAGGTGAGTTTTTTCTTCTAATTTAAACACAATCACTGAACTCCCCCCCCCCCCCAAGTATTCAGTGTCACGCCACAGACATTGGAATGCCTTATGATCATGCTGCACTTGTTGTACTCAGACAAGGTACTTCAAAGGTCTGCTTTTTTTATTTGCATAGCTCACATTCTAAACAAAAACTACAAAAGCAAATGCAAGCATATTGACCATATGGTTTTCTGTTTCAGTTATTGATTGCCATAAATCAATGAAATTAATGAAAGGGAACAACATCGCCACCTGGTTTCCCATAAAAAGACTGCATGTTTCCTTTAATGATAAATAAACATTATTTCCTTGTGGTTCTGGCCAGAACAATAACACATTATGTACAGTATATCTGCCGAGTTAACGCTGATATGAAGGATATTTCAGGGACTTGGTATTATTTTGAGACTGGTAAATCAACACAAGCTTGGCTGTCTGTTTCAAATTGGTGAAACCCTCCCAAACTCTGTTTTTCTTGTTTGCTATCCAAGTAATAATCAGTCCCATTCGGTTAAATCCCTAACTCTATAAACTCAGCAACAATACGCGGTGGAGCTGCTTTGTTATGTAAGCACCCAGCAGTAAAGAAATAAATTCCACAAAAAGTGAGAACCCATTAACAAAATCGTTGTCAAAAATGTAAGAGTCGTAGGTCGACTTTAAGTTTAAGTTATTTACATTGTACCAAATCCCTACCAATAAATAAGTCTAACTGCCAGACCAGACTAGCCAATTAGATAATTAAATAAACACACAGACACAAAACTGTAATACTGATACGGAAGCACCAGAGGACAATTAATAAACATGGTTGTGGTTGTGATTTTATGAGCTTGTTAGAGATATTGAAGGTGGGTGGATTATAAATAAAAACAACGGTTTGGGGTTGTGCTTTTATTTTGCTTTAATAAAGAACAAAAGGAAAACACTCAATAACACTGTGAAATGATTTAGGCAACCTAATTCCAAAACAGAACAAAAGAAAAGCATAATACTGTACATTTTTAAAAAGCCCATACCTGAGTCTGGCTGTTTGCTGGGGCTCCTTTTTGCCCGCTGTGTAATGCCCCTATTGTCTTCTGTAGCGTGAAAGTCACTGTGTCTATGGAGTAACCACTCCTGTTGAAATGAGAAAATAAAAGAGAGTAATGAGACATTATTTAATTATTATTTTCCCCCAAAGGAGCCATTTTGGGGCTCTCCTTTTAGTGAGGAGGACTATTTATAATGTTAGTTATTAGCTCTGTGGATACTTAAGTGAATAGGCCCAAAGCATTGTGTGTGACAAACAAAAGAACATCATGATGAGATTTTTAGAGAGGGAAATTCATGTTACAAGTGCTCAAATCTATTGTAGGGTATAATGTTTACACAAAGACAACTTAGACCTTTTGAAAAGCTGCCGAGACACTGCCGGCAAGTATACTCCTACTGTACATTGCCAAGTCTGTCCTAATGGTCCTGTAACATATCCTGTAACCTAAGTCACTTTCGTCTGTGTTTCTGCCTCTTGAGACATTCACCCGGACACGACTGCTCTAAAATTCACCTTTTTATACAAAAGGAGGACATGAATTGTGGTTAATCTGAGAGCAATGCCTATTCACCTGGCACCTGGTTCCAGTCCTATTCAGAAGTAGTATGAATAAGCTTAAGGAAACGGAGCTGAAGAAAGGATCTGATGATGCGGAGCTCGTCTCTTCACACAGGAAATCCTTTGCTACAGCCGTGAGGTGTTCCCATGGGCCAGTGAGCGGTGGGACAAACCGCATGCCTGTCGTGCTGTACGACTGGCTCTGGTCAACCTGCAGTCACACGAACTCTGTGGGGCAGCCCAGAACTCACTTAAACATGACCAGCTCAACTATTTCTGCAGAGCCCTAACTGCAGCTTGCTCCATTGTTCACAGTCATATTTTGTTAAAGAGAGCCAGTTAGTTTGTGATCACATCGTTGGAGGATTCCCAGAACCAGAGCAACAAAAGACACTGCACACTGGTAACACAAGACCACCCAAGGTCGTCTTCTTTATGTTGAGCCTTACGATCTAAGGAGATCACCCTTGGTCGCACTCTGGTGTGTCGACATGACTGATGGCACGCACTGCATACATAAAAGCTTTAGATAAAAGACATAAAAGCTGGACAAATAGGCGTATAAATGTTATTGTGCTGGACATCTGCTTGCTGTTTGAACAACTAATACTCTGAGCATTGACATGTGTAGCACCTTAGCATGAATCCAGTAATGATGTGCCATTTAATCCCATTGCAAGCAATGAATCAGCATGACATGGAGACTTGCTGACAGGCACTTTCACCTCTAAATGCCATGTGGGCCAAGCCCAGTTGAGTGCAAGATGATACGTCCTGCGATTTTGTGTGCGACGCTTGAACAAATAAATAAATGTAAAGCACAGATCTTTCTACAAAAGACAGTGTGAACTCGACATGGCCCTTTGTGTGGTTTTCCAGGCAGGGCTGCAGCACAACCATAGAAAGACAGGAAAACTTATGTTGTGGGTCTTTGCTATACCTCAACTCAGATGTGGAACCCCCGAGAGTGGGATGAGCGGAATAATGTCAAACACGCCCCCTGGTTGTGTTGGGCAAGCTGCAAGCTGTTCCAAGTCCACAACCCTGACCAGCCGCCAACCACGTCTGACCTTATACGCATGGGAATTCCAGCCCGATGGAGAACTATGTGTTGGAATGGTTTATCGGCACACATGCCTCCAGATGTTCCCACGAGCTGCGACGTTCGCTGTTCATTTGGTGTGCAGGTGTCTGCACAGCTCCTCTGCAGCTGTTGGCATATAGGCGGCTTTTACCCCTCAAAGGATTCTGGGATGGGTGTATGTTTGCGCATATGGCATTACACTTTCGTCTGTTCCGACAGCCAAACATTGATTCAAACAGCCGATTTTTGGCCCAGGATTAATCTCTATCTAAATGCCAAAAGCAAACAAACAACATGCTTTGCTACTAGCAAACTGCTTATGTTAAATGTTTGAACATTACATGTAGGCTACAAACAGTCAAAATGTTTTTTCCCCCCTACCAATAGTATGTCTATCTTATGGGAAAGCATTGTGTGTCCTTGTTTGCTTTTTTCCCTACTTCATTACACCATTTACAACCCTCGTACCCTTCAAAGGCATGCAGACTTACAGTAAATCAGGATGACAACGTGTTGGTATGTATACCAAGTGCCAACTGTTGAGTAAACCATTATTTTTTTCAGCACGGGGAAAAAGCTATTAATTATAGGGCCTTTAAATCTTCAAAGTGTGGGAGTGCAGTTGCACCGAGGACGAGCTTCCCCATTGCTCTGTAAGGATATGACTAAATATCCGTAAATTTAGAGCACACAATTACTTATTAGGAGGTGTAGAATGCCTTCTGGGATGAAGTACAACCACCACTCAATATTTTTCAGCTCACATTTCAATGAAAGGGCTTGGGTCAATGAACAGAGAGACGAATGCCCATAAAATGTCTTAATGCGATAACTTCAATAAATCTAGATTTATGATGTTTAGGAAGCAAAAACGTGAACATTGAGTGTCTTTCTGGTACAGCTGATGATGTGCGGTGAAAGCCACTGGCTGCCCATCACTGCTCTTATGGTCTCACAAATTCACCTCGTGTTTGAGATGATTATGCTACAAACTTGCACTCGCTGACAGTGGAAGTTTGTATTCCAAACTGTGTGAGCAACTAGGCCTTTTCTTTGGATGCTTAGAAATTGGCAAAGTCAGCAACACGTTTCCATGGAATACAATCATGTACACATTTGTCAGCAAGGAAAAGTCGCTAGTGTAATTCGATATACTGCCTGTCAACACCACATTACATTCTCTTACAATGAAACAGTAACACCACTGGCAAAATGTTTGTTGGCCCTTTCAACACAATTGATGACCATGTTGTTTTTTCGTTTTACTGTGATTGGGACTTTTGGATTAATATGTGGGCTTTGCTACAAGACTGTGGCCTCTTGTAAAGACAATTAAATGCTGTATGCAGGAGTTGCAAATTTCTGTGGTCATTTACTCATCTGCTTTTTTCCTCTTTGATTCACCTTCACCCAGATCGATCACATGTAGCCTTCTATAGTTGCATCTGATTATATTGTTAGAAATGATTCTGTTATAAATGATCAAGCCCTGGCCATGATTAACTTCAATGATGGTGGAGGTGACAGGCCACCAATGCCGCCCTACTGCATATATGCTGCCGAGGACCGTGGGTCCCATCAAACTGAGTTTTTTAATAGCTGTTAACTAGACGCCAGATGTTTCAGCATCTGTTCTTTGTGAGGCTTTGAAGGCATACATCAGAGGAGAAATTATTCATATATTGGCTATGAGAAAAATATTACATAGAAGAAAAGACACCGTCTGAGGTAACAGCTAATCACTGAACTGGTTTTATTGACATTATTTCTGAAACCCAGGTTTCATAAATGGAAAGTGAGAGCACTCGGGACTTAACACTCACATATTTAGACTGCTGTTATAGGGAACTAGCTAGCCAGCTAGCTAACCAGACAGCTCCACTGGACAGCTAGGATTTACAGCCTTGCTAAAGGGCACGCTCAGTATGGTCCTGAGTGGGATCCTGCTGTGCTTTCACTTTCTTAACTCAATAAATCATCATATTGTATCTCATGTAGCTGTATATACGTGTCGGGTGTTTCCACTCATTTATACATATTTAAAGCAAAAGATTTCATATCTGCCTGTCCAGATACTATCTAACCAGGTGATACATTTCAGTGCATAGTCATGGTTTCCCCTGTTTCATTGGATGTGTTATTGTTAACAGCAACATTGTGTTTCCGTAACAACACAAATAAAAAAAAATAAAAAACTATTGGACATCTAGAAGATTTTGAGTTGCGTCCTAAATTATATCACATGCTTCAGCAGTAATATTTACAATAAACCATTACATTTGTAATCTTTTAAGTTTTATCATCTTGAATATAATTTGCATACTGCATACATTTTCAACGAGTAGCCTATTTTCATGTTATGTTAAAGAATGCGGTTTGTCAAAATGGGTCAACAAGAACATGTTCACTTGCAAAGCAATAAGCTGTATTCAGTCACTCTTGCATCTCACCACACCTAAACTGTGTGAAACTAACAAGAGGTTCCACGGCACACATATTCTGAACACTAGTTAACACTGACAGTTTGACTGCAGTTTTATCAACAATTAAATCTTTGTACAATTTACAATTCATGCCAACGGCTTGTTTTTATTAAGGGGTAAATTATGTACTACAAAGTAGAAATACTGTGAAAATCTAAATGACAAGTTGTTGACTTGAAATTCTATGAATAATACATTTTCTGTGACTTCTACGAATATCTCTTAACACTACAATGTGTTCAGGAGAATGACTGAATACATACCATTTAAAAGAAAATACTAGGCCTAAGTATATAAAATAATGAATGTTCGAACGTTACATAGGATATACTGTGTCAAAAGGCTAATCACATGATTGAGCTTAGTGTAGTCGAAACATAAGACACTTTCTGAAGGCCTCAGAAAGCCTTCTGCATCTAAGCTGCAGCGACAGCCTAACCTCTCGTGAAATCTGCAATACTTAGAGTGACAGGCATAGAAGAAAGTCTGAATTTTAGATTTAAAAAAGGTGGAAAAGAGTTGGGTGGAGTCTCAAAATAGTTTTGTAATAGCAACAGGCTCACTTGGCATCATAGTGATCCTGACAAAATAATATATAGCCCACTCACTATGCAAGAATGGGTAAGGCCAAATAATGTGTTTATGAAAGCCACATACTAGATCACCAATATATATATCTATCTATCCACCCACCCAAGACTGGAGCAAATGTCTTGTGTAAATGGTATGGCTGTGTATTTATTTGGTTGTTGTTTGCTTAATTGTATGTATTTCTGTTTACTTAACTATTCAGTAATTCTTAAATGTATACCTGCAGATCACATCATATCTCATCAATGCTTTTGAAGGGCCTTTGATGTTGACTTGTGTGAAAACTCCAATAAACAATGTTTAGATCTATAAAACAATTCTTCAAAGAAAATGCCTCAAAAGCTAACAAGTGCGTTCGCTTCATCCAAATGCCACATGCTCCTGTTTCTTCAACTATGTAAACTGTGGCATGTGTAATCAGAGTTGTTTAATGCAGACATCTGGCTAGGACAGCATCACAGCCCTGTTAAATATTTACAGATGGGCCACAGTCTTTCACCTCATGAAGAATCACCATCTGGCTTGAATACCAGGCAGATCTCACTTGAGTTCAACCAGAGAAACCACCACTATCTAAAATAAGCTTTGCAAAGGGCATAGTCAGGACTTAATTAAAAGGTTTGGTTAGTACACATATGATAATAGGCATAAGTTAATCAATACTGGTGATAACACGGACTCAAATGCATGGATCTACAGCCTTGTCCTGCTAATGGCCCGCAGAAGGTACACTCTCCCAAGGGGTTGCACAACAGATGACATATGAGCCAATAAATCAGACAAAACAATATTTAGACCCCCACCTGGTCACTTTTGCATTGCCATTTTGGGGTGAGTGGGGTGAGGGGCAATTAGCGGAGCAGCAGATAACACAATTAACATTTGATCAGACTGCTCCCAGAAACGAAAACACATGTGAGATGGAGCTGGCTCAGGTCCAAGTACCAACTAACCATCTAAGTCCTGATGTATTTACATCAGCCCTCTGGCTTTGCACCTGCTGGTGATTCTAGTTCATTTTCTGTCCACCTGCTACATCTTGTTCACTGACCCTTTTCAGTTGGGCAACAAGCCTGTACGTTCCATGACACTGCTCTAGCCTACGCAGAGGAATAATTAGCTAGAAATCAAGACAGTACATTGCACTAGTTAACACATTAGCATTGACATGAAATTGCATATTGCAATTTGTAGTTCAACAACAGGGTTTAAAATCGGGCTATTGCTTCCATTAGCCTGGCTTAACTGTAGCCCTCCTAAACTGGCATCTAGAGTCTAGACAGACCGAGACATTGTGCAGGAGAATGTCAATGGCATCAAATGTCTGCATGCATACCTCGCTGAAAAGATTTCGCCTACACGGCAGCACTAAATTACAAGACTTACTTAGTATGACTGGAAACTGAGCTGGAAGGCTTAGGACAAGCTACTGTAAATTAACTTGCCCAAAAACATGACATAACAGAAGCAGCCAGAGCAGACACCGAATCTGACACATTAATATGAAACTCAAGAAGTGAGACGAGGTGAATGAACACAAACGGTCTCCTCGATAGGAATGAACACCATGTCGCCTATTGCACCCGTTTTTAAGGCCAGTCTGGCTACTGCATCCAGCGCTGTTAACTTTTGTTTACCTCATGACCCTCTCCACGTTGGCTGGAGTCCACTCGTTGGTGGCCGGGTGAGAACGCCGGGCCGACCAGATCAGTTCCACCCAATGTCAGCATCGAGTCTCGTTTCTGGTGGATTATTTCCCTTTTTACTTCAGACCGAAGATCTAAATAGCACACAAGCGTGATGACATGTAACGACAGCGAGAGTAGGAATAATCCCAGGAAGACTATACTGTTGCCTCTATTCTTGCACTTCTTGTTGCACGTGCACGGAGGTGGTCTGGGCATCACTTTGTCCGGGAAGTCATCCATAGAAGAATCATCGCATGCCATTATCGGATTGAGAGCAAGACCAATGCTTTTTATCTCGGCATAATCAAGTCGTTTGTCTTGTGTGTGCCAACGCTATTCATTAACCTAGATCCGTACGCCAACATAGGAACTCATAGGTGCAGCAGGTCGGTGCAAACTTCTTCGTGTATCAGTAGTAACAATAGAGTACCGCCTACGACAATTGTGATTGGTTAAACCCAATTATTACCGAGACAATCCAGAGCAGAGGTTGGGTATGCTAGTTACAGTGTTATAGCGACATCTAACGTACACACAGTGTTTCTACAATGTTTCTACAATGGCTGTTAATATTACTGTTCCCAGGCAAGCGTTAAGTTGTTGCCTATGTTTGTATTAATAATTCTAATGAAATCATTCTGGAAATACATTTGATCGTGTTTTTCCTTGAAATATTTTTCTTGTTAGCAATGTTGATTAGTGTGGGAAAGAAGGAGGGGATTCGTTGATGTATTTTGTTTATTGTTGTGTTTTATAAGCAGACATGCAATTTGTCTTTGGAGTACTTTGTTTGGCGCATTGTTTTGTGATGTGGGTGGGACTGTGGGCCGTTTGTTATCTTCTTGCCTGACAAATAGATGAAAAAACTGAATACATCTCCCACATTATTGTAAATATTTCTCCCAGTTATTGTTGACAGAAGACATATAATAAAAAATGTCACTCACAAATAGAGTGAATAGTAAGAGAACTTGAGACTTCCAAAACAGTACAATATAGAATACATATCTATTAATTATTTGCCACTCACTCTATTTGTTCAGTGTAGGCCTACAACAACGTTCTTCTATTCATCATGTCAGTTTGGGGGAAATAGTTTGTTTCCAGGAGAGGTTAACTGAGGACAGTAACTAACTATATTGAGTGTGACATTGTGGTTTCTTCATTTTCAGTATTCAAGGCTGACCTTCGGGTTTGTCTACATCTTGTCAGATGTAGACACTGATCTTCGAAACAAGGAACCAGAGGTAGCCTGTGGATTAGCTTGTCCTTGAGCCAGACATGGTGAAACACATACACATACACTAAGTAGGCCTGAAGCACTGGATCTGCTCGCTGGATCACCCACTTAGTTTAGTTTTCAGACAGCTGCCACAAAACATCTGTCTTTATTTCATGTGGACAAATTCTGACAGTTGCGTGCACTGTCTGGACATACAGAATGGGACCCTCTCTGAGTATGTGTACCGACAGTGAGTGATTGATGCGTTTTATTTTTACCTTTTTCAGGTAAATATTGCAGCAGAAATCCCAGTTGGAAACAGTGACATTTATATGTACAGTATGACATACTGTAACAGTATGTCCTTCACATTTATTGTTAGTATATCTTTTTTATTAACAGAATTTGGTTATTCTGCAGTGCAGGGTGTGCATCTGGGCCAACATGGTCTAGCCCAGGGCTTTGGGTGTTTGAGCCCTGCGTGTTTGAGCCCTGCAGTTGTCCTACCTGTAAGCATCCTAGAGCAAGATGTCTTATCCATAACTGCTCCTTGTAATTGTGTTCAATGTAACTGTGTTGGATAAAATCATCTGCTGAATGATGGTAGACAAAGTCGATTTGTGCTTTTGCCCGGCTGCAGAATAAAGTAATTCAATTCAACTGCCACTGAAGGGCAGCATTGCCAAGCCATATATATGGCATACCACTATCCTGATGACCCATTCGATTCATTCAACAAACACATATATATATATTTTTTTTTTTGTTTATATCATATTTCTATGTAATGTTAATTTGAAAGTAAGCTCCCTCACCCATCTTCTTTCTCTGAAACGATATATGTCATTGTCAGACAGTACTGTAAGGGAGTAAAATGGAAGAGAGGCTACATTCAGAGCAACCCTCACAGTGACTGAGGGCTCAGCATAATCATGTTTGTTACAGTTTTCATCAAAAACACAGTGACTTTCAAAAGCTGACTATAAAAGTTATTCGTAAAATACGGCTTGGCCTCAGATATACTGTAGATTTGATTATGTGTATTTATTTATTCAATTGAGAATTTTCATTTTTATAGCTAAACAAGGTTCTTGATTTATTATATTTATTTTTTTCAAGAGAAGAGGAGGTCAGGTAAAAGTCAAACTGCAAACAAACCTGTTTGAGTCACCGACTTAATCCCTGCGTTGTTTCAAGCAGCAAACACTGCAGTGTAAAAAATAAAATAGCCACAGTCCGACCACTATTATAGTAAATATGTTTTGTCATTAAAAACCCCAGGAATCATTTTTAGAATGGCCTTGAGGGTCTAATGCACGTCTGCCACTCTATCCTTTCTGAGTTTATAACAAGATTTAAAGGCTTTTCCCACCAGATGATAGAGTTTGCAGAGGAAATAGGCATTCATGATTTACTATGGGGTTTATGGCTCACGGCTCCATCAAACTGTTTATAAAACATTACCTGCCTGTACAGCAGTAGCATTGATTTTGTACACCATCTCATATTCATGCCAATACAGTTGGAATGTTAACTATTTCATATGTATGCAGTGTCCTGGTAAAACCTTACTGGAAGCTACGCCTCTCCACTTTGCATCGATTTGTTAATCAGTCTAAAAATGTTCAATTCAAAACTGTGTGTGAGCTGGGTAAATAACCACTGACCAATCAGTATCCAGGTGTCGTTCAGCCTGGGAAAGTATCACAATTTCAAGAGTCAAGATGGCCAAAATGTCAGAAATAAGCCTCTTCGCTGCTCACCCAGGCCCACTCCTTTGCAGCCCCTACTATACATGCTTGACAGGTATGCATGAATGCATCCAGGAGTGATACTCCTCTCTTCAACATTCATATATATGCTAGAAAGGGAAGCCTTGCTGATGAACTATGTGCTGGTCAATAGTCACAGTACAGAGTCCATGTGATTGTAATTCTTTAATACTGAAGCTCTAAAGGTCCACAAATGCAAACGCCCACAAAACTGTGCATCAAAGTTAATGTGGCTCTCAGGATCTAATGGTTTGAGCCTGCCTGTGCCTTCAGAGGAGGAGTAGAGAGAAGTGAAGTATGTTGTTTCTCTGTGTGCTCTAAAGCAAAGCTTATGCTATACTGGTTATTTGCTGTAAAGGGCTGTATTTCTGCCTCTCAGCGGCCCTCTGTGAGAGAACTACGGCGTTACACAGCACCATCAACAATATGCCTCTGTAACTGTATTTATTAATCAACAACAGAGAACCTGAGAGAAATACACATGCCTGAGAAGCACTGTGACCCAGAGGAACACCCAGAAGAATGCTAAAGTGCTTTTTGCTACATCCCACATCAAATGCCTAATGGGGATATATTATAGGAATTCGTGTCTATATACTAGCCATGTATATACAGTAACATTATCTTGTCTGGCTATTTATACTGTCTATAAAATCATACATTGTCTCCAAAGAAGGAAAAGGGAATTTGGAAGATTGAAATCAAGACAGGGGCCTCATCTTTCACTGTTTTGTTGCCATGGGAGGAATGCTTATGCTGTTTTTTTAAAGCATCAAGTAGCACGAGAACACACTGTACAGTAGGTGTGTCAGTAGCAAACAGGAGATATCCTTCTTGACTGTGTTCTCCTAGACAGTCATATCATACATATCATATATAACTGGGTCTAATAAAGAGGTGAAATATGAGTGAGATTCCTGTTTTTTTTATTAACCTCGGTAAACAGCAGGCTGGTATTTTATAGCCAGGGATACAATGTTTCCCACAAAGCTTCTTTCTGAGGCTCGGGTGAGTTTCCGCCAAACACAATCTCTGCCAGTATCAGTAAGCAAAAGTCGCTACCCATATCAAAGGCTCCATGCCACACCTATACCGTACGAGTGACAGGTACAACTGAGCTAACCTCTCTGAACCTGTGTGTGTGTGTGTGTGTGTGTGTGTGTGTGTGTGTGTGGGGTGGGGGGGTTTCTCCAGCCTCCCGGGAGTCAATTCCATGTGTTGTTCCTTGTTGAGTAAGACAACTTCACTCTTGACTGAAGTGTATAGGTACACCTGCAGAGTTCTCCACTGAAACCTCAGCCACATTATGTTAGATAATCTTCCTCTCTGACATCGTGGGGGTAGAGATCACATAACAGGGCAACTGTAGGGAATAATAGGCACTGTGTTCTCAAAGAGGTAGGTGGAAAATGCTCCAGAAAGTGCAGCACACCATGAAATCAACGTATCAGATTGCCCAAACAGAAGCAAAAGGGATTCTTACAGTCTGTGAACAGTTTTGCGCCTCCCTTTCATGCCACAGCCCACACATTAGCACAAACAAGACCACAGACCAAAACGATGACGTTTTGCTAAAATTAGTTAGGGGGGTTAGGGATGGGGGTTCATATACACAGACTTTCTCAATTTGACCCTGACAAGTGTCCAAAAGCTCCAACTGTCACCTCTGTTCGAAGACTTTTCTGCTGATGATCTCACAACCTCATTGTCCTCTCTCTATTTTTCTCCTTCCAACTCATTATCTCTTCAAATATCATCACTTATTCAGAGACCCTTAAAAGACAGAGTGGAATCTGACACAGCAATATGCAGCAGGAGATGTCAGTTCATTAAAAAACCTCATCAAACATGCAGAGCATAAAAAGACGCACACACACGCACACACGCACGCACGCACATGCACCTGCGCACAAATAAACACACACACACAAGCTCACGCACAGGCACATACACTTATTCAGCTTTCTGGAAGAGTTGTCTTGTGGTGTTAACAAATCCCCCCAGCCCCTCTGGCAGTGTACAGCGGAGCAATGAGTGGGAGCTACGCTGTTTTCCATTCCGCAGGCCTTTCCTCATTGTACATCCTCATTAATTACCATCCACATTCTAATGTGCCACTGTTACACACAGCTCCTTATGCACAGGTTTGCTTTAGCCTGCTGTGGGCAACAAGTGAAAGTTGAATGTTGGCCCGGGGGTATTGTCTAGCTCTGAGCAGTATCTCATCATGTTACAATGGAAAGCTGCTGACCTGAAATCTCTTACATTATGGTGTCAACTGTCACATACCCTGATAGTTTCCCTCCTGGCATGTAATGTTTAAATTATCTGCACCTGGAGAGCACAGTGCTTGCGTGTTTTTGATAAGAAACACTTGCGAAGTAGGAGTGTTTTTCAAACGTCTCTCAGCAGAGCGGCTCTGGGCCTTATTAGGGACCATACGTCCGCCTGACAACTCACTACCGGTGTTGTGTTAAACCCCATATGCAGCTGTGTGTCCCCAGGAACTTCTTGAGATGTGTGTGTGTATTGCAGTGGGTAAACGGCCCTCTTCAGCTTTATTACCTGGCCGTGAATCATGAGCCTTCATTACAGCCTGCTCATAGTGCTCTGAAGGTTAAGCAAACCAATTAGAGTTCCCCACACGCCGTCGGGGTTCTCAGCAACAGCCGTATCACCACGCCTCGCATTTTAAACAGTCTGAGGTGAGGGGCAGAAAGAAAGAAAGAAAGAAAGAAAGAAAATAAATGAAAGAATAAAAATAAATGAAAGAAATGAGAGGAAGGAAGCAAAGAGGGACGGAGGGAAGGAAGGGAGATGTCCAGGAGGAAGCCTGTACTTGGTTCAGTTTTTGGGGTGAGAGAGAGAGAGATCGATAGAGAGAGAGAGAGAGAGAGAGAGAGAGAGAGAGAGAGAGAGAGGGAGGGAGGGAGGGAGAGAGAGAGAGAGAGAGATTTGGTATAGTGAAAAAGTGTGTGTGTGAGAGAGGGGGGGATAGAAAGAGAGACCCTATTAAAAGAAATGACACCGTCATGGCTGGCTGAGCCCCTGCGCTGGGCAGCGGGAGCTCCTGTGTTTAATACTCTTTGGCTGTCAGCGCCACAGTCAGCTGCTCTGCCTGGCTGCTCCCAGGAGGGACGTTGTGTACGTCTGTGCTCTCCATTAACTCTGGCTCTCCCCATTAGAATAGATATACCAGCAAAAGGACCCTGCTACCAAGAGAGCAGATTGGATTGGAGCACAGGCGTGGCCCATTGTGATCTTAATGTGAAGTGTCACTCTCAGAGTTCCTCAGGAAGTCAGACACTAAGTTGGGACCCTGCAGCTTCACTGGTAGCTCTGTGTCATTTTGGTTGGTTGTGCCCACGTTTGATTGACTGTTTTGTTTCATTTGTGTTTCTATTTAATCTTGTATGTTCATATTTATTCTTGTTCAACTTTTTGTTCAACTTTTTGTACAGCACTTTGGTCAACATTGGTCGTACATATGGGTCTTTCTTTCCACTAATGGAGTTGAATTTATGGCCCACCTAATTTTAAGGTGGGATTTAAAGCTAAATTGTAAATAAATATACAGTATATTTCTATGTGAAAAGTTAAATGAACTAAAATATTATTTCATATAATTATATTTCTCAACAAAAAAAAATATTAAAATAAAAAAACATATAACAATAAGTTATACCCCCATGAAAGTGCTGATTTTTGACTGTCCTACTTCAGTGACATTGAACTTAACTTTAAAGGAACACTGTTTGATTTGTGTCAGAATCTCCCTAGTGGTTAAAAGCAGCTGTTATTGTAATAATTGTCTTTAATCGTCTGTGTTTTTGTGCTTTGTTTTAGTGGGCGTCTTTAAGAACACGCAAATATAGGCAATTTGATAAAGCAAATATCCAGTTGTATAGGCATGTAGGCTAGCCTAAGATAATGTTACTAGCATAAACCGGCACATAGTAGTGCTGTAGTCAAGCACAGCTGTTTGTACACGCTAGTGTTTGCAAACTCCATTATGTAATATGTATGAATCTCTCACACTTCAGGCATGATTGAAAATGTGTCCGTGGTCAACTCACCGAGTGTCACTCTCCTCCTTATCAGTTAGGCCAGGGTATGTTTTGAACATGTGAAACACGTGTTGAACCATAGCTCAAACCTGTCATCTCTCCAGTATGCACCCCTCATAGCCTTCAACTCGTAGTGTCACATCCGAGGAGGCTCCGTAATAGGCTACTCGCTGGGCGCACTTCAGCCACCGTACATTTGCAGATACTGTACGCTGCAACATCACCAGACAGACGTAAAAGCTTTTTTCAAATGTTATGCATTGTGTGTGGTGTAGGGCCAGCTGACCCTGTGAGAATCTACTGTAATCGATGATGTAGATTCCGATCACACAGTTGAATGCCGTTTCCTAGCAACATAGATTGTGTAAACATAAGCTATGCAAAAATATAAATCGTAGTGAAGATAAATGCATTTTGATTACAGTTAATTTTCTTTTTAATCTGGATTTATCTTGAACACAACAGCATTTTAGGAAAAGTCAACATGGGGGACATTAATATATTATTAAAGTAGTTATGTGCAATTGAAAACCGCCAAGGGTAAAATGTACCCGTGGCGGTTCTAGTGTTAAACAGTCAGCTGGAGTAAATTGGTTGTGGGGGTGCTGTAACACAATCAAGAAGTGTGCCTTTTAATCTACTGAAGGGCCTGTCAATAGAAGCTTTTGAGACACAAGCGATATTACCTTTTCTGAAAGCCAAGTGGATAAGTATGCCTGGGTTGGGCTCTATTCAGAGGAGCACAATAGTTGGGTCACAACACTATTGAACCAGGGGAAGGGGAAGTTGTGCCACACAATGGTACGTGGCTTCCCTCCCCTCCGCTTTGCTTTGGACAATGAAAACTGTACGAGATGGTTGACTTTCTGCTAACTTTACAAGCTTTTTTACTGTTAAAGCACATGGAATAGTGGGCCTGAGGGTGGTAGACTGCTATCTGGAGAATGCTGCATTTACTAAGAATGAGTGAGGGAGACGGGAAGAATACAGAGAGAGAGAGAGAGAGAGAGAGAGAGAGAGAGAGAGAGATCTTATCCAGGAGATATGAAGATCTGAGGGGGAGGCTGGTAATGGCTGATGTATGCTTGCTAAGTTGCCACATAAGCATTTCAAAGGGAATGGCTTGGAAACAAAAAAGGGCTTCATCAGCACTGACTGACTACACTACAGCTACAGATGTTTCAGTGGAATCGCCTTATCTGCTTCGCCCTGTTCCTGTTGCTTACATCCACATGGACTTAGGCGGGAAACCAATGACACCTTGTGCCTGATTACAGTGACTTCATTAGACCTTTAGACCTGTTTTCACCCAATGAGGCAAGGCGACCACACCCATGGAGACCGGAAAGAACCATACCTTTGGCCAAGCTTGTACTGTAATGCGTGTGGGATCTTATGTTGAAGTTATAAGTTATCTTTGTCTTTCTCAGAACAGAATATGTATTAACTCTATTTTTTTACTATATGTGTGTGAGGACTTCTTTACTTTTGTATGCTCAAAAATTCATAAATAAATCTTAAAAACAAAAAAACTTAAAGATATATTTGTCTGAATTGTCAAAATCCCGGTACACACAGGTGTTTTGAGTTAGTGTGGCTGATTAGACTCGTTCTCAGGTTTAAAGTTTTTACAGAATCTGCTGTTTATCATTGGCTTTCAAACTGTGGGGTGGGAACCCCTGATGGTGTCGGTATGGTTTGAGGGTGGTGCAAGAGAAAACAAGATATTGTTATATTGTTAAATTAAATAATCAAAATAAACTAAAATTCTTATAATAATCATTTTGATTTGAAACAATGCTCATGATTCAAGTGGGCTACTGTGCTTTAAAGGGAGTCATTATCAAAAATGCATGCTAACTTCGAGTTAAAATCTAAACAATATCACTTCACGGCCCTCTGCAGCGCCGCTTCACACATTGAAGTGCACTGTGAAGTGTGCAAGTGTAGTAGGCTACTATGGCTTTGTTGATGTTAGCGGTGTTTGACACTTTGTTTATGTACCTATTTACAGAGCCAGGGCTGTAGACGTATCATATTATTTCTTTAACACGCACAGAAAACAGTAAGCTAGCGAAATGGGTGGAGATATTTGGTGAATTTGACAATTTTTTACTGAATTTGAAGTGTATTAGATTACAATTAGAATGCAATGGCTGACTATACCTTTAAATGTAAATATTTAGACTTCATCTCATTAAAATAAGTTGTTCACAGCAGAGCCATGTAGAAGAGTGTTGCATCAACTGTTTTTTTCACAGCAATGGTGGAACGTGTAACCTCAAAACAGTTCCTGGAAGATATCCACAAATAGTAAACATGCCCTATAAACTATATTGTAAATGTAAATCAATGCATTTATTTACTACTAATTACCAAAAATTGCAGTTTTGTATCTGTATTTATCGATTCAAATTGCACCAAGCACTTCCTGGAACTGTTTTGCGTAACCATTGCCAACTATGAACCACTTAAGTGAACCACTGTACATGACTTGGTACAGTCTGACCACCAAATGGGATATGCGAGTCCACCAAAACGTTTTGCACTTGAAGATCCCATAACTTTATATCAAGCTTCCAAAAGCTTCTCTCCTGTGTATTGTTGCTAGGTCACATAAAGCATATTCTACTACTTTTTAATTTACTTCATTATGAACGTCAACATAGACTCTAAATCTTAAATTTAGCTACAATGAATCAAACAATGAAAGAGAGTGTGTCCTAGCGTTGAAAACAGCTCTTGACATACAGTAGGCACTTATACCGCCGCCATTGTTGACAGTGTTGATATCGTATGTCCCGCCCGCTCTTGATTTGAATTGGTCTACAAGAGAGAAGTGACATTGACCAGTCCAGCTATGTTCTTATAGTTGGACTGTTTTCCACTGAGAGCACTGGAAATGGGAGCGGGAAAAAAAGCTGTATGCTGAGGGCACTTTTGCACTGAGGACGTTGAGCGGTGTCATTGCTGAACATTGGATTTGTAAAGAAAATAGACGCTGCCAGGGCAGGGAAAAAAAAACCAACAACAAAACACATTTGGTGAACACAGGCCCTTAAATTGTTGAAATCCACACTGTAAGTGCATGTTTGCTGTCGCTATCAGTGCTTGCACATGCTTGTGCATTCCACGGTGTACGTATGCCGAGTAGCTCCCATTGCGTGGGAGAGAGTTGGCGGGGGCCTGCAGTCAGTCAGCCCAGCTCTCCCCTGTGTCTCTCTGCTCAAGAGCGGCGGCGGGACGCAAGGGTCCTGGTAAGGCTGCGCTGTCAGCTTGACCTGCTTTAAAATGCCACCGTCATCAGAGAAGGGGAAAAATGCCCTGAAAGGTCTGTTACTGCTGAGCCCCAGTTTCCTTTTCAGAGCCGTCTCAAAGCCCCACTCAGCTCGGTCTGATAACAGCTCTGGGCGTATAGGTGGGGTCCAAATAGCTTCTACCGGGTAGAAAGTGCTCTGTCCAACTGCTTCCATCTTAGCTTTCATCAGTCCCCTTCTCTTTGCACTCTCGTTCCAGCAGCCTCCCATGTTCACTCATCCCCTCTTTTCACCATTATGTTTACCTGTTCCCCTTCCTGGGAGCTCTTTGTTAAAGTCCAGGCCCCGGCTTTCTTTTAAATCCGAAAGGAAGGCCTCTCTGCTGACAGCCCCGCTCCTTGGCGAGGCGTACGAGGCGCGTCGTCTCACTGCAACACTTTACAGCTCAGTCTAAATAGTATATGTTGAGAAGAGGGACAAATTTGCTAGTGTCAGCAGGTGTTGTATGTTGTGGCCTATCCTGCTTTAGTAGCTGCACTATCCAATGAAATGTTGTTACATCTCTGGGGATGGTTTGTATTGTGCTGGTAAATCCATTAAAGCAGTTCTTGCCATTTTATGGCCCTGGTACATTATTCATGATGCTAGGCCATCCGGGGGAAATAACTTTAGGGCGTCCCTTTTCTCATATAGGGGACTAAAAAGCTGAGTATACATTATTCTCTTAAGACCGGTAGGTGTTTTTTGCTAGGCTGGTTGTAGTTGTGTGGCTGTGGATTTGCTATAATAATATAATACAATATTTATGATTTTATATACTTATAATATAATAACTAGTCTGTCATTCTTCTATCTCCAACATTATTATTAATAGGTCAGATGCTGCCCATCTCTATTTCCCACCAGAAATCATTCTGACCTCAAAGAATACTTGCTAAATTCAAATGTGTCTCTTGCCTGTTTGCTTTTCTCACGCAGCTGTGAATAGGGGCCTAGTGCTCATGTCCAGAAGTTCTCGCTCTGGTGAAAGCTTGTGACTTGAATGCGTTAGTCCGACTTTGACCCAGTTTTCTACGACAAAATGTTAAACATGCACAAATGTGAAGATGAGTCTTAAAATGAGAAGGCCCACTATATCATTTGGGCATGACTGGAATGAAATATACCCAAACGAGATAGACCGTTTTCCAAGGAGGAAGGCATGAATGCCTTTTTGATGTTTTCTCACCTCATTCCATTTGAAAGGACACTTCTACAACCTTCATCTTGCCCCCGTCTTCATCTGCTTCCTTACTTTTTCAACACGTTGATGGCTTCTTTCCACAGGCCCTTGAGGAAATGAATGCGTTGGACACGGGGGACGTGCGCATGGCGCTCAAGTATGACTTAAGAGTCTGGTCAGGTGTACCCTTGGTTCCTATAAACTCAAGATGCAACAGTATCATCGTTTCTGTCAAGGAGAAAATCACCCTTTAACCCTTTATAGCTTGACCATGGGAAGCTGATGATATATTAAATACAGATCATATATTTGTAATATATTTAAGAAATGCTTGCCAAAAGTTCTATTGACAAGGAAAATCGTTTAGATTTTAGATTTTCCAAAACACCTGTGCATCTTACTTTGCAGGTGTTTTAGTGTGTGCAAACACAACACACACACACACACACACACACACGCACACACACACAGAATGATGTGTTAAGATAGGTGCAACGTGTGAGCATCAGTTTTCCGCTCAAGCAATTAGACTAAAGGATCAGTTCTTTATTTCTATTCTGGATTTGTTATTGTTCTCTAGGCACAGCACACAAATATGCATATAAAGAACGTGCACTCTAGCTGTCACAAACACCTGGTATCAAGCAATTAAGCATCAGTGAAAGATTGTGGAGTGGCATATAAGAGTTTTAACTGTCTCATCAAAAGGAGTGAAGTGATACAACAGCTATGTATTCCACTAACAGGTTCCAGATGCATGTTCAATCAATCAAATATTTTGCTGCTATAATAATATCTTGTTACTGTAAGCTTCGTGTCATTTGATGGTCTCTTATTTATCCAATCTGTTAGTAGATCTGTTAAGGCTGTTATGGTTTGTTTTGTACCATATCACATTGTACACAGTAGTACACACAGTAGTGTAGTAGTAAGAATAAGTATAGTTATTCTCTTACGTTATGTCAAAATCCTCACACTTATACCAGAGATAAGGCATGCCTGCTATGACTTTTGATGAGATTCAGTCAGTACTTTTCATCTCGTTTGCTCAAGAGTGACTATAAGGGTACAAATTAATATTTTCACTGTTTAAGGCTATATAAGTAATGCCGACACAGTGGTGAATATATCAGTTAAATATTGAAATAGGTCTACAGAGTTTTCCCTGAAGTCATTATGATTTCCAATCCCATTTCACATCTATTATGATTATTTTATATGATGTGCTTTCAACGGTAGTTATATAGCATGTTCAGATGATTATAAAATTATCCCCCAACCTTTACTTAGCAAATGTTTATGTTTTTACTAATCACATAAAGACTATTTATCTCTTCACATACAGCCTTGTCAGTCAGAATTTTGCTAGTTTATCTTTTGTTTGCTTTGTCTCTTACTTTTATTGACTGCAATATAGCTTCATAGCATTCTCATTTGTCAGTGGAAGATGGAAAGTCAAAGGGAGCCACAGTTGATGAGAAAAAAAACAAAACACACACACGCACGGCGCGCGCGCGCGCAGAAGCACACACGCGTTCGCATTCACGGACGCACACACCGACACCGTGACACCCAGCAGCGCGTCCAGCTGAAGGTTGTGGCGCTTATTTCTGTCTGCCAATTGGCTGTTTGTTTCCTCATTTCTCTCACTCTTCTAACGCCTTTCACTGCAGATGGTGCGACAACCAAACCATCAACCATGTGAGTCATGTTCCATTAAGGAACCCCAGTTATTGAGGACATATTCTTTCACCCATTTGCTATGAATGACTTAAATTAAAGCCTTTTGAAGCTTAATTTGCTTCATGTCTCGATATTCACTGTCTCAGAGTCCAAATTACGACAGAGTGGAAATGTACGATTTAGGTTCCCTTAGCACAGTGGGGGGCGGTTCCCTGATTAATTTAGGCTTGTTTTGTTAGTGCAGGAAGCCACGAAGATGCTCGTTACAATCAGCTGGCTGTGTCAGAGTCCCGGCTGCCTCCATACCTCCCATAGTGAAGTGGAGAGATTCAGCCTCTCTGTGTTCCTTTGAATATGCATTGATGATGATTGCATGATTTATGCATGAGCCTTCGCAAGAAGAGACTTCCCATTAGAAGTCCTTGAAATTAGTGCTTTTGTGGCACATTCTGAAGTTGTTTGTTTTATGTTTCAAATTACTTATGGGCACTCTTGAATGTGTTGTAATACAACTGAATAATTGTTTCATCTAGAAGCATGAGCTAAGAGTGCTTTGTGAGTAAGCAGCAATAATATTTGCAGCTACTTGTACAAAGTAAAAAAAAAACATTTTGTGAGCTGTCCTGTTGCTTTCCATGCCTTTTGGTTTGTTGCATCGTAACTGTTTGTAGTCTGTGCTTTCGTGAATATTACCAGCGATTATATTGTCATAATTGCCCACCTTATCAACAAACAAACGTGATTGAGGCGGGTAATATGTACATTACCCTTCCTCTGCACTCATCTAAAGGGGTTGTTGACCCGTAATAAACACAGGCAAGCCCTCCCAGACAGCATATAGGTGTCTGGATCTTTGACAGATGATGTCTGCTGCTACACCTGCCAGCTGGTTGTGGCATTTCTTTCTACAGTACAGCCCGGTTTCAAGTGTTTGCCTTTTGCTAACAACATTACCCACCATGCGCTTGTGTTAGCTTGCGCGTTTCCTTGGCTTTGTTGTCTCTTTGTTGTCACTCCTGCGCAGACAAATTACACAACACACGCACAACGGCACATACGAGACGATGACAGATGTTGGGTAGGTCCCAGCCGAGGATAAAGGGAGACTTGACATCACCCTAAGAGAAGTTCTGTTCTTCAAATCCTCCCATTTATTGGCGGTTCAGTCTATTACCTGAGGCTGTGTCACTGAATCCAGTGATTAGTGGCACCAATAAGCAGCCAGGCCAATCTGCGCCCTTTGATGTCCGGAGCCCACCCTCTCTCGCTCGACACCACGGACCCTTATTTTCCCTCCCTCCTGCCTGTCCCCTGGTCCAATGTCTTTGCCCTTGCACTCACCCCCCCCCCCCCATTCCCAATCCTTTCACTCACCAGAAACAGACAGACTTTAACAAGTGCCTGGCGGGGACGCCTGACTGGGCGGTGGCACTGGCAGCTGTGGGAAGAAGCACGGTTGAAGTTGATGCCTCGCGCGCCTCACGGGAGCGGGCAGGTCCCAGGGAGGGAGTCTCCAGATGGGCTCGGTTTGAAGCAGCTCACCCTCGGATAGCGCGGGTGAGCATCCATCCTGGATGGCAGCGCATACATCTGAATACTAAACACGGGCAGCCAAGGTAATTAATTTCCTTGGCTGCCTCTAGGTCTGTATTTACATTCCACCTGCGAGGTTGGGATTGTGGTCTGCACCAAATCCCGCAGGGCAGTGGTTTTGAAGCTTAACCCCTTACACCCCTGAGGGTCCCAACCCCCACTCTAGGAACCACTGCTACACAGGTATGATGAAGTAGAGTTTAAACCTAAGAACATGTAACCCGTGTTTTCTTTCTAACGAATGCACAACATGGACCCCCCTTCATCATAGATCCATTCTGAATGGTGCTTTGATGTAGATGTGCATCATTGGCTCTCGTACGCTGTTCTGTGCTGACGTGGCTTCCCTCGACGTCCCATTGATTCAAAGAGGCCTCGTGATGGATGAGTTTAATAAAGCAAGGTGCGGCTCCCCCACAACCACCCAAGTAAATGAGAAAACGCAGGATTTATTAACAACATCTGCATTTTGAGGAGAGTCAACAGGCCCGAAATGGGATAAAGTGTGTGTGATGACACTTGTTCAACCTCAATTCTGAGACTGGAGACAAACACACACATACACACGCACACTCTTCCTTTTACTCTGTCAATTACTTCATCTCCGGCATATCTTAAATTCATCTCCCGCTCTGCAAAGTGCATCTCAAGTGTTTCTTGCCGTCTGTGTTGCTCCCCGCCCACCAGTCGTTTTCTTATTCGCA
>JAODTR010000002.1:2575924-2616414 GCA_025399935.1 Amblyopsis rosae | reverse complement strand
CTCGAATCTCTTCTGTCAAAATAGTGTCTCAAATTTTACAATGTTAATCTGTCTGTCTCTCTCAGAGCAGATGATTCAGGGAGACTGGAACCAGTGTTAGAATTAGTGAGTGTATAATTACTGACTGACTGTCGTTAATTGATAGGGACAAATAGTGTGTTTACTCAACATGCATCAGACAGCTTAGCAATACCGAAACACTATATAGAGGAGACATGCCACTTCTGAAATGCCAAATGTGGCAGTTGGGAGAACACATCCCTGCCATAAGCACTCAGTTAAGGTTTTGCTACAGTTACTTTATAATTGGGGCCGGCTGACTTCGAACAAGCGTGGAAGAAATGGATACAGTATCTATTACAAATGCACAGTAGGTAAGCAGTATGGAACTGCTTACCTATATTGTTACAATTAGACAGAGTTTTGTTAACATTTGTACAATTAATTAAGTCTATGTGAAATGTGTATAAACATTGCGTCCTAATTTCTCTTAGATATTACCGGCAACGCCCACAAGAAGAAACAAGAGAATTTAACCATATATTAATTTAAACAGGCGCGTCAGTAGCGTGTGGAAGAACCATACACAGCCTGTCACCTCCTCCTTATACTGGTCACCAGCATGGTCACATACTGCTGTGGGATGGCATCCCATTCTTCAACCAGCATTTGTCACAGGTGAGCCAACATGGTTGTGTTGGTCACATGGCATGAACGGCACGCCCAAGTTGATCACACGTGTTCACAAATGTCCTTACTTTTTGTGCGTATATATAAATACAAGAAGATAGCTTGAAGATATTCTTTCTCCAGCCTGACCCCGTTTTCTGGAATCTTCTGCTACACGTTTAGTAAGACCACCAGAGTTCTTCTGTGACTCTTACCTAACAGGCCATAACCAGGTCCATATAGGAGGGGACGATAGCTAGTATAGCTAGGCACTGGGCCTAGCTATACCGCTCCAAGCTCTCATTGTGTGACCTACGTCATGCTATTGCTACAGCTAGGCGTGCTTCTCTGGACGGGCCTCATTGGGTATTCCTGTGCTGCTGTAGTCCAGGGCTGCTTGGAGGAGATCTGCAGTGTGTTAAAGCAAGCCGCAGGAGCGCTGCTGTAAATGTTTCATATTGAGCAGACAGTCACGTATCACCTCACTTCTGCTTTCAAAGCAGCAGCTGGCTCAACGTCCCCTAACTCAAGGTCTGGGGGTCCCCGAGCGGACATTACACCTCAGGTTAGTCCCATTAAAGAGGAATCATTTAATTCTTCTCCACCGTCCCCCCCCCCCCCCCCCCATGTAAAGCTGCTTGCATATGTTCCTCTCTAGATATCTGGCAGTGGGGGGGCCATTAGTCCGAGCGTGCTGGGAGCCAGCGCAGAGCCGCTCAGGGACAACCTGTGCTGGTGCTGTTCCTCCCCTGTGGGAGTCGAAACAAGCGCATCACTAGGCCAGTAGCATTGAAATGGCCGCTTTTTGCATCTGTCCCTCACTCCTTCTTTGTCTCTCACTTTTACCGCCTCTGTCCATTGTGAGTAGTCCTCCGTATCCCCCCTAATCTCAACCACTCCCCCCCCCCCCCCCCCACACACACACACACACACGTCCTCTCTCTCCATGTGTGTACATTTTACATCAGTCAATCCCCAATAAGATGAAGTGGCGTGATAAGGTCGCTTCATCTGTAAAGGCTCTTAATGAATATTAATTCAATCTGGGGGGGGGGGGGGGGGGACTTGTTGGGACGGCTGTGGCCTTTGTCCAGTCATGATTAAGTGATGCTATCAGTTATCAATTGTAATGAGCTTTTGTGTCTGCCGGAGCCTGGCCACCAGTGAAATAACATCTTGGGCTGATGACGGTGGCTGGGGCCATGATGCCTATCTCATCTGCGCCTAATGATGTGTGTGTAGGAGGGAATGTAGGTATATATCTCAAGGCTCAATGGCCACTGGTGAGATGGAGATGTGATTGCGGCCATCATTATACTGGCTGTTGTATTGAATTGTTCCGATTGCTCATTTGCTTGTTCACAGTGCTTGTTAAAAGCGTGGCTTCATATGTTAAAGATCCAGTTATTTTGTGTTTATGCTTTCAGTGTAATACTCTGTTTTGAGAATGAGTTTGTAGTTTGGCAGCTGGCTATTGTTTTTCTGTGATTGTGAACTGCACTCGGCGTCTGTAATGTCTTCGGCCACTACCTTTAAATAATGTATATATAGCACAGTCTCCATTTAATTTACTTTTTATGAACCCCCAGTGGCAGCTCATGTTGTTTTTAGGCTATATATGTAACAGCCTCCCTCACGTGTGTTCATTTGAGCTATTCTTAATTTTACAGCAACATTCTGTGTTTTTATCTGTTTCTTCGCTCCTCTGTTGTCTCTGCACACAGGGCACACCACTATGATTCACAACGTGGTTTATTAAAGCGCACATGCGACTTCTTCAGATAAACCCAAGGACAAATTCCCTAGCATCTTAGGAACCTGCCGACAAACACAAACAAACAACTCGTCATGCAGTCACCACAAGCAATGTGGAAGGGCCTATCATACGCCTCATAGCCAGGACAGCTGAGCAGAGCTGCGCCAGGCACAAATATGATTCACTGTCCTCATCTCTCCCATAATGCTATTAGACGTTTGGGCCTGCAGGTCATGAAGGTTTAGCAGAGGGTTATTATTTCAAGCGCCGCAAAAATAAATCAAGTCTTTTTCAAAGTCCGCATTCCCTATGAACTGTGTAATCAAATTGAACAGCGTTCCAGGCCAGTATCGCGCAACTATTTTATTAAACTCAGCTATTGCTGAAGGAGATAGCTAGAATGTGAACCATCTTCACAAGGAATGTGTATTCACGAACAATGAACAAATCCTATCAATTTGGCAGTGTGAAACGTCTTTCAAATATTTCTTCCTTTGAGCGGTCTTGCTTCACATTATCGCTGGTTATTATGAATTACTGGTGATATGTCGTACTGTAAATGCAAACATATGCTTCTATACTGTACATATAGGCCTACATAGAAGCAAAGCACAACATTTTAGTTGTATGAATATTATGCAGCAGAGAAAGCATCTGTTTTTATGTTAGTCATTAAAATGTTGCATCTGCACACCTTTGTAAAATACCACATATTTTCAAGGCTTTTGCAGTTAGGTAAAATATATTGGCAGGGCCTATTCCTACTGCAATATCACACATTCCTGTAATGCAATTTCTGAACAATAATATCCCCTGCTGCTCTCTCTCTGGGGCCAGTATGCCTATCCAAGACCGACGATTGGACACAAGCTTCTTGTAGGCTCTGCAGTTCTATTCAGCCATTCCCCGTTGAATAGAGTCTGTCGAGCAGTAGAGCAGATGAAGTGTTTTTGCTGTTATGGTCAATGAAGGAAATGACAGTGACTTTGAAAATATGCTGATGGCTCCACTTAAAACAGCAATTCTACAGAATTTAGAACAGGCACTGTTTCTATCATAATATACCCCTGACTTCCCCTCCCCACTTCCCCGCGGCTTGCTCCAAAGGTTTCCCTGATGTTGGCAGGGATCGGGGATCATCTTGGAGTTCAAGTCATTCAGGGCAATGGATACAATGTGTGTTGGAGACCGCAGTGTGCGCTGGGCAGCGGGACAACACGCGACCGGATTTCTGGTTTTGATTTCAGTTGATGATCAGGTCGACACTGAAGTACGTAAACAATTTGACAAACATTTAGTAAAATGACAGCCCCCGCGATCTTGTTTCAGAAACATAGACGGAACAGACTGAAACAATTGAGAGTAGGCTCAGAGAAGATCAACTTATATATTACAGTACTTAGTGAGGCATACTGTTACATGTAGATGGGCCTGAAGGAATTACCATCGCTTGTGTGAGACACTGAGGGCCACTGTAACTTATAATATGACCTATATACGTCATAGTCTTAGTTCTAGTCAAGCTTTTCCAGTATTCAAATATTTGTATTACATGTACTATAATAATATAGGCTCTATAGTATTCATATGATGGACAAACATTGCATCAGATATTTAAAATATATAAAGTTTATAGTGTTTGTTTGGCATTCTTAGTTTCTAATTATATTTTTAGTGTGTCCAATGATATATAAGATAAGAGCACTCCTATGTATATAAAGCACACAAAAGAATACGGTTAAGATCGTATGGATGGAATTTGCACTGTGCAACCCATAGTTTGTCATTAAAAATGAGTTTAGAGTGAGACAACTTAAATTGAGGTGGCTTTTGATGAAAGCTCAAAGGTATTCTTCATACCTAGACAATGAAAAAGAATAATTTTAGCTGCAGTGTTCCAATTACGTTTCTGAGACGTTTTTGCAACGGTAACTTCCCATTCAAAGAGCCCGGCTCTGAAGCTCATCTGCACTGGGCTTTTCACACGGTAATGAGCTCGGCAGATTCTTTCAGTTTGCCTCATATGGGTTTTATGTTTCATGTACTCCCACTTGGGGAAAAGGCATGTGATTTGTTTGTGCAAGGGCTGTGAGGTGTTCACGAAACATTGGCACTGCCTTGTAACTTCTATCAATTAAGAATGGAAACATCAGATGATTATTGAACGTCCACATCCATGCAACACACGCTGCACACACGCTACACACACACACACACACACACACACACACACACACACAAGAACATGCACACACCATTTTCTCAGTTTCTTCTTTAGCTATTTATGATTGTTCAGGGTATTGACTCAGATAAGGACGGCACCTGTCTTCGCTGATGAAGGCCCCTATGGGACCCACATTAAACCAGGATTTTTCATTCATGCACATTCCATAAACAGTGAAGCAAGCACTTTTGATATACTGACTCATCTAGGCTTGCATAACTGTCGCTTTCATATGACATAATTTATGATACGGAGGCTGTAATAATAATTCCCTATTTATCCTGTGTTTTTTTTTATACTTTGTTTTAAGCTTGACATGCTTTGGACTGTGCAGCCTATGTATTGTGCATGTTATGTTGTTTTACTGTTACTCTCACAAAATGGCATGTGCATTTCTGAATGTGTTTACTTTGTACAGTGTACAGGCTGGCTCCATGTAACATTTTAAATAAACAACTAATCTATCTATCCAGTCCCATCCAATATATGTTTTATGGCAAACTGGGTACCAAACTCAAGTGAATAAAAGGAGTCGTATGCCTCCAAATGACTTCTGATTGGACTAATAAGTTTACTAGTAAACTGGTCAACTAAATGCCTGATGCACATAATTTTCATTACATTTATATACATTTCATTTAGTCAGAAAAATAATAATGAATAAGATAAATGATAATAATAATAATAATAATAGTAATAATAATAATAATAATAATAATAATAATTCTTATTATAAAATAAGGTCCAGATCAGCATTGGCCAGAGTAATCTCTTAGGAACACACATATTATTTGAGTCATCTGTATGCAAAATCTATTATACCACCCATTGGTCTATCCCATAATAAAGAGGTGTGATGTCCAGATGTGAAGTCCCACCTATATGCATGTCAGTCCTAATGGGCCGTGTTAATGAAACACTGCAGGACACCAACTCCTTTTCTCATCAGTCTGCTGTAACCCAATTACTATACCTTCCCTATCCTCCTCTCCCTCATCCAATGTTCATCACACACAAAGCTTACTGACTCGATGACACGATGACACAATGCTACTGTAGCTTCCCATGTACTGTATGTACATGTTGTTTATTTGCACAGCAAAGCAGGTGTTAATGAGTTGTGGGCTGTAGTTTGTGAAGAATATAAATTAAAAACGGGATATTCCCTAGTTTGCTGTTTGGCATCTATGCTAATATTTATTCCTTCCTAATGTTTCCCTCAAGCACTACCTCATTCTCTCTAATCTGTTCCAGGAACCTCTCAAATGAAGCCCATGTGTATCTATTTCCTTTGTTGTGCGGCAGTCAAAACACTGAGCTTTAAACAATTGTAAGAACAACAAGAGAGAATTTAGCGATAAAAAAAGAGGCAGAGCGTTGTTGCATAGGGAGCTGATCAGAAAAAAAAAATACATATTTCAGTCTTTCCACAGCGCTAAAAGATGTAGAAAAACTGCTAGATGGAACAAGAAGAACAGCTACAGTACATATAGGCTACTGTGAACTCTAAAGTGAATCATGATGCTGATAAAATATATGGCAAATGAAGTTATTGTTTCGATGCATACTGTGATAATGAATTCTTATGCTCGACTTCTCTTTGCCATGGCTGGAATTCAAGTGTCAAGTGCATTTGATTAGCCTGGAATATTCTTTTCAGTGTGTCAATGACTCCTGTTAAATTGAAAAAGGCATATGGAACAACGGAACAATGGGAGTGCGAATCTGATTTATCAATTTTGTTCTCTGAGAAAAAAAAGAGAGAGGGAGAGAGAGAGGGAGAGAGATAAGATGAATGACTGCGGTGTTAACAGGAAGTGAGAAAGGAAGCGAACCAGAAAGCTGCTATCAGCGGCAATGATCGGTATCCTCCCAATGGCACCTCTTCCCAGGCCTCCTGCGTGTTGTTTTCCCTGCCTCTCCCTCTCTCTCTCTCTCTCTCTGTCTCCTACCATTCACACATTAATACATCCATGGCCATGCTTGCCTATAGTGACAGAGTCCACGTCAGAACGGCCACACAAGCCTCCCCGTGGAGGTGCTAGTGGCTGCAGGCTTAGCCGCACGGTGGAACCTGGAACCCAGCACCCGCACGCCGCGCTTGAGGGGGATGTTTACGTGTTCCGCGGTACAGGAGACCACAGGAAATGTGTTCATCCTGTTCTGTGAGAGCGCGAATAGTCGTGTTGATGTCGATGTTCCAAGAGAAAGGCCTACTTCAATGATTGTCTGTTGCCTCAGGTTTCTTTTTGTTCTGTACATATGCAAGGGTAAGGAGGACAAACAAGGCCATTGCGCAGCCTTCCTTTAGAGCTGAATTAACTACTGAATAATTCCTGATGCATCATGTGCTACAGAGCAGCGCATCATAATGCACACCACCAAACCCCCGGCCCGCCCATGTTTGAACGCTGGCCAGGCATAACAAAGCACCACCACAAAACAAAACAAAAAAACAGAACAGTGGAGCATAGGAGTTATGGTAAATAAACAACTTAATATCCCTTCATTTCATCATTTCAGTGAGAGAAACAGGCTGTGTGGTGTGTGGAGGAGCATCGCCACAGTCAGAGCCTCTTCCACAGGACTGGCACTGCAGTGAATACTGTACATCCAGAATTTTAAAGTGCTTCCAAAAGCGAAAAGACATTAAAGACAAACCTAGCGGTCTTCTGCCGTGTTTCTGCTCACTGAGTGTGCTGGCAGAGCTGTGACGAGCCGTGTCTGGTGGATGGGATTCATCTTATCACACCTTTCTCGCCAAGAGAGCGCTACAATTATTCACACTGAGATATCTATTGTGACTATTGTCTATTATCAACTCTGAAATCAATCAAAACAATCAAAAGAAGCGTTAATGTGAATTGGATTTTCTCTTACTCTTAGATGTATACTCTTCTTTTTAAAAGCCTTTTCTGAATAATCTCCCTTCAATAATTTAAATGGGATTTGCTGGAAACTGTGCTAGAGCTCAGGCCTGTGAGTGTGTGTGTAAGGTCTGTAAGCAGTTGGTGGTTATAACACTGACACTATTGATTGTGTCACAAAGCATCTTATGGAGACTGGGGGAGGGGGTGTAGCAAATAAAGATGTCAGTGGAACCCTCAATCAGTAGATAGCAAACAGAGCGTGCGCTAGTGAAAGCGATAGTTCTTACTATTGATCCAAACCACATATTTCCACTGACAAATTACGCAATACTGGACAATTATA
This sequence comes from Amblyopsis rosae, assembly GCA_025399935.1. Lineage (NCBI taxonomy): Eukaryota > Metazoa > Chordata > Actinopteri > Percopsiformes > Amblyopsidae > Amblyopsis > Amblyopsis rosae. The sequence continues at coordinate 2,608,552 of JAODTR010000002.1, read as the reverse complement.
GTACAGGGAAAAGTCCATTCTTTGCATGTTTTGTCTGGAGGGGGTTAATGTGTGTTTGCGTCTTGCAACATGAACATAACTGCAGTTACCACGTTAAGTGTCCTAAACCTGTGTTTATGATGCTCACTCCGGGGTCTATGTCTCCAGGGGGTCAATGAAAAATGTTTGTCACATAAAGGGGTCCACAGTAACTGCAGTGAAATTATTTTACACAAGAACAAGTACATTTTTGTTACATTTATTTACAAAATGTATTAAAAGACTATGTACAATTCCTCACTAATGAGGTTCAGTAAATGATACATGCATTTCTTGCTCTTTTGTACATACTATGGTGCCTAGCATCTTTTTGTTTGAGGTGTAGAATACAAAAAAATAAGGATTTACAAAATAATAACCAGGGGTTTGGATTTCTAACACTGACTCAAGCATCACCATCTTTTACATGCGATTTCTTAGAAAAACAAAAAACCAACCAATCTCTCATTTGTGTAACATTCATATAAATAAATCTAATTTCACATAATTTAGTTTTTTACAACTCATTGTTTTCTCTTTTTTAAATTTATCAGCTTATGTGTTCTATAAAACTAGCTTTCCATAGTTTCGATGGTTAGATACGTGTCTTTGTCTATGGAATCACAGTCAGTTGAAATAACAGAAAATGTTACAGCAAAATGGAAATGTGCTAAACTTCCAGAAACTCCCTGTTACAACCTTGTAGAAATCTATTTTCCCATTGTATATTTATATATATAAGAATTTATTTTATTTTACGAAGTCAATTCACCAAACACTATAATGCTCATAAAATAAGGTTAAACTGAAAGCAATTCACAGTTCATTGTAAAATGTGCAATTGTAAAATGGGCAACAAATGTTTAAGGTAATCCAAAATACTACTTCTAAAAGCCATTACTGTTATCCCTTTAGTTGGATTGCAGGTAATCTACAGTTGAATTACCATTTTTGTTTGGTTTTAATTGAATGTAACGAAGACATGAATGACTCCAGACTTACAGGAAAACAGTTTGGAGCAACATAATAACGTGAATTAGTGCCTCATATACTACAAACTTTGAATCACAGCAAAAACAATGTTGCTGTTGTGTTTGCCTTTTAACAAAGTTCTTCACTTTTTTAGTTTTAGTTTTTTTTTGCACTATTTGCTTCACGGACCAAACCATTTTCCATTGTTTCTTACAAAACACTCTTGGCAGTATAGGAAGTGTGACTTGTGACTCATTTTACTAGCATGTAAAGTCAAATGCAGATAATCTCATTTTCCTCTCTTTTTTGTCAGTTCCATTATTTTTCAGAATACCATGGCAGCAGCACCAGTTTAGAGTACAAACAACACACTCAGAATTCTTCATTGTATATGGCACATTAATTGATTGGGCTAAGGTCACTCTGACTTTTAAAACAAATGCAAACTCACTGCATTAAAGTTCCAGTAATATAAAATATATATATACCTAGCCAGTGTTGTACAGTGCTCTGAATAGGTCTAATAAACTCATTGTTTAACAGGTAAGACCAGTGGATATCTGGAAATAGGAGGATGATGAGTAATCCTATCATATTTATAACAAGAACATCAATTCTTTTTTTTGTCCTATAAGATCCGTCTTCAATCTGGCACTTCAAAATGTGCTTAGGTTGCAAGTGATGGCTTTAGTTAATTGTCATTCGTCAAATAACGGATCACTGCATTTCGCCCGTTTTGTGTGAATTTCAAGCAAAGCGATACCATTGTGGATGAGTTGCATTGATCGGACTCTTGAGTTCCATAAGGCACTGTGGGATATCAACCCATTACCAGTCCTGTCGTGTCGTCATTGCAGATTATCATGCTATGTCCACCCTAGAGGATTTGGCTTCCAGCTTAATCCTGTTCGTCCACAGATGTTTAGTCACAGTTGTAAGGGACATGTAATGTTCCAAAACCTGTTTTGGAATACAGGATTCCCAAAGGAGAAGTAAGGCTTGGTGTATTGTAAACTTAGAATGCAACTCATGCTGTATTACACATTATAATGCCAATTTAGGTTTTGGGCTTAAAGATCATTATGTTTTCATTTAGTTCAGTTATAGCAAGTATATTGCAGTATTAGCATCAGGTAGGCATGACAACTACCTGACACTACATATTTGAACAATGTATTTTTGTTGTGTCCACTACTGTATGAAAAATATAACAAACTCACAAGAAGCGCCAACATAAAAGAAAAAAAAAGAAAATAAATAATGCACTGTGTTATGACAGGTAACTAAATTATTAATTTTTTCACTGTGCTTTGAGATCAATACATGACCGTTACAACTCACCCCTAGATCTTAACACTCTCAGTTCCGTATACGTTGTAGCCTTCTCTGTATGTGGCAAAGTTCTGAGAATTGGCTGGGGGAACAGGCTTATAGTTCTGGACATTCTTTGCCAGTTTCAGTCGTTTTGTTTCTTGTCTTGACTTATAACAGAACTCTATCAGAGCCACCATCATTGCCAGTCCCAGCCCGCCAACCAGAATATAGAAGACACCAGCAACATTGCTTAGGCTTAGAGCACTTGTCTTGTCCTGGGGGAAAGCAAGTGAATAACATAGTTAGAATTTTTTAATGGATAGATGGGAACAGAAGATAGTGCAGACTTTAACCTAGCCTATCATAGCTTAGACACTATCTACAGTACTATCCTTAAATGTTTTATAACATAACTCACGGGTGCTACCAATGGCAGATATAATTGATAATATAACTTATGAGCAAGAAAATACTCAATAGATAACTGGGTACAACTTTAATTTGAATCCCTATAATTTAGAACAGATTTTTATATTAATGCCACAAAGGTCTTATAACGTCTGACTGCAATACATGTTCAATTAAAGACAAATGAGCTGTTATGATCGATCTGATGGTGAATGTAGATATTTGCTAGCCCTATGGCTCTGCTCTTGACCATGTTAGGAAGCTGGTCAGTATCGCACAGGTCAACAGCTCTGAAAATCCCTGTCTTTAGCGACGTGTACGTATAACTGCCATGGCAACATTGTCATACAGTACAGTCAAATTCATATTAGATTATTCATGAAATATATGTATAAAAAAATTCACTGATCAAAATATCAAACCATTTTGCTGCTGCTTACTAACCAAACATATTTATTAAATATTTGTTCATTAGAGTTCTACTATTTGCAGTTTAACCCTTTGAGCATGGATATTAATTTTAAGTGCTACTTAAAAATCCTAACCTGTGCTGTTCACTGGATATATCTCAGAGGGTTAAATTCAATAGTTGTGGTTTATTACATTTCTCAACTTCCTGTGATGTGCGGTGCATTCCAACTAAATTTGATGTTACTTTCATTGTGTACTTGTGCAGTTGAAATTCCTTATATTAGAGATTGTTTGTTTACCACACCACAGCAGATTGAATAATTCAATATACACATCTCTATGCAAATTAGTAACAACGCAAATAAATCAAATTTTAATTAAACATTTGGTAACTAGAACCAGCAGCATAATGGTTAAAGTATCATGAATGTCAATAGTGAAAATATGGGAAAAGATAGAATTGTAATTTCTAAAACTATTAAATGTATTCATTTATTGGACACTTTGTAGTCTTTTCCCCATAATGATGCTATATTCACAAAGTAGTTTACTCACAAAAAATGCTATTTTCTAGTTTATCAAAAGTTTCTTATTCCATGGCGACAAATGAAAAAGAATGTAGTTTGCTTGAATAACTTTGGGGAAATAGTGCCCTGGAATAACACCACACATATTGTCATTAAGGCTTGTGGCGTCAAAGCGAGCTAAATTTCTAAATAGAAAAAAGGCTGGCAAATAACCAAAATGTATACTGTAGATGTAGTAGTCTTGTCTTTGCATATGAACAGTACGTCAAAATGCAATTTGGAATCAGTACAAAAGACCTGCAGCGACTGACCTTACTTCCAGAGTCCTTGGTTCCACATTCACCCTTATCGTACCACCATTTGTTTTTCAGCTTGTCTAAGATGCCTTGTTCACTGAGTTTCAATACTGCAAGGTTTACAGGAGTTCTTCACGTGGGAAATAACATAAATAACATTATATTATGTTATTTTATGTTATTCAACTTTTAAACTACTACATACTTAACAAAGCGATAAAGCAGGGATCCTGGCTATGTCAAAATCACAGAGAGCAGGCATTCTACCTATTACCTTCAGAAGCCCTAGTCTAAAGCCAGGACCTACCCATATCGCTTTGAGTAATCGGCAGGTGCTGTTAACTGGGCGACAAGCAGGTACTGACAGTACAATCTGCGAGTCTATGAATATAAAAAAGCACAAGGGAACATTGGTTTGGTGGGAAATCATGTACTACAGCATTTTACTGAGCAGCATTTAAATTCAATCCAATTAGAAACCATCAATTAACAAACAGAAGAAATGCATTGTACTCAAGGAATTAACACCATTGCCTCAGTCTGGCTTTGTCCTATAAGCACAACTGCACCGCATTTGCCGATGAATGTGTGACATGGACAGAAACATGACAGGATAAACAACTCATTCTTGAAGTACTCTATCCAGACGTATCAAAAAAAAAAAAAACTAACTCCTAATTACATTAGAGTCATGTGATTCATGTCGCAGAGCTTCAGGAGTAAGCCTGGAAATGTGAGTACATTATTTCCTGTCCTACAGTATTTGCTGTTAGTTCTGTAACATCTGGGGTTTAACACTGTTATTTTGACCTAAGATTTGTATATATACAGTATATACAGAATGTGGCCACATTAAACCCAAAACTATAATGCTAAAAATAGTTGTGAAAATTATTGTTCTGGAAATGGTTCTGTCAAAAAAAGCTACACCGAAGCCAAAAGAAAATAGTGCATCGATGAGTGACCCAGCTGCTCGCCAACATTGTCCCTTGAGGGGGATCCATGCAAAGCATTATGTGCTGAGAGAAGATTACACCACTGTACATCCCTCATAGCCGATCTGGAGAGGTGGACTGTGAAGACCGCGCCGTGGTGTTAGCTCAGAAAGACATTGATTAACAATGCAATTACCCAGTAACATGCTCTGTGTCTGAAACTCAATCTAAGCCACAGTGTGTTGTGCCTGAGGGAGACAAAGAGTTATGCAAGTGTGTGTGTGTGCGCACGCGCACTCGTGTGTGTGTGTGTGTACATGCTTATGTGGGACTCTTGAGGCTTGTTTGGAACATGTTGCTGTAAGTATGAAGGGAACAGGTAATATGCTACTGGGAAAATAACACTGCGGGCTGCTTCATTCCTGGTAAGCCAGGCCTTTCCGTTGAGTCCTGGAGAGTGGCAACAAGCCAGGAAGCAGACAGAGTACGTACCTGTGTATGACAAGAGATCCATGGCCGCACAAGAGACAGAGGCGCTTTGGTTCACCAGCACACTCCCAGAACCTCAAGCAGGCTTTTACAACGACAACTGAGCTTGGTGGCTTTAGAAGACACAGCAATGTTAGCAAATCAAACGCTGAGTGAATGAAAGTGACTTCCAAAGACCCTCGAAGAGCAGAACTCTTTAAAAGCAAACCACAGACAGGGTGATGTGGTGACTTAAGACAGTATCAGGTGTCAGGAAACCCTTGTTTCTGTAGCTATTCAAAAGAAAAGAAAAATGACACTTTGCATATTAACCATGCAAAACAGTGTAACAGGACACGTCAATATAGCGTCATAAGTCTGAGATCCACATGGCCATTGCAACTGATCTATACAGCCAATTATCTGACCTGGATAGATGCATGTGCCACCCTTTATCATAAAATGGACCTGAACTGTAAAGAATGTTCTGCCTTTGCCTCCTGTCTCATTTGGTAAAAATAGCATGGTGCTTCATGTTGCAGTGTCATGGTTGAGTGAAGGTTCACACTCTGCGGCGCTAGTTTCTATAACAACAACCTTTGGTCATTTATCTATAATGAAGGGTAAAAAAAAAGGTGGTCGTAAAAGGTCATAGCTGGGTCATTGGAGTTGATTAGAAAGCATTCAGTGGTGCAGAAAGATGCTTCAAAACAGTAAACACTGAACACATTTGCCTCCACATTATCTGAGCCGGCGTTGAATGAGCCACATGTCAGTTACAGAGGTCAATACTATTTTGTGTAATTAGAATTCTCACGTTTGCCTGCCAATGCTTAGTCCCCTCAAGACGCCGCTGTTCTCCTCGCACCCCTACCGGCCTCGGCTGAGCCGCCATTTTGAGGTGTTTCTTGTTACAGTAGGTGGCAGCTAGATGACTAGGCAATGAGATTTATTTGATAGCAAATACATGTACATATGCTGTACGAAAAGATGGGTTGGAGGGGGGCATGAGCCAGATAGAGTTGAGAACTATTGTTTTACAGTATAACTCATGCGGTCTCCAGACCCTTGCCATGAATGTATGGAAAGCAGGCAATGAAGGATCATAGTGTACATTTTTTTAAAAACACTATTCTTAAAAAATGATCATATTCACTTTCAACATGTCTTTAACCTCTGCTTAGGTGGATATATCTAAATACCATTCTCTGTATACACTGCCAGATAAAAAGTTGAATCTGTCCTATGATATGCTCCTCGTAAAATATGAATACTGTATTTAGGCTTTCCAAAAAGAAACAACCTTCAAATGCAATATCTCACAGAAAGGAAGCTGCCCTGCAGGTGTATAAGATGAATAAATACTCCTTTCACAACTGCAGGGCACCCATATTCAACAGCTCACCGCTGTGTATGTCTTAAATATCTACGCTGAGAAATTGTACTTTCACAGTACAAAATCCAGCAACTGTATCAGTCTCACATTGTACTTTCTGTTTGCCAAGTAAGGATTCCTTGGTTTGATGTGAGGGGTTAATATGCTCAGTCAGCTCATCAGTTAATTTGGTAATCTGCCTCAGGGCAGCATCACGTTGGTTGAGGTTGACAGTTGGTGTGGTTATGATCGGGTTGTTGTAACAGCCTTGCCGATTACTCCGCACTTTTGTACCCGATTGTGGTGACATCGAGGCTGACCTTGGAGTCACCTCCCCCGCTGCCGCACTCTCCCTTGTCGTACCACCATTTGTTTTTCAATTTGTCCAAGAGGCCTTGCTCATTCAGTTTTAAAACTGCCAGGTTAACAGCATTTCTTGAAACGATAAAACATAACTTGTAAGAAAATGCACAGGTCCGTGAGAAATCTAATGCAATGTAAGAATATCACTAATCATCATAATGAAGACTTGAGAATGGTAGAGAGACTACCACTATCAGTGCAGGGGGTTGTGCAAGTTATACTATTGTTAATCAGAATGTTCTGGTAAAGGACAAATTGTTTACGAATTTAAGGAATGTGGAGCGCTAAATATAAGGCTTATATAAGGTACAGCCAGTGTTAAATCTTGAAAAGGTGGCATGGAGGGTTACATTGTTTAGAACTGAAGTGTGCGGGATGGGGACATTTGTCATTGAGAAGAAAAGTAACAACAACAAACATCATGCAATTAACATTCGTCACAAGTGACAGCGCAGCTTTTAAAGGCTAAATTGAAAAACCGCTGAACTGTTAAATTAAAAGTGACAACACAACAGTCAGGTAGGACAGTGCACAGGACAGAGGGAAAGACTGAAGGAAAGAGAGGAGCAGTGGTAAAGAGAGAAATAAATATGAAATGATGCTAGGTTTAACATTAGCATTGAATTTTTCTATGTCACCCACACGCACACACACATATAAAAACATTGAAAACATTGATAATGATCACTCAGCCTTGATATCCCAATGCATTTAAAAGACACACTATTGTACTATTACCTCCATGTCGTTAACAAAACAAGAGGGAGAGGAGAGAATGACAACAGGGGGACAGACATCAGGGTAGGTGGAATACTATAACAACATGGAGAATATTGTTATATTATCCCACCCACCTTAATGCGGAGCCTTTGGGCGTTGCCACACCGTAGCCTTTAGAGTCGAGGTTCCCGCCCACTTTCATGGTGTCGCACGGCTTCCGCTGCTCGATGTACTCATTCATGGTGGACTCGAGGAGAAACGCAAACTTGCCCTTTGACTTTCGCACCCGAGCGACGCCGTCGGGGGTGGTCTTAGCAAACACGGAGGGTTCCGCGGATTTCATGTACGACCACATTTTCTCATACACCGCTATTTTGGACCGCTGTTCAGGGGAGAGAAGAGGAGGAGGTTAGATATTCAGGCATTATAAAGCATACGTTTGATGGATTTTGCAAGACTGTTGTACTTCATGATGGCTTGATCTGCATTAATACCGCAAGGTACTTTGAAGTATTTATAGACATCGTGGAATGTCACTGCTTGATATCTTCAAATACTTCAGAAAAACTATTACTGCTGAGCTTAAGGAATCCCATCTGCCTTCATTAGATCACAATGAAGCACAAGAATTCGCAAGATTCATCTCCTGTCAGTATACATATTCACCTAAAACACAAAATGAGACAGTATGCTACAGCCTGAGGCTTCATTTTATTAAGGATAAATGAAGATCACACAGTCTCTGCGGCTGCTTGAGAAAGTATTGGTCATGCATTGATAATTCTATGGAAATTGTTTTTGGTAGAGGGCCACCGCAAAGTATAAGCTTAAGGCCTCATATTATTCCATTTTCCAACTGTCATTACGGATAGTGTTTTCTCCCTTCTGACTTGCCTTTTTTATTTACATGCATACAAGCCAACTCGATTGGCTGTATGAGTGGGAGAGGGAGGACACATTGGAGATGGCCCAAAACTATCTTTCTGTGTATTTATCCTACTGTTTTTACCCAAACACAAAATGTCAATTTCTTTTTCAGAAATATATGTAGAAGAATTTGAAATTAAATGAAGTGAAGAATAGCTACAGAAATGAAGAGGTCAGGCCGACTTTAGACAACACTGACCACACAAGTGGGAAAAAAAATACATGTTACAAGAGAGGAACTGTATTCAAGCCTGTATTTATAGATGTATACAGTATACAGAAATGACAGGGGGTCACACAGACAAGACAAGGCAACACTGCATAGAAGGTGCCACTTCAGAGGCTTTCCCCAGTGCCTGGGGTCAAGCTTAGCAAGCCAGCAGAATCTGGGAGAGTGCAGTGCTATCTATAATAAGCATCAGTTAAATTATTCAACACTGCTGGATTTCCTTTGGCATATGTATTTCACACTTTAAACAGATATAGGTCCAGTGACAAGCCAGTTCCCAATGAGTGATTTTTTTTGATTCTGTACTACAAAGGCGATGCTCTCACATATAAATATATTTATCAGGGCCAAAGAAAAACCAAGGGAGTATGGAAAGCTGTGTTGGTATGGCAACATAATTCTATATATATTCTATTTGTTCTGATGTAGTGTCTGTTACCAGATAAGAAGTAATTACAAAAGGCGGTCATATTCACCACTGACTTCTTTTGACTATAGGGATAGGAGAAAAACCTTCGGAGATCTCAACAGCAATAAAGAGTGTATTCTGGAAAATTAAGAGTATGTATGCTGATGTACTCATCCCTGCAAACAGTGGACGGCACAACACCAAAGCTACTTGGGTAACCCACGGTGTGTGGAAGTGCGTGGCTCTGTTGTTGTCACCATGAAGACATACATATTCATTTTTATAATGAATAGAGGCCCCAAACCAACCTCAAATGCAAAGGCTATGTATTAATAATAAACAATAACATTAACCTTGCATTGACTGGATGCTTTTGTTGTCTTTATGCATGCCAATGCAGTCTACACTGGCATTCAGGAAGACATCTGTCATAGCACATCAGGCCAGAGGGTTAGGTTCAGAGGAGACAGTAACACTACACAAATTAAAAAGTCAATGTGATGAATGCTCCCTGCTTTGATGGAAACGGCTCTAAGATGATGCAACGACTATTCAGTTTTCATGCAAATTCCATGGGAGGGAATGTGATGTTTTTGTTGACAACCTTGTTAAATGTGTAAAACATTTTTTGAATCTTTGAAAAGGGACTCAATGATTTGGAGGACAATTCCTTCAAAGCCCCGGCACCAGTGGCAGAAGAACAACGGTGAGCGGGGTGGATAAGGCATACACGCCCTCTCAAATAAGCAGAAAATAATGAATTCAGGCATTGATTACGGACGACAGAGTGTGCTGCCTCCGTGCTTTATGAAGTCAATTCATCAATATCAGAGCGGGGATGAAGTGAAACCGGCGCTAAATAGGGTGATTCACTGCAGCTATAGTCACCGCTCAGGATCTTGGAGGAACGGGATGAGAAGAAAATAAAAACACGAGCTGTGAAAGGGAATGTATTGAAAAGAAGGAAAGAGATGCTTTGATACCATTTCTGCGTGCGCATCGTGTCACCAGAACACAACACGCACGCATGCACGCACAAGCACACACACACTATACACCATAACAAATTGAAAGTCACCTCTGATCACGCTTAAAATGTAATCATTCATATTCTGATCTACAGTGGTCATTTAAAATGCAATTAGGAAATAATGACTGGAAAGTCTGTCACCAGTAATGATATTGAATTTAGTTTGCAATTATAAATACAGGTTTATACACAAGAAACTTTTTTAAACAGCATAATGGTCTGTTGGGACATATTGCAATCTAAGTGCACTATAACGCAATTATAGTATGTATATGAGTGCTAGACATGAACAGAAACATATATTGGGTTGTTTTCGGATAGCCTCTGTAATTACATCCAACTATTCTGTAGAACATTAGAGTTTGTTCATAGACATGTGCCATATTTTATATTCCAGGAATGGATTGTGAGAAGAGATCCCTTGATGTTTCTCTTAGCGGGTATAGTGGGATCTGAAGTATCTGTAATGCGTGCCAACTGTATACAATATGGACACACATTCACAGAGAAACACAAGCTCACCTGCCTACACAGAGACATTCTCACATGCTGGATGTGGGCCCAATTGTACAGTATAACTGTTAACACCCTACGGTATCCTGTTTATTTCCCTGCAATCTGAAGAGAAAACGCTTTATAGGTTGGAATTATTATTTCATCATGCAATGAAACCTACTAAAAGGTCTATAGATACAAAGAAAGGAGAGCTGGGCTTGTGTGTGTTTAACACTCTCCCACTGTGCCAAGCCTGTTTGAAAAAGTGTTTGTTGTTCCAAAATTTGCTACCGTGGTCATTAAAATGCCTGTGAACGGACCCATGATTAAAGTTCAAAGTCAAAGAAATGGCCCTCTCCATTTTAAATAGCTACTTAATCTGTATTGATTTTAAGTTACACATCATTTCCCAGCCCTCTTTCCGCTGCTCGCCAAACTGCGGCCCATTTATAATTATTGTCCTCCTTTAGCTACGGAGGTTTGTTTCATTATGGTTCCTCCTCCCGCACATTCCTAACTGATGTAACCCCTGTTACATTTCCTCCTCGCTAGCTTGACTTTCACTTGCCAGGACTACTTGTATCTCAAGCCTGCAGGAATGGGCTTGAGGCTCGGAGGGTGTACTCTGCCATTGAAGTGCCATATGGCACTTTGACTCTCATTGCGAAACAGCGAGACCGCGCTCCCTGTCCGTCGTTGCTGCTCATGTGAAGTTGGACAAGGACTGCTGTGGGCTGTGCTTCCCTTTGGCGCTTAGCCCTATCTAACACCGGTCTATCATCAATGGTGTCAGCTTCTTCCTTTATGCAAACAGGCTTTAATCTTGGTCCTTTACTCAACGCTGTTCTGAAACACAAAGTGACACCAGCCCAGGGTCGGCATTCTAATGCGCTGTGCCTGAATGAATCAGTGCTGAACCTAAAGGTTCCTCTCCTTTTATAATTCTCCACCTTGGCCCTACGCACAGTTGCTCTGCATTCTGCATTAAAGAAAGATAAATCAGCTTCTCGGTATACATCATGCCACATCATGTATGAGCGATGGTGTATGCGACGCAATAGGTGAGACGTGAAATTGATTTTCACGCTTAGTAAAGTGCTTTGGTGTGCGCACCCATGCTGCTGTTTCCCTCTCCAACACACCTGTAGTTTAAAAAGATGCATGGTGTTTGCTGCCGTGGCTGCCTCTCTCTCTCTCTCTCTCTCTCTCATACAGACACACACACACACACGCACACACACACGCACACACACACCTCTGCTTCAATTTCTCTGCGCAATTATCATTCCTTTATTGTTACGTTGTTTAATGAGGTGCATGAAGGGACAACAAATGCGTCTGTCTTTGATAGTCTCACCCGAGTCTTTACACGTAATTAAACAGCCACATCAGCCCACTTCCTCATCTCAGACATTAATGCTTCCACTGCAATGTACTTCTGAAAATGGAACAGCTTGGAGCCAAACTGTTTGTTGGCATTAAACCTGATCAAGAGGATAAACACCACTTCCCCGGTACAACTCATCACTTTCTAATCATCCAAAACACAAATGTTCAACCTGCCGCATGAGCACATCCGTGACAGCTGCCATGTTGAGGAAGAGCAACGCGATGCTTGGAGCTATCTTCCTCTGTGTCTCCACGCAGACCAGCAGGCGAGAGAAAAGGAGTGTCCAACAAGAGGGGTTGCCTGGATAATGACGAGCCAAAAACAGCTAGCCAAGCGCCTGAAGTCATTTGGTCTTCTAGACAGCACCGCCAGAGTCCTGGGCCAGCTGTTCCAGTTGTTTGCATGATCAAGACTTTCTGGAAACTACTGTGACAACTGACTTCTGACAATATACATCTATTTGTAGATATAGATTTATTTGTTAAGACTAGCAATTGTGGGTCTGATGGAGATGAGCAGAGGATACCCTTGCAGTTTGCAAGACAATATTATTATATACTGAAATGTAAACGTGTAAACATGGGTACGCAATGTATTAAGCAGTGCTACAGTATGACAAGATAATGCAGGTGAAATAATCAAATATTAAACTCATGGGGTATCGCATATGTCTCGATTGCAACTTGGGGCTCAATTTGAAATTTCCAGCTGTTTGATGCCGTCTAATTATGTCTAATTAGGCCTGAATATATATGAACATATCTGAACAGATCTGAAATAGACGTCGAATTCCCATTAATCTTTTTTTTTCTTGTCAGACCTCTACAGTTTTAATTGAAAGTCCCTTGGAATAGCAGTTCACATGTCATTTCTTATTTAAAGGCTTAGGCGTTAACTAGGACACTCATTACACGCAGCAACAAACAACTGCAACTCCCTAAACCACACCCCAGTAGCTTCCACCAGTAGACCCTGAGGTGACTCCATTGTCGGGATGGGAAACCAACCAGTAATTGGCAACCCTATGCTCTATATGATAGAGACATTACGGTGTATCGCCCTGATTTAGCATGCATCATGACTTTTTGAAGGAATTGTAGGCTACAACAGTAGACTGAATCCAACATACTTTACTTTTACTCATTTGTGAATATCTTCTTCTACTTCTACGCCACTACATTCGCTATATTCCAGTCGTTACTCGCCACACCAATCTGACAATTTCATAGATACAGTTGCGACCAATCTCGCAAGTTCGCTTCACAGCGAGTGTCAAGCAAGCGGGAACCTCCGGGCACCGAAGTGCCAATCCCTGCAGTTCATCGAATGGCCAGTTGAATCTGGCTGCAATAGGGAGTCAATCTCCACAGACTACAATGTTAAAATGTCTGACTTTACAGCAAAACAAAAACATGTTTACAGCTTGGTTTAAAAATTTTTTTGGGGGTGAATATTTTTATAATCAGTTAAAAATCTGTTACAAACATATTAGCCATGCATTTGTCCCATTATAATGAATAGGGGGCATAGGGGGCGTTGCAGGCTGAGCACTGCGCAAGAGGAGAGGGAGAGATCCCAGCGGTTTAGACACAAGAGCCGTGGACTGTGATTATTCTGATCTGCATACACGCCATTTTGTATATTTACATTCATGCTCTGCTTATTTACAAATAAAGACGAAAAAATGTGGATCATGAAAAAGTTACTCGTAATCGTTTCAATAGATATCTTTTTACTCTTAACCAAGTAATTATTTGGATGACTACTTTTACTTCTTGAGTTATTATTTTAAAGTACATTTACTTGAGTACAGTTTTTAGCTACTATGCCCAGCTCTGCTGATATGCATATGCGTTTGTCTGTTTAAAGCAGAAATTAAAGGTGGCATACTGTATATGATATTTTAAACATTACCATAGCAGCAAACAAGTATTTTCTATGTAATCAGGTGGACAGACTGTGTCATAGACACATATACTCTCTTCATTATTCATGGGTGTGTTTTGGGTTGGTGTCATCTCCCATTCCCTTTAAAGATCCAGGAGCGCTTGCATCATCGACGGATGGATTACCAGCGAGTTTGTGAAAGCGGTGGAGCAGACCGTGTAGGCAACAACGATATTCCACCAATATCCATAAAATATGTTGATACTAACTGCCATCCTTTTCCTGAAAAATGTGGGTCTCATTTGGCATTTGTTTGTGTTTTAACCCAGAGGTATAATAAAACCCAGAGGCAATAAAAAATGAATGTCACATTCTGCCAACAGTCTGCAGCTGTGAAACATACAGTACTGTACATATGAATGGTTACTCTCCCACTGATAAGTAATGAGGAAGACTGGTTTTTTATTGTACTTTATACTTCTTTTGTAATCAGAGTGTGAAACGTACAGTATGTGGGTGGATTGCAGAAGCTACGCATTTTTGGGTTCAGCTTTTGGCTAATTTGACTTAATTGCATGGCTTGTCTCTCACACTGACAGACACGTTGCTGATTTCATTTTAACCGTCTATCAGACTTCTCTTTTTGACCTACAGGGCTTTTCCTCATCAGGTCCAATTTGCCAGTCACAGTCAGCTAACTAATTATATTTTATGAGCTGACCCCTTTGAGCTGCAGCCTGACGCGGCCACTTTGATTAGGATCTGTTTTTATCACCTCTGAGAGTCTTCCATGTTGTTATCGCACTTTCTGCTGACAGCCCCAGTGCCTCAAGGTTGCACACTGCAACACTGGTGCACACATTCCACATTCATCGTGTCACAGGAGTTCAAGATGCACTTCACTGGCAATATGCCTCATCTGGAGCGGTCCAACGCGGAGCAGAAACTAACAGCAAACGTAGCAGCTTATTTAAAAGATGTCTCAGTTCAGCATTGAAGGACTGAATCCTGGGCGGGCGTTGACAGCACTTACCCTGAAGAACTCCTTTGTTGAGCCTGAGTCCAGAGTCCCGTACGCTATCTCTGTCTGCTTGGCAAGGTCCTCTGCACTCTCGATAGGAGAAACCATTCTCTCCACGGTGAGGAAGGCAGCCAGGTTGGCCGTGTAGGAGGAGATGATGATGAGGGTGAAGAACCACCACACGCCTCCCACAATGCGTCCAGACAGAGACCTGACAGAGAGGAAGGGCATGGACAGAACAGACGGCAGAAGACAAATCAGCAGGCCATAATGCAACACTTGCAGCCTGGAGAAGGCGTGTCCTTTGATCACCTGTTGTAGGTGATATCTGAAAATCTGCGCAGGCCATGAAACATCGAAATATTGATATAAAAACTGTGATGCCACACTATATGGTGAAAATGTATCGCGTTGCACAGCCCACTGCAAACTGGAAACGGATATTTCTGTATGAAACATATGCCAGAGTGGTTTGGAATTAGCAATATTGATCGTCATCTATATGCACACGCTGTTTCACAAGCACACTGTTGCCGTAATGAATAGATTAGCTCAAAATAAGTGTTCCCTGAATACGGACAGACTACAAACAGGTACAGTAGTAGTTGTGCACAATGCAACATCATGGTGAAAGTTGATCTACAGTAGGGTTTTGGCCAATACTCATTTGCAAATTATCAAATGTGGCAGTAAATCATGCGCAATTGTAAAACAGTTGGATTGGGATAATATATTATCAGTAGGACTGTTGGAAGTGTTCAAATATGGCCAATCAAATCAACCCTTCTCGCTCCAGTTAAACCAAAAAATGTCACTATCATGGCAAACTGACAATTTTGTAATAGAAGTGAAAGTCCAGTCCAGTGACAGAAAAGGTTCCCCCAGGAGGAAACTGATGTCCTTGTTCAGGAGGTACAGTCACAGAGTGCACATGCAGTATATGGCACCTCTAAACGTAGTTCTATGTTGAAAGTCAATGATACAGGTGCATATATTTTGTAATAGTATGTCATTCACAAAATATGCAAACATAACAAACGATGTTTGTTTGTGATTGGAGGGTTGGGATGATGAGTGTAACATGAGTGATGGTATTACTTTATTTTTTATATATTATATTGTTTTTACTAATTTTGAATTGTTTTTAATGACGTTGTAGTGTGAAGCACTTTGTGTTACATGAATTTGTATGAAAAGTGCTATATAAATAAAGATTGATTGGTTGATTGATACACAAAAGTGATATATGTCATTTTGGAATATTATATGCTGCACTTTAGCCTAAAGCTCAGAAACCACTCTCAAAATAAAATTAGCAATTCATTATGAATACTTTTCAAAGCAGCACAAACTGCTTTAAAAGATGGAATGAAGAGATTAGGTGGAGAAACAATACTACTTGTAAATTATTTTCCCAAGTGTCCTCACCGCACCGGATCACCTCAACGCATTGAACGCTATCCAAACATGAATTGCACCTGCGACCTACAGTACTGTATAGACATGAATGGAGTCTTGCATGTATGCTGATGTAGTGTGGGGCATGGCCGTTATGCAGAATACTTTTCTGTCACGTCACGGTGGACAAAGCTATTCTTCAACTCAATTAAAGTAGAAACCAGTAGATAATGGGCAATTGCCTTCCGGGATCTAAATGGCAGTTTGCAGGTTATTCTTTCCACCTGTGGCGACAGAGTTCTATGTACAAATTAAACATACTGTGCTGAAAAAACAAGGTAACTCATTGATATTGAAAGACCACTACTATTATGAACACCTTCATCATTGGAGCACCTTCATAAATAGGTAGGTATTCAATTTAGTTGGAGATCTATACATAGTATGTACAATTACATAAACGAGATAAATACAAATGAACAAATAATTGTCAGTACCTATCCGGTCTTTAAATCCCATTGACTTACTCTGTTCTTTCAGCAATGTACGTTGAAGTGGTAAAACAGTTCTGTTCCCTCCCACACCCTCCCATCCAGGACCCTGTTGGAGCTGACTCACTCACCTGGGGGAGATGTCACAGCCTTGCTGCATGAAGGCACCCAGCGAGAACCAGAGAGAATTGAATATGCCAAAGTCATTGGGGGGGTCTGGGGGAGTCTGAGGATCTTTGGTCTCATCTTGCTCCTCCAGGTTCCATTCATATGGACTGAACCGACTGACCAGGAACAGAACCACGCTCACGCCGATATAGGCAAAAACTATACACATCCAGATCTCATAGGCCAGCGGGTCCAGGAACGAGAAAACACCTGGCTTGGACTTTTGGGGCTTCTTTATCATAATGGAGATGCCCAAGCTCATAAAAGGCTTGGAAAAGTCTATCACCTCCTCTCGAACCAGAGTTATGGTGAGAGGTGCGACTGCTATATCTGCTCTCTGGAAACAGGGACATGCACATTAAGCATTAGTCGTAGCCAACACTTGAATCCATGCATTATAGAAACAGTATGTAAAACACAGGCGCTGGCTGCCAAATATCCTAGGAGATAGATGAACAGGGGATTCTTATAGAAGCATTCCTAAATTATGTTTAAGTGATCCCCCTCCCTCCTCCCAAAATACAGAAAATGTCCGGTCTCAGGTCACTGTTGATGTTTCAAACACAATAGTGTTTAAAATGTCCCTTTAAGTATTAATATGTCATACATACATTTGAACATTTTTTTTTTTTTTTTGGGACGGAGAACATTTTACGTAGATCTGATTACACAGGTTATAAAGAACAGTTTGTGGCAAACATAAAAAAAAAAAAAACAAACACCTTTCAACCAACCAATTTAGTTTTTGTGGCATGACATCGGCAAGCAAATGCTTCAAACTTCATTTAATCATTTGAGTCTAAGCCACTGTAGGTATGTTAGGAGATAAACAGAAAGGCAATATGACTTTTGTTTCTGCACCCCTCCCTCCAAAGTGCACGCCGTCACCACAGCTGGAGACAACTTAAGCAAACACATCTAGATCAAACTTCAGTGACAACTGATCCCTTTGAACCCTCTGTGATCCCTATACACTTTCAAAGTGAGATGTGTGTGCTGAATATGCATTTATTTGACAAGAATTAGTATTATTAATCATTAAACAATTACACATTCTAGCAGTTTTAAACACACATTTTCTGGAACATTTCATCAGCTAATGTGTTTGCTGATGCTCGAGCTAGGAACAGTTAGACCGTAGTTAGCATGGCTGGATACTCATCAAGTGTGCATGCTGGTTTTACAGTAAAAGCAATAGTGGAGAGATGGCTAATTTTTACATTTAACAGACAACTTCAAATAAAATAGATGAATCAATTCAGTAACAATTGAATGCATAATACATCATGCTGCCAGAAACTAACCGAAACCCAAAGGGAGAGGTCCTCCAACGGCAAAGTAGATTTCCAGATATACGGTATATTAAAATAAAATGCCATGACCTTCATTTCTATTTCTGACCCGTTTACCCTGCCTCATTGTGGAACCATGATATATTATCAAATTACATCCACAGAGGTGTTGGTATAATTCTTTTCAGTTCGTTTTGTCTGTATAATTCTTAATCACTTCAAACAGTGATACTGTGGCTAGTTTGTGTGGGATTAATTAAATAACTGCTGCTCATCAAAGCAGTTACTTGTGAATACCACATTTGAAGCTCACTATCATATTATACCCACACATAAATTATGAAATGTGTCTGAAATAACAGGTGCAGAAAATGATTTGTACAAGGTCAAACTAAGAGCAACACAAATACACCCAATAAACATGATAGTGTTTTCTTTTCCTCTTCAAGAAGGGATCGTAGAGGGCTATAACCATTTAATCCTTGAGCAAGTTTAGGCAGCACTCAATCAGTGTGGAAGGAAACTGTGCAATAAAGAGACCAACCTCGGGCCTAACCTTTAAAAGACAACTAAAATCAAATTAATTTACTGGTCAAAAGGCCATAATGTAGCTAATCATTAGCACACAGCACACCTGCTGTAAAACGACGAGCCGAGCAAACCTTGACAGGAACTTGATGAGGACATTTTTTTCCCCATTCTTCCATTTGCAAGGGGTGGACTTTTCCCATTTGAAAGATAATTTGGACGCGATACCACATCAAACCAAGCAATCTCTCTGGCTGATAGTTGGGAAATTGAACAGATGAGAAAGCCTAACCCTCATGCATTTTGTATTTGGCCTCTGCTCAACTATTGTGGCCTTGGAGAATGGAGGATAATTCTGGAATGCTCGAGGTGTTGCCAGAGACTGAGCACGCTGTCATATGCATAACACAGCATGGCCCTCTGCTAATGTGCAAGGTTCAACCTTTATAGAACACAACACATGTGGCTCTTGTTGTTTCCAAACCACAACCACCATTCAGCTGTTGATTTTAAAGCACATTTTCTCAGCTGTGAATTTACAACGCGGCATATCCATCACGCACATCAAACAATGAACATAATTACACAATCCCTTCAAAGGCGTATCATTTTTCATTCGTCAAAGTGATCCCAGTGTGTTCACCATATGGCCACATTGTGTTTACGCACCTACCTCTGTTTGGACTGCGTGAGAGGCAAGGGTAACACTTAGCACAGAAGGGTAAATTGCAATGAACAGCACTGAGAAATGATTTCATTTTCTCCGCCTCAAGATGATCACCAACTCTCCAATGCTCTAGGGTGCATTTTGATAAATTCACTCACAGCTGAGCTACCAGAGGTTGGCGTTGAACCCAGGCGAGCGCTGCTGAGTTCAAAACGAGTTGGTGAACATCTTAAGACAGAAAAATGAGATCTCCTCTCATGTTGAAGTTCCTTGCAAACTGTCATGTAATCATTGAAAATGAGCTCCCACTACTCACCCCATAGACCAGTTCACCAACCATCCCATTCCACGTCTTGGTCTCGGGGTCTCGGGCTCCATACTTCCCATCCATTACTATAGACAGTTTGTACTTAATTCCAACATGTTTGGCAATCTCAGATGCTAAATCGACGCAGTAGCCTTCATATCTGTCATTCCCCTCCAGATGCATATAATTTTTCTTGTACATCACATAAGGAGCTTCCTGTTGGTTCAAACACAAGCCGGTTTATTCACGCCTGCGCTATAGACATACAGTAGTCTGTAGCGCACACTGACTGCATGCAGAGAGCGCCTTACAGTGTACATTCGCTTAATACAGTGCAATGCGGACCCATGCATGCGTCCGCTTCACACGCAATCACACCTCGGGAGACGTAACAGCTTGGTCTAACAACCGCGCTGTGGAGCATGCAGAGATGATACACCACAAATGCACAGGCGGTCATCGACGGGGGTTGTCCCACCACTGTCATCCAGCTCCAGCAGCCAGCAGACACCCAGCCTATAATGCACCCAATCAACCCCTCTTCTTTCCCAAGAGGGAAACCCATCTTTGGAGGGTCAAGCGGGGTGGAGTGTGGACAAAACTTCTCTCCGTGGGAAGAGAACAGCAGCTAGAATGTGGTGGTCCCGGTGGGAGCTGGTAGCCATCGATAGGCAGGGTGTGGGTTAGCTTTAAGCAGGGCGGAAATGGAAATGGGGATGGGTTCATAAGTAAATGCCAGTGACAAGGGAGGGATTAGAAAGTGCCCATAGTGTCTGAGCATAATCAAGCACATTGCACCAATGCATAGAGAGAGGCTGTTTTCATTCCAAAAGGGAAAAAAAAGAACAAAAGGAAACAAAAGAGCCATTGTTCGCTATCCATTAAACACAAATACTCCATAAATAAATTCAAAATAATTACAAGGGGAGAGCAAGAGCGTGCTATTTTCCCTCCCCCTTCTTTCAAAACACTGGTGTGCAGCTCGTCTTTTTTTCTCTTCTTCCTTTGCGCATCATCATTATCAAACAAAAGGACCGCTCTAGGAGAGCAGGCATTGTCATTACAGCCACACACAATTAGGGTGCAAGTGGGAGTGCAATGGCTTGTTTGTTCTGTGCTGAACGTATCTCCTCACCTTGACTTCGCTCAGACTGTTCCCTCC
Source organism: Amblyopsis rosae (assembly GCA_025399935.1). Classification (NCBI taxonomy): domain Eukaryota; kingdom Metazoa; phylum Chordata; class Actinopteri; order Percopsiformes; family Amblyopsidae; genus Amblyopsis; species Amblyopsis rosae. The sequence goes on along the minus strand of JAODTR010000002.1, from coordinate 2,587,344 downwards.
TACGACTTAACACGTTTACCTCCTGACTGTATTTCTCAATGAGGGAAATGAGGTAAATGTTTCGCCCTGCTCTTGCGTGTCCCTGTGAGCTAGCCTCTTGGAATACAGATGAGTCGTATATGTGAAGAAATACCTAACACTCTCATTATGCCTTAAGATCTCTCTTTTATCTTTTCTTTTGTATCCCTTCAAGTGTCTCCCAAGTACAATGCCTATGGCATATTATCATACCTGCAAGACAGAGGATTCAAATTGATAAATATAACTGTTTGCTTTATAATACAAGTTTAATCCAGAGATGATGAAACCATTGCTTGTCATTTAATGTTATTATTAAAAATACCAAATAATAAAAATACCCAATTACAGAAATATCATACACTGTTGACTGAAGGCTATACTTCAACACAGAACACTCATAGCAGCAATACAAAATATAATGGAGAGGAGATAACATAACCTGGCACTTCTTATCGCTCCTCCAATACATAATTTTGCATTGCCCTGTTTGAGAAACCATTGCCGTATTATATGCATGTTGCGGCCAGTCTATCCCAAGTCATTGAACATTTACTTGATGAGGACAGACAGGTCTACTTACGCATGTGTCTGTATGTATGTATATACATAATAATATATACAAATATGTATATATATATATATATATATTATTTATTTTGTAATTGATGGAATCAACCATTTCTACTAATATTGTGATGTCACTGCTACGACAGGCCACTGAAGTATGGGAAATCAAAATGCTTTGGCACCCACACAGATACAGTCAAAACGCTCCATCCAAGGAAGGACTGTTTCAAAGTGTAGTGGATGGGTGTAAAGCAACACAAGAAATATATGGTTCTACCCGCCCAGGACAGAATGTATCGTTGGATTCAACACCATGGCCTTGAGTGGCAGAATAAGTGGAACATTTAAAACTGCACGGAGAGTGTACCATAATAGTAGTGACCACAATCGTTCGGTTTTCCACCGAGGTATCGTTGTTGACCGGCAGGTCCATAATATTTACAAATCGCTCGTATTCGTTCCAGTACCCAATCTGGAAGACATGAACACAGTCGTTAACAACATTCCCCCCACTCCCCTGAAAACCCACCTATCACATCCACTCACACAGAGCAAGAATACATCTGAGCATTAAGCAACGTGGCGTGATGTCGGGGCTCATTAAAACAACACTGCATTTCCCAGAGGGAAAGTGAAGTGAGCGGAGAAGAGCATGTTCTTGGAGAGAAATATGTATACTGGAATCTACTGTATTATATGTATGGCAGAGATATAAACGCCATGAATCTGAATTGCATTTAAAGTCACAGTAACCAAGTAATTGTGCTTATACGTTATACAAAATCTGGTCAAAACTCATAGTAGAAGGGTTACTAACTGAGTTACGGCACACAAATCTTCCACCTTCCCAGGTTTTACGGTAAATAATTGATATTCAAGGCCTGTGAACTGCGTACACGCTTAATAATTTATCTTAATATGCTCGCTCTTTCCCAGTTGCTTTCCCATGGCCCTGCCACTGTAATTCCTCGCTACTCTGCTGTACAGATGCTTAAGTCAAACCAATGTCAAGTGTTTGTTTGCCCATTTGAAATAATGGCTTGTCTGGCTGATGAAGAAACGTGTTGCATACGTTGCTGCCAATATCCCTGATGTTGCTGGCTGGCGTTCACCCTCTCACATCTGGTACACATTTTGTGTTAGACCTTTGAAGGTTTGGGGACCGACAGGTACAACACAGTGCAGGTTTGTTCAAACACCAAATGGTGGCGGTAGAGAACAAGTGTACTTTTCAGCCTTTTGAGGGTCACAGTGAGAAGACAAAAATGTGGGCTGGATATGAACCGCTATGCTACAGCTAACGCACCTCCTCCCTTCAGGAAAGCAATATTTATTTCAACATGTATCGGTATCGCCTGACAGTGCTATTTGAGAAGCAATGCTGTGGGGTGGGGCGTGGAGGGGTGGGGTGGGGTGGGGTGGTGGTGCTGGTGAAGGGGGGGAGGGGGTGCTCTGTCACAGAGCAAACGCTGCGAAGGCTAAGTCCTAATTTCATCTGGAGCGGTCGGAACAGATATCAACCCATACATCACAACAACAGTCACCGCTGAGATGTTTAATCCCCCGACGGTCGCTAAGGTGACTGGAGCTTCGGGCCCTGACAAACTGTGGTCCCTTGCCCTCTCTCTGCCGACCTGGTTTTGCCCTGGTCCTATCACTCTTGCTGCCCTGCCGGTGTGAGGGTGACTGATACGGCGGCGTGATTGCTAATTGGTGAAGTGCTGGCTTCAGAAGCCCGGAAGGCAGGCAGCACTTATCCAGCTAATGAGAGGTGCTGGGAAAATGCAGAGCAGCTTCTTGGAATCCATAGAGGTTATGACATGAAACCAGAGGTCATCGTATGGTACCGGTTATAACGAGAATGTACTGTTGGGAGTCACCTTTGTGAACAGGAGCCAGGAGAATATCTTGGAACCCCTTTAAAGTAATTGGCTATTCAAGTGGTAATTACTGTCAGAAGGGGAAATAAAAACCATAACTGCTTCATTCCGTGGAGCAGAAAAATGCTACAATATGATGTCACTCTTTGATAGGGGGATTGTAATGATCAGATGTGCAGGCAGTGTGTATGAGCTGTAGAGCTTGTAATGATTGGCACAGCTCATCAAACCCAATGCTGCTACCTAACAGCGAGAAAGGCAATCAACATTCTTCCTCTCTCGGTCCAACCAGCCTCGACAGCCGCATGACGGAACACCTGACTGCAGAAAGCATTACTTCCTTCATCAGTTGAGGGGAACAACAGGCCTCCGGGATAATACTCCCTACTGCACTTAAATCTTCACCTTCGCTTTCCCCTTAGATCAAACACAGTAGTTCCCATTAGATCTCATTAAAAGGGTCTGCCAGGCAAACACATCTATTGTACTAAACCACTGGACAAATCTCTTTATTAGAGTATATGATCATCATACAAGTTAATATAATGTCTCACTATGAAATATCTAGATTAATTTGATATTGACAGGCACTGTATATAAGGAGCACGTTTCTAATATTATGATCATTCGTGTCAAACGGCTTTTAGTTATGTTTTCTAATATAGACCAGGTTTCCTAAAGGAGCTGGGATATGATTGCTTAAGGCTGGACTCCGCCAAGGCATTAGCAGCCGATGTGAGATAACACCGACTGAGAGAAGTCAAAGCCCATGGGCTGAACCTTGCAGTCATTTGCATGTTAAAGAGGGCATGGGTGCACATTGACACGTTGGGATTGGAAAGAAACTGGTTACTCGATATTTCTGTTTCCAAATATTTACTTGTAACTAATGTTAATAAGTACAATAACATTTCTACTGGGTAACTTGTTAAAAAGTTGTTCACCTTAATCACCCCAAATAACAGCGTGACGCGTTTGAGTGGTGGATCATACAGTTCCCAGCATAAGTCAGTCTGTGGATGAACGCTTGTGTGCTAGTTGTGGTCATCTTACCTTCCTCGGCCCACCTAGTTTCATCTCATAAACATCTATGGTGAAGTTTGTTCTTCGGCCGTAGTTGTCAAACTGGATATTCCCAGTCATGCCTTGTACCTGGACCTGATACAAGGGACATCGGGAGACAATAATGCAAATGTGTAACAGCTTTGAAACTAGCGAAACTCACTAAACGCCACTCATAGTTGGCATTTAGGGCAGGCAGGTGTTCGTGTCCACGGAAGCACCGCTGAGAGCGCAGCCTGTTAATGAAACGATGGGCTGGATACGCTTTAATAAAAGATGTAGGTGTATGGTAATGAGGATATGGATTTGAGTGAGCTCCACGACAGCATATCTGGAGGCAGCGGGAGGAGAGTGGTTCCACTGTCTCTTGCGTTGCCTTCTGTCACTATTCATCTTTATCATGTTTTCACTCTCAATGATTGTTTCGCTCTACTCCGTCCTTCCTTTAGTTACCGGCAAAGACAGGGGTCTTTCTTATCTCAGTCCTAGGCCGGATAGCCAAAGCATCTAGCTGATAAGAGTATGAACCTCCAGGTCTAACTGTAGGTTCTAACCCAAATCCTCCCATAGCTACATAGATCTCTAACCCCTTCTGCTGCCTACGGATGGAAAAATAAATTAAACTCTATCTACTGTACCTTACTTCAATTTCCGCATGCACGTTTTATGAAACTAATTGTATTTCTTTTAACCTTCCCACCATTGTTGAGGAAGGTAAAAAGAAGTACAGTACTGCACTTCTCATCTACAAAGCTGATCGGCACCTCTAATGGTAATTTGTACTTGGTATTGTATTCTACAGTTTGTAGAATTACATTGTATTGTTTAATTTGTTTAAGTGAAATGATTGAGCATTGAGGAAAGAATGCTCAATTTTGTTCAATTCCGCTGTAACTGTAATCTGTAATCGTAATCATCGTAAGTCACTTTGGACAAAGCAGTGTGCTAAATATGCTAATTGTAATTTCGTACCGTTTTGAGAGCTCTCTCGATGTCAATGCCTTGGCTCCATGGCACAGCGGGATTGGCCAGACAGTCCCCAGCGCTGCCCCGGCGCGACACGTCCACACGTTGGCGCCGGAGGTACCTGAAGGCTTCTGCTATCACTAGGATGGCATCATGGGTCAGGGCTGACGTGTACTATAGTAAATCATAGGCGGAATCACATGGAAACATGCTGTAATGCAAGCGCCACTACAATCTCTCTCCTACTTAAGCTTATTGCACTTCTTGAAAAATTCCATCTTTTATAATACACCATAAGGAAAGATCAAAGGGGTGTTAATGCTTCTCTAATGGACGGGACCCCTGTAAACTTTTACTGCGCATTTAGAACGATAATAACAACGTGAGCTTTTTATCGACAACACATCCCCCGCTCCTCAAACTTACCTTGACCTTTTCACCGTTTAGGGCCTTGCTATTTGTTTGTTAACCACAGCACCATGACAAAATCTAATTAAATGCCATTCAAAATCCACTTCTTTCTTGATCAGTGTTTAATTAGATGTAAATTAAAGCTGCTATATAACCTTGCCTTGGACTACCTATCAATATATTGATTGCTTGGAGGGAGTGAAAGCAGAGGAGGGGAGCAGGGAAGAAAAGGGGTACCTTATTATAAACTTCTATACGCAGATTCTTTTAAAGTTACTGCTGAATTGGATATAAATTTGGTAGAAAATTCAAGCAAAGATATATATTCCAAAATAAGCGATTTACAATATAATGGTATGGTTCAATATAAGGGTCTAACTGAAGATGAGTGTAAGCAATGTGTAAAGAATATAACAAACAAACGTGATGTGAGAGATATTATATGGCTCATCTCTGGCAGGACTCTGTGCCCAATGCCTAATTGTAGTGAGCATGAAACGATTGACCATTTCCTTTTTTTATGTGAAAGATCCAAACAGGTATGGACATTTATAGAAAAATGTATTCCGAATTTACATATGACGAAAAATTTGTTTTATATAGTATAATAGAAGGAAATTGTATTACTCATGAACAATATTTGTTATTGGAGATTGTATGTATGATCAAAAGTAAATTGTGGATGTCTCTAGCACAAATATTTATATCCTCGGACACTGTATGTAAACAAATAACTACAGCATTGAAGAGACGAAGGACTTTAGATAAAAATAAAGGAAATATTGATAGATCATCAGCTTTTAATATAACTGTATTCTTTTTGTAAAATTGTGATGTATACTTAACTGAGAGGGGAGGGTATTTTTGGAAATCAATGTCTGTAACATTGTTCATGTAAATTCTCAATCAAATATATGTATTAAAGAAAAAGGAAGAAATGACAAAGGCCAAACTGCATAGAGGATGATAGGAGAAAAGGGGTAGGATCTGGACAGAAGGAACTTCAGAAGAAATAGCGGTTGTATTCAGGACACACTATGAAAAGCCTTGCTGTAGCCAGCTACCTTCAGAGGGGTGTTTCGAGCTTCTGGGAACTCTCTTTCATCTAGTCGCTCCCAGCGTTGAATAAACTGCTGCACAATAGGGTTCTCAGGGTTGATTATCTGGAATCCAGAGATGTTGGCTCCTCCAGCAAAGACCTTGTCCAAACTCACATTGGAAAAGCCCTGAGATCAGACAGCAGGAGAACGAGAAGAATAGAAGAATAAAAAACACATGTAGTGTATACTCAAAAACTTTTAGAGCACACAGCTGCAGTTTTTGATATGAAACTGTAGCACACGGTAGGCTAACAAACATTTCAAATGCAATCAAATAAAAAATAAAAAAAGCTCCTGACCACTAAGCTAAGCACTGATGAGAAAAATATTTCCCCATGTGTGTGTTATTACATTGCAAGGGATATGTTCATTTTCATAAGACATCTAAATACCCAAGGTAATGTCAGATGAGGTAAAATCAATTCATTTTGTTTGATTCTGTTGGCCTACTTTAAATCTGTTGGCTTTGCTGCAGAAAGAAATAACAGAAAGAACATTTTAATATATTTTGACAGCTACTGCTCCAACTGTCATGTGGTTCCATTCTGCAGTCAGGGGTCATGTCAGTGTGAAGTTTCTCTATGGTCATATTGTTTTTTTCAAGTGTGTTATGGAGTACAAGGCCTGGCTGATAAATAATAATGCATATTAAAGCAGGGAAAACAGTGGCTGAGGTTGGTCGGAAGGTTGGTCTTTAAACACTCCCCAACACTTTCCCAACAAAATAGAAATGGCCAATAACATCTGGGGGGACAAACTGTCATGTTTTATTTAATACTATTGTATATCAATACATTAGCATATGACTGCAGTATTGTTATTGACAAACTGATTGGTTAACAACACAACTTAAGCAGCAGGCTTCATTAGACAACACCAGGCTACAGTAAACTACAGTACATTCCTCATACAGTACATATAGTTCAGCCTTATCAGATGCGGTGTGGAGTGGGTTCATTTCCCTTCCAGGAGAATGGCATGATTGTTACTTACAAGATTGGCCAGTATGTAGTGGTAGCCACGGCTGTTCTTCCCCAGGACCACAACCTGTCGGGAGAGGATCGATACAGTAAGCCAACCATGAGATGAGAGCCAATGTGCGAGACTACAGCCATTTCTGTAAACGTGCTAAACTGCTGGTAACTTTGCTATTGAGGTCGAAACAAAGGATGCCACCTATGGAATAACAACAGAGAAGGAGCAATTAGAGGAAGCGTTAATTAGGGAGGAGCTGATAATGAATTAGTCGTTCAGAACATCCCTCAACATTTCGCTCACTTTGACATAAGCCCCGGTGCATTGCAGGGCTGTATGCTATGCTCTGGGCCAAATGCAGAGACAATTCAGAGGAATTTACAGTAAGATGTAGATCTGCCTCTGCATTGAAACATCACACCTTAGCGGCATAACAGCATGTTTCAACCCACACAGCATGTCTGGAAATAGCATACACTATTGTAAGCCATTCCATCACCGTGATTCAGCCGTATGCCTCTTTTTGTTCTGGTCAGTACAACTCTAAATCATTTTGATTCTCTGTACATTACAGACTGGTCACACTCGTGAGCATGGCTTTCTCCACAGGCCTCGTGAAGTGTGTTATTTATGAGTTCCCGGTCTGTTGCGGAGTGACTTCTGGGTGGTTGCCATGCAGAGATTGACAGTCACGTCTCAGTTTTCATCTGTGTTCTACAAACACAGTAACACAAGCATACAGAAAAATCAGCATGTTTGCACATGTTCTGGCTCAGACTCTGTCACAATAGCAAACAGTCAGTTTATCAACTGTTTGCGTCTGTGCGTTACCCGGAGGGCTTCATGGTAGTTGGAAATTACATATTTGTTACTGCAGATCATTAACAACAATCCTGCAGTGAAGGATTGTGAACCACCATCTCCACATTTCTGGCACAGAAAAGGACGTTTCTGGCAGGCCAATATGAATATAATGTGCTAAAGACGATCTAAGAATATAGCTAATCTGCCATTTAAACAACAGTTATTTTATTCCAACAACTGACCTGTACTCCCACTGAAAACACAGAAGATATACTTAGCTACTGGCTTTTGTGTTCCACACTGAGGTGAGTTATGCACTCAGGGTGCTCCAAGCTGGCGTTTAATGAATACTGTACTAGTCACTTAACTAATAGAGTGACATACTGTAACAACAAATACAAAATTCTTTGAATATTGACCATTATAGTAAAGCACTAAATAGTGACTCCAGGTTCCACAAAATGATTCCCATTTCCACATTGAGATTCTTCTGCTGCCGGACACAGCTTTGTGCTTGAACACTTCCTCTGACTTGTACATTTTCTTGGAAAATAGCTGTGCACACCTCCACTGTGCATTAACCTTGCCATAAAGGTGTTCTCACAGCAGTGATAGCGCTGGGCAAAGACAAGCCTCACCACCCCCTGCCTGTAGCTGATAGCTCGCTCGCAGCCAGCCTGGCAACACCAACGCACAGCAACCTTGTACTGGGCCACAGCGTGAACCTAATGACAGAGCTGCAGCGAACCTCCAAGCCAGGCCACATTGTTTCCTCATTTTAATTAGGCAGAGTGCAAAACCTGTCTTATTAAGATTGACAGATTTCATTGTTTGTATATTAATATAATTGCTGTCACATTAAAACTATTTAATCAGTGAATGTGAAAATTACCTCATAATACAATTACATACAATATGCAGTAATATATTTCTCAAATGTTCCACACAATTTGGCAGTTTTTGTTCAGCTCAGGAACAATGTATCTTTCAATGTGAATTTTTTACTCAACAGCATTAAGTGTTTTAAGTGGTGACCTCCCACAATGACCTTTGAGCTTTGACAATGTTAATGTAATCTTGCTAATAAGATTTACCTCCTTAAAATTGAGACAGTTTAATCCAAGAAAATATTGAGTTTTAGATATTATGTATACGGATATGGATCTCTGTTGCATTCCATTTTCCTCCCATTTCCTCCCATTCGTAAATTTGATGCCACTATGGTTACCATGTGAATAGGGACTTCATAATAGGGAGATAGCGGGGCATATGTTAAGTGACATTTCTCCAACTTTACATTTTACCACATGCTTTCCAAATATAAATGTCTCAATGCCAAGTGCAGTTACGCCTTTTGGTACCAACCGGCGTTGGTGCTAGTATTTTATTAATTTGGTATTTAATGAATAACTCCAAATTGAGCCTTGTGCCCTTTTGGCAGTAGAAAGAGCTCATCAAGAGCTTTAATTTGACATATACATCTCCTTTTCACCCAAAATGACACTCACCCCTCGATGGTTCTCATCTGGTTCTCACCCCTCGATGTGGCTTTTGTGATGCTAGATGCCAACACACATGAATTCATAAATCATCCTTATTAATGACTTATTTCCGTCATCTGTGTCCTCATGAAGATGCACTTTCCTCAGATACAGTAAACTAAGCAAAGTAAATGCACTAATCATACTGTAGATCAGGGGTGGGCATCCTGGTCCTGGAGGGCCACTTTCCAGCATGTTTTACACTATGTCCACATGTACACTGCTAAATGGTAAATGAAAAATAAACGGGTTTTATCTAATTTGTTTAGATTTTTTTTTTACTTCCACACCAGCACATAAAAAAAAGATTATATGGTAACCTTTAAATCTGTTTTGGCCAATCAGAAGCTTGACTACTGGTTCTGAAATGAAATGTTGTCAGTGATCTCTAAAGTGCACTCTGAACCTCTGCTCATCATTATAGTTGGATAGTAACTGTATGTAAAGTCTGGTTAGCAAGGTTAAAACCAACATAGTTTTGCCTACGTCCTCCAGTGCTCAAACATCACGCATATAAACCAAAGAGTTTAGAATTATAGCAAGATTGAGCATTATAATGCGTTTCAATGGAAGCAAATATGCAACGCTTCTTGTCTGATAAAACCCCCCTCCTTTCAGAAATCGAATGTGGAAGTTCAGTCTGTTGGAACATGTCTGTTAAGTTATTTTCTCTCTGATGTAAACTGTTAACAGTTAACAGCGCACATCAAACAAAAGACCGCCGCACAAGCTGGCCTTACAAGTCCAAAACTCTGTTAAACCTGTCTACACGTGAACGCCGAGGACAGAGTTTTAAAATATCTTCACAGGAGTTTTGCTAAACCTTCGGTTTTAGTGATGGGATGCATCGTTTACATGAATAAAAGGCCAAATCACGCAGTAAATTGTTTGTTTATAAAAAATAGCAGTGTACGTGTGGACATAGTCTTAGGTATCGCCCTGCTTCAACACACCTGATTCAAATGAATGGGTCGTTAGAAGCCTGATAACGACCCATTCATCTGAATCAGGTGTGTTGAGAGCAGGGAGACACCTAAAGCATGCATGACAGTGACCCTCCACGATCTGGAGTCCCCACCCCTGATGTATATTAATGTAATTATTATTATATTAATGTATTTATTATTATTAAAAGATAGGTGGCCACACAACTCTGATAATGTAAAAACATATTATCCCAGCCGACAGTATCCCAACCACTTGGGTTATGAATTAAATCACCAAGTCAAAACCATGGGCGCCCCCATGAGGCAGTGTGCAGCCGCATGCATGTTTAATAGCATTTATTGACAGATTTTCATTTTCACGTTTCAGCCTGACAGGTAAAAATGATAGTTTCAGGGTTTCAATATCTCCACCACAAATAAATATATAATACACTACAGAATGGACCCCCTGCCTTAAGTGTTCAATATGTGGACCTGAAGATCAGTAATCTGTAACTACTTGTTCTCTATGTCCAAGAGAAGAAATGCGTCTAAGATGTCTTCCCCCTCAATAAGCCCTTTCATTTGCCCTCATCCACATTGACCCTCTCTAGCTAGCACTGCTGTCTTTTGTTCTGGAGGGCTTCTGTTCTCCCCTGGAGTTTTCTCTAAAGCCAGATGGGGATAGACAGCCTGCGTGACCTTGACTTCACCCTCAACCAGACTCAGCTCACACAGCATTGCAGACAGAGAGCCCCAAATGTAAAACTACAGCTGCACATTTAGAACTAATGCTCAATAAAAGCCAGGCAATTTTCTTCAGAATCTGACCTTTCCACTGTAGAGCTCGACAAAACACTGGGAGAGAGAAACTGGAAGTGATAAGTTCCCTTGGGTTCCCATGGGTTTGTAAATATCAAATCATTACAGAGAGTAATTATAATGAAAATTCTGAAATATCTATAACACTCCTCAAACTAAATAATTAATTAGAATAATAGCAATAACACAAATAATCATATTGTAAATAATAATAATAATAAATATAGCTGCAAGCAGCCATGGACGGGCCTAGCCCAATCAGAAACCACAGCGGCACCAAAGCCGCCCGCCAACCTCGGGGCACCCCCGCCAGCTCACCCGACAAGTTTGGCATGAATCGGTCAA